>CAHIKZ030003948.1:5000-312500 GCA_903632075.3 Acanthosepion pharaonis
TCCCTTTAATATTCTAAATTTTTTTTGTGAAATGAACTATTTGGTCAAATGAAATTCGCCGTTATAATTACCTCCCTTCCTTTGGTCATTGGTTCAAATGTAAATTCACAATTTAAGGTGAAAACAACTGCCAAGATCTATTAGACAATTCTATCATACAGGGAACACTAAAAAGTACGTTAAAAAAAATAAATTTTATACTCAATAGATATTCAAATGTTTCTGTCTTTACTGTTATCAACGCCACTGATTCATTAGAAAACATTGATTATTTATCAACCATGTATTTTCTTTTATAAAGTCTATATACTTACTTTAAGTTTAGAATGTGTGGGAATCCAAAGGGTTGATGTGACTTCATCTCTACCATAATCTGTGATATTTAGAAGTTGACATCGAGATAAATCTCCAACACCTGGTGGGCCCTAAAGAGAAAGCAAAAAAATTATTTGATTTAGATTTATTTATTTTAAATACCAAAATGTAATAGATAAAGACTAAAACTTACCAAAATATTGTAGATGCCAAATTACAGATTCCACTAGACCTGACTTAAATTGTCATCATGAGGAAAGAAGCATCTGAATAAATTTGACATTCCAACACTGGGATGTAGAACAAACAAAGTCTGGTGTTATTGTCAGGTGATGCTTTGAAACAACACCACCAAAATAGAAGCTATACTCATTGCTGTTTTTTGCAATTTTAGTTGCATGAATTCATTATATATATCCTACACACAAAACCATGTGATAAAACTAAAAAAAGAAAAATAGATATAAGAACATAGGAAAATTGTTTATTTTCGGATTTAATAGAGTTCCTTTGAAATAATTTGAAACAATTTAGAGTATTTGGGCTCCTCTCGTGGGTATTTTAAATTTCAGTGTAATACAGGCCCTTCATTCTAGATACATTTCTGTAGGATGTTAAGTATGGATAAAAAATATGAAATTGCTGAGGAAATAAATTGAATGAGTTCCAAAATCATAAAAAATTTTAGTTGAAATGTTTCATGTTTTACACCAAAAAGCATAATCTGAAAATATGCTTTTTTTTTATCTTTTTTTTTTTCATAGACATGGGCCAAACATACATAAGGAAGGGCCCCCAAAATTCTATTTATCCAGGGGTTTCTTAATGTCTAAAACTGGCCCTAAGCCTACTCAGACCATACCAAGGAAATTGACAAGAAAACTTTGTTAGTAACAAAAAGCTCTAAACTTCTATGTAATACCAAACCTCTTGTATAGACACACACCTCACAGATGAAGAGGAAACTAAAGGCAACAGAAATGTTTCTACAGGAGGATGTTGAGAATTCCATGGATGGAATGCATAAGTAAGAAAGAGGTTTTAAGGAAAATGAAAACAAAAAGAATCAGTAAAAGAGAGCTGAAATTTCTTGGATACATAATGAGAAAGGAGGACTTGGAGAAATAAACACACACAGGACACCTCAAAGACAAAAGGAACAAGGAAAGGCAGTGGGCTACCTACTTGACAAGCTTGTGTGAATGGGTGGTGGAAGAGGGGAGCAGGAGATGGTTTGGCAAAAGGACAAACATTGCTAATGGATACAAATGATAGGAAATTGAAGAGAACTATGATCACCCATGAAAAAATGGGTGCGGTAAATAAAAGAAGCCTACCTTAGTCTGTATTAAAGTATGCTGCTTGGAACCCAATACCTTTTTCCTGGCATCCCTTATACTTTTGAAAACAATATTAAAAATCTTTTGGGATAGCTATCAGTTGTTTCATTCCAGTTTGAAATCCATGGTTTGAAATCCGACGACGACACACCTTTCAATGAAGAACTTAATTTTGAGAAATGTAAGAATCTACTGGCTGCTACATCTGAACTAAAGGAGTGAGTTAAATCATATTTTGCCAAAAACTCAGTACTAGATTGTGAATATGACAGTCATACAATATACAAGATCACGCAATGGTATCTCATTGCTGATTCAGTAACCATATAGGAGAATATGTTTATACATCAACAGCAATATCCTTTCAATGCTATGCAACTGGTTACTGAAATATTCAAAATAGTTGGTTAATCACTGTATAGACTGTTTATTGACTGAACAGCATGCATTATTGTTGAAAACTTATAAAATATTTCTCCAGAAATAGTTTGATTTTCAGTTGAAATGGCTAGATGTAGCCATAAGTTCTATGCTAACAGTTTCTTTTCTCACACTTCTCACTTGTGGAACATTTTCCAGCCAACCTTGATTTCCAAAAATTTAAATGTAATGACAATTGTTATCTACTATCTTCCTGATTACTCTTCTATTCACACTCCATAATAACGTTTCGGAGTCTGGCTATATTTCTGAGATGAGGTATTATGTACAGTATTTACATTAGTCGGACTATTGTCCTCATCTTTGTCGCCATATTTGTCACAACGTTTCGGCCGTTGTATGCTTCGCCTTCTTCAGGTGGTTGGAATTTCGATCCGATTCCTTTATTTTATCACTGGGTAGACTGTTCTAGTTCATCGTGCCATGTTTTTGATGGATGTCAGTTATCAGTTATCTCCTGCTAATTTTCCCCTCTGAAAATTCTCCACTGCCTTAACCAGGTATTGAACTCTTCTTTGGGTCTGTCACTGGATCTAAGCAACGCCTTTATCCACTGTGCCACGTGTTCTTGAGGATATCTGGGTATGAACTTCTGAGTATTATAAACCTAATGTTTTCAGCATCATTTTTACCAGTGCTCATATTGCAATTTTGCTGTTCTTTTCTCTGGCACTCCTTATTACTGATTCCTATATTGTATTTATTTCTATGCTTGGTCGGCTCAGGAGATTTTTGTGGCCTAGCATATGTGCTGATTCCTTAAGTTTACGAATTTTCCAATGGTGTTCCCCTGTCTATGATCTCAACATGATCCCACAGGGGGCGGTGATCTCCCTTCTCCTCCATATATGGTCAGCCATGCCTGATTTTTCTACTTCCCCAAGCATTACAGCTTTCTGGTGTTTTTGACCTTACCTTGGCCAGGCGGCCTGTCTCCTTTATATTCCTTTCAGCTGCATGGGATAGCAGCGTCTTTCTTTCTTTAGTCATGTTCCTCTGTAAAGTCTTACTGTGCGGAGATATTCTGCAAAGTGTTGTCACGCTTTTTGAAGGTTGTCCGATGTTATATGACCAGATCCTTTGTATTTTCTCTGAGAACCCCTTCACATAAGGTGGCAGACTGTTTTCTGAGTGTTGTCTAGAGGGAAAATTAGCAGGAGATAACTGATAACTGACATCCATCAAACATGGCAGTGGAACTAGAACATCACCTAGTGGGATTAGAAATAAAGGGTTCAGTCTGAAATTCCAACCTGAAGAAGAATAGGATTTAATAACGGCTTCTAAACGCTGTGACAAATATATGCATAAAGATGAGGACAATATCTCGCCTAATGTAAGTACTGTATACAACGTTTGTTTTCCAATTCTTCCACACCCAGTGTTCAAGTTCTCATTGTGGAGATGGCATGCTAAATTTAGTTTTTTTTAGTTTTTTTTGTTTTATTTTAGCATTTTTTTTTTCTTAACTATTTTGACCATTTTACCATTGCCAATGAAATTCTTCCGTGCAAGTATATAACTTCATCCATTTATTTCTTCTAGTTTCCTGAAAGGTTATTTGAAGTTATTACATCTTCTTTAGTGTGGTAATCATTATTTGTTGTAATCTTTTTCTTTTAAACTATGAAAGAAAATTAAGGAATAATAATAGGAGGGAAAAAGAACACAACAAATAATAATTACAAACGGAAACTAAAATAGTTTCTGTTATAAAAAAAAAAAAAAGGATTAAACTTATTTTAAAATCTTTTACAATATTGACCCTTATCCCATTATTATTTGACAAAGAACAGGTGAAGAACTATTTAAAAAAAAAAAATTGATAAATAAATCTAATTTTCTTAACCTTTGTTTTATTATTAATTTATTTTTAATAAATACAATACAGGAGCTGCTAATAAAGAAAAAAAGACAAATGACAGCAAATCTTCAACAGCAGCAGCAGGACACATTAGCAGGTAGGTTAGGTTTAAGGCTCAAGTTTTCCACAGAGATGGGACACTAGCTTAGTGGATTAAAGTGTTGCTTCATAAATTTGGTGACATAGTAATTATGAGTTCAATCCCCAGGCCTGGCATTATGTACTTGGAAATATTGAGCAGTACCAGAAATAAGAACTGGACGAGATATCCTCAGACATGGTCAATGGAACATGAATAGCCTACCCTCCCATAGATTAAATAAAGGGTTCAATTCAGAATTCTTTGCAGGTTAACCGGATCGATATAAACTTAATGAAGGCCAGAGGACAATAGTCTGCATGTAAATAATGATAACTCCACATCCCAGAAATTCAAACGGAAATTAAATATCTCAATAGCACTGGTAAAATGGTTGCTGAAGACATTAGGTTTATAATACCCAGAAATTCATACACCGATGTTCTCAAGGACACATGGCACAGTGGATAAAAGCGTTGGTTAGATCCAGTGACAGGACTCAAAGAGTGTGAGTTCAATACCCGGCAGTGGAGATAACTGACTAGAACAGTCTACCCCAGTGAGCGAAATACAGGGTTCAGTTTGACATTCCAACCACCTGAAGAAGGCCAGAGTGTACAACGGCCGAAATGTTGTAATAAATATGGCAACAAAGATGAGGACAATAGTCTGAATAATGTTCGATAGAATAAGTTAATGTCTTTTTGAAAGAAAGAAAATTAATTCTCACCTGTAATTTAATTGTAATACCTATCTGAAAACAAAGTGAAACACTTTCTACATTCCTACAGGATGCCTCTGAAATTATAGTTTCATGTTATCTTATTATTCATAAGTCTTGTACTATCGTGTTTAATAATAGACATGTGTTGTTCCCTTAACATTTTTTTGTAATTTTCATTAAAATCAATAAATTGGCCTGTCTAATGTAAATTATAAAAAAAAAAACATTTAAGAAAAACAATTAAAAATCTGAAATACAAAGTGAAAACTTACATCATTTGGACTGTTATCCTCATCTTCAATGCCATATTCCCAACATTTCTAACCAACGACTTTATCCACATGGCCCAGTGAATAAAAGCATTGGTTAGATCCAGTGAGTTGTGAGTTCAGTACCTTGCTACAACAGTGGTGAACCAGAACTTGGAAAGTTAAGTTAAAGGGAAATAACTAAGACATCCGGAAGAGACATGGTACGTGGAACTAGAACAATATCCTGGTGGATGAAATAAAGGGCTTGGTTTGAAATTCAAATCACTTGAGGAAGACCAGGGCATACAATGGCCAAAACGTTGTGAATATGGCAATGAAGATGAAAATAACAGTTCAAAATAATTTAAGTAATCATCTCGGAGATATAGACAGATAAAGTGAAAATCTAGGAAGCAACAACACATACAAATTGAAAATTTTTTTGGCTAAAAAACAGTGTAGCATAAAGAGAAAAGCCCCAAACTTAATAAAAACAAAATTTTATCGTCAAAATTTTTACTATTAAGAGGAAAGACTAGTATTTTTTAATTATTTTTTTAACCCTTTCTAAATACATTCAAAATTTTGGTTAAAATTTTTTTTTTTGGTATGCATAAAAGAGCTGACTATGAGAATTTTGTGACTTTTTTCTCATAAAATAACACATTAATTTGGAAATTCTTGCGAAAATCAAATAATTGTCAGATTTTAATGAAAAACTGAAATTAAAAAATAAACTATGATATCACTTAATTAGATAAGCTTTTATATATTAAGAACATTATAAGCTGAAGAAAAAATTTTTTCTGTGAATAATGATTTTTATGAGAATTGTTTTCTTTTTTTTTAAATTATAATAATTTATAAAGTTTCAAAAATCTTTTAAAAATTCTTCAAAACTTTGATCGAATTAGGTTAAGTGAAGTCTATATTTACGAAGCAAAAACTGGAAAGATTAATACAAAACATCATGTACTAAGATTTTTAAAATAATAATTTGATTTTTATGTATATGAACATGCCCATTTTGAGAGTATGGGTGACTATACACAACATTATCAGAAAATAAGATTGATGACTATATTAAATTTAAAGTCAACATTCCTAAAATTAGAATACAGAAAATATTTCCAACATTTTTAAGATTACCGAATACTTTAAAATTATATATAAAAAAAAAAAAATTCACCCATCATTTTCTTCAATTAAGTTTTAACCGATAAAGTCTCTAGAACATAAACATGTCAACACCCTAATCAGCACTTGTTAAGTGATTGACGAGCAATGAAAAGCACGTAAATCATTGCTACTGTTTATTTTAAAAATCTATTTCTCTGTTATTTTTAGCTTATGTTCAAGTAAATAATATTTGTTTCAAATCCGATTAATAATACTTTAAATCAGCTAATATTCCTCAAATAAAGTTTCAGAAAAGTATATTTAATTTTTGGAAGATTTTTTAATAAAGAAAATTACATTAATGACTAAAAAAGGCACCAATCAGCTACTTTTAGCAAAATAAGAAAAAAAAACTCCAATCGATATAATTTCTGTTTGAAATATACTACAGAGTATTTTGCTTACTGGAAATAGTAAATTTAATCCTTTAGCTTTCAATTAAAGCTAAAATGAAATCTTCAAGAATGTTTTTAATTTTTAAAATTCATTTTAAACCTTGAGTATCACAAATTATCAGATGTACCTAAATTAAAATCACCCCCACCAGAAGAAATATTTTAATAAAATTAAAATTTCTTTACTAAGCAAAAAATATAAAAACAAAATTATTAAAAAACAAAGAAGGTAATTCTTTGTCTTGTGTGGCTATTTGAAATCTTTAAAATACTCACTTTGGGTCCTGGCATTTTGCTGACGTTGGATATTTTCTCTTCAAAATCTAATTGTGTTCTCTGTAGTTCCATAGAGAGATTTAATGCCATCTTGGAGACATTCTGGAGGGTGGCATTCAAAGAACTTTGCATTGAATGCATAGATAAATTCATAGCATGATTGAAATCATCTGTTTCATTTTCCAGCAAATTTATCTGTAATATCCAAAGCAATCATTTAGTGCTGAAAAAACTGCTGTCATGAATAATAATTGACAATATATAGAATCTACTAAAATATTAGAACAAGATTTATTGAGAAATTTGTCAGAATTGTATGTCTTAATTACAGGGTAGGCTAAAAAGTTCAGTCAAGAACCCCCCCCCCCCAAAAAAAACCTTCCCAAGAATGCATAGCAATTTACAGATAATAAAGAAAAGGAATCAAAGGAGGGTAATGATTGCCAACATCTTGAAAGAACATGGTATTAAAATAAAATTCTATACTAGATTTTACAAATTTTTTTTTTTACACATAATTAAAAAAAAAAAGTAGGAAAAAAGATGTATATTAGGCGTTTTTGGTGGACACATGCTTGAAGAATTGGAGCACCAATTTTGAATTTCAGTCAAGTTCATTACATTCACTTTAGCACTAATATCCTTGGGAAAGGTATAAATCCATCTCTTCTCCCCAGTGATGGCTAAATAGCAGAACAGATGGGGCTTTGGTTGGCAACCAAAAAAAAAAAAAACTCTGAATTCAAACCACCTGATGCCTTGTAGGTTCTGATTCTTTAATTTTGAAAAGGAGGGACAGGGTAACTTCAACATCCCCAGTGAAAAAGGAACTGGCAAGCCATTGCACTATCCTGCCTTGAATGTTACCATGAACCACAATTGTGAGATTCAGAGGATTGGAGACCATAGCAACACTAACTGAATAAAGGAATGAAAAAAAAAAATGTGTGTGTTTTACTGTCAACAATCTCAAGAGAACTCCTTAGCATGACTGATGCTAACCTCCAAGAGATTAACTCTTTGTGCCTTCTCATACTAAAATTTTCCAATGATATGAATTCGAATGATTATATTAAATCAATTGCTAAGTCTGCTACTACAAAAGTTGGTTCACTGTGTGATTTTAAACAATTTTTCTCACTGGATACAAATGACAGGAGATTGAAGAGAACTATGATCACCCATGAAAAAATGGGTGCGGTAAATAAAAGAAGCCTACGTTAGTCTGTATTAAAGTATGCTGCTTGGAACCTAATACCTTTTTCCTGGCATCCCTTATACTTTTGAAAACAATCTTGTACGTTTATAAGTCTAACATTCATCAAATATTGCTGCCATATCTTATCTTGTCTTGTGCTTTTTGACACAAACCAAAAAAGGATCAACAGTGTTATCAGTACTGATCTGGCATCTCGGCTTCAATCATAATATTTAACCCTTTTAGCATTCAATATGCTCAAACCCACCTCATAAATATAAGCTCTCAAAGTCTCACTTTTTGTATGACTTCCTGTGTTATTTGCAATGAGTTGTCATATAGCAGAGTATTACGAAATCTCCTACAGAAGGTAGCAACAGAGAGTGATGAAAAAAAGGACTAAGCATAAACTACAAAATGACAGAATGCATGGTCATCAGTAAGAGGATGAGCCCAAAATGCAATTTACAGGTAGGGAACACTACAATGAAGCAGATGTGTAAGTTTAAATATCTGGGAAGCATCTTGATAGAGGACGGTAAGTGCGACACTGAGATCCGTAGACGTATTAGGACAACCAAGGACTCATTCCAAAAGCTGGGCAGAGAATTGCGAGACAGGAGGATTTCTTTGGTAACAAAGAAAAGAATACGGAGCTTTTATGTGACAGCTATCCTTTATGGCAGTGAATGTTGGACGATTTCCTCAAAGATGAAGAAGAGACTTGAGGCAACAGAGATGTGGTTCTACACAAAGATTCTAAGGATATCATGGACCAAGTGTGTGAGCAATAATGAGGTCTTAGAGAGGTTGCAAACAAGGAGGAGGCTTATACTTAATATCAGGAAGAGGCAGCTGAAGTTTCTGGGACACATAATGAGGAAGGAGGGCCTGGAAAATTTGATACTCACGGGTCAAATGGAGGGAAAGAGACAAGGGAAACAACACGTGACATACCTGGCATATAAAAAGAAAGATACATGGGGCAGATTACAGCAGATTGAACATTGAGAGCCAATATTTATGGGGTGGGTTTGGGCATATTGAATGTAAAAGAGTTAATAAATAAATAAGCTCATTGCAAGTTCCACAGCTATAAAATACACATGGAAAATTCCATATTACATCAATAAATATTTGAGCTTAACAACTTTAAAGAAATATTTTTGGAATATTGGGAACTTAGAAAAATCCAGAACATCAGTTGGAGATCTCATTCAATGTTTAACATGATTTACGGAGAACTGAAACCAATCTCTCTTAAGCTGAAACAAAAATGATTAAAGTTTGCTGGCCACTGCCATCAAGTGGACAGGAAAAGAGTCTCATCCTTACTCCTATGGCATCCTTCTGGAAGTGTCTTCTCACAAAAATTGACTTTCCCAGACACCATAGCTTGGAACTACCAAGTTGGACATTGGGGACAGCAATACAGGACTGAACAGTGTAGAAAGGGATTGTCAATGTAGTTCCGACCAACCATAGGGAGGTTGAGGGATGATGATGATGAAAGAAACATTGCAATAACAATCATAAGTATGAATGCAGGTCCTCATTTAAAGAAGTAAGAGGGTACAAATGAAAAGGTTTCAAATTGATAAAATATTGCAATAACAATCATAAGTATGAATGCAGGACATTATTTAAAGAAATAAGAGGGTAAAATAAGAGGAGGCACGGTGAAGTATGGATAGCAGCTCGGATTGAGCAATTGGAGAGCCAAGTTCAAATTCCATTCAAATCCATTACATTCACCCACGTGCTAATACCCTTGGGAAAGGTATGAATCCTCTTCTTCTCCCACCAGCTATGGGTAAATAGCAGGACAGACTGGGTTTTATAGCCTTGGATGGCAACTGGACAACTGCAGAAAGAAATGGCAACCTACTGCGGGAAAAAGTTTTTCTTGTCAGTCATGTATTGAAAGATACATGATTGCCTAAACATGTATCATGCATGGCACATAACTGAAGGAAGAGGGTAAAAATGAAAATATTTCAAATTGGCAATTTTTTCCATTTCACTGAAGCAGAAACACAAGAGTGTCATCACCTCCTCTATTCTCTCTCTCCTGCTAAAACAAATAGCATCGCTGATATGTCTTTTCCTTTCTTCCTTGCAATCAAAACAGAATAGTTCATTATTTCTGAGATATTGGCAAGACAAAAAATATGAAGCTGCCATCCTCACTTTCCAGTCTTGATAGAGTTCAAAAGTGTCTCTGAGTCCTTGTGGGATACAAATTATTATCCATGCTCTGACCTCTCCCTCACACGCAAAATGAGGTGAATCTCACACTGCTCTCTCACTACTTCCATGGAAAGTGCTTGGATGAACTACATTCCCTAGTTCCGCCAGGTTTAACCCCCATGGTAGCAAACCACCCATGTGCCCTCTGTATTCCATCAGTGGGAAGTAAGTTCCACTCAAACAGCTTCTTCCCATGAACCACTGCTTTGTGGAACAGACTCCCAAGAGAATGTTTCCTCAATCAATACAATCGTAACCTGTTCAAGTTTAGAGTTAACCTCTACTTTAAGTGGCACCTGGGCCTTGTACAGGGTGAACCTTACTGAAAAAAAAAAAAAAAAAAGTGTTAGCAACAGAACAAGCAGAATTATAATATGATATGTCTGCTGCTGTCATGATGACAAATTGGTGACGTCACTGACAAGGGCAGGTAACTCTGATCAAGGGCAGGTAATTTTGAATGAGAATTCTGAACTTTTTGCAAAACTTATACTTTGAACATTTGAAAACCTCTACAAATAAAAAATTTAAAAACTTACACGATGTGAAATACCAGACAACATCAATGAAGTATCATTAGTTTCTGATGTCGCCAAGAAAGATACCAATCTCTGATACTGAAAAAAGAAAAAAAAATTTAAGAGATTACTTGTAGTTATTTATTAAAATTAGTCTGGCATAAAGCAACAGATATCTAGCACGAATAAAAGATTAATCTCATTACAACAGCAAAGGACTGCAAGATGAGTCTGTTAACCACAACTTATTGATGAAGTAAACAAAATGAATCTATTTTAAATCATATAAGGAGATGCTGAAAAGATTTTATCCATATTCACTTCCTAAAATCATGATAAACTACATCCAGCAGCAAGGCCTCTGATCAGAAAAATTGGAGGTTTTGAGGAGTGTAGAACAACCTCTTAACTGCTGTGTTCCCAGGTCCACAGTAACCTAGAGTGATAGCACCTGTTAGGGTTCCAGCTCTGGGAAAATAGCAAACCCCCAAACAAAACACTATGAAAGTATAAAAATACATTTTTATAGTAAAAATACCAATATTACATTATTATAGTAAAATTACCTACAATACATTTTATCTATAGTTGAAGACATGAAATTGTGTTCAAAATATTTAGAATTCAGAATTAAATAACTCATAAAGGTGTTGATATGCCACTAGAGAAGATCAACCAAACTTCCTAAAAATCAGAAATTTGATGCTTGATGATTGAACTATTGATTTTGGGGATTGTGTCAAAGCTGAGAATTTTTCAGTACCAGTTCATAAAATACAATATTTTATATATTTATCAGTCACACAGATTTATCTCCCCTTTTTGAAAATAAGATATTCCACTGTTATGGTAACAAAAGGCATTATTCTCTACACCAGGCATCACTGATGACGATGTGATTAACACATGTTGCTGTGTGCAATTTATTCATTTGAAAATATAAAAAAATATTATTATGTTTCCTGTTTCAAAAGCAAAACATGTTTACACATCTGATCTTCCCTAGTGAAAATCACCAATGGTTTAAAATGATAACGTTACTTTCACTCTAAGTTTACAAAATTCAGGAAGTGTACTTAATCATTGTTTATGTATGTGGTTATGTATGAGAGAGAGCATGTGAGTAAACAAAAGAAAATTTAAAAAAACGTTATTTTCTTTATGAAATTTAAGTGTGCCATTCCCAACCTGGGTGATATCGCCCACCAGTGAGCGATTTCAGCTGTTGGTTGGGCAATAAGTGACTGAACAGAAAATGGTGGGTGATTGGAAATTCTACACTCATATGTACACAGACCTTGTTTTACTATAACAAGAAATATTTCATTAGTAAGTAGTGAGGACAGGTTGATAATATGTTGATTTTATGTTAGGATTTGGGATATTAAAAAAGTATTTCAACATATGCTGCGCAAAAAAAATATATTAAAAAATTATGCAAAGAAACTGTATAAAAAAGTAAACAAAAAATAAGGCTAAATGGGGAAAAACTGGGTCACATTCCAAGATAAGATATAAAGATCCACACAAACAACAAATCATTTTCTATGGTTTTGAGAAAGCTTATTAACATTCAAATAGTTCTTTAGACAAATTAACATTTTTTTCCAATATAAATCAGATAAGGAAAGACCAAGAAAAACAAAACATGTTTGCTGAATTTTTATTGTTAGTCATGTATACTCTTTTTAATTTAATAATTATGAACAAAAATCATTTAATTTTTTTGTCTACACTTGCAACGACAACCCTAAAACTGAATTACATTGTGTGTGTATATATATATATATATATATACACACACACACTTTTCAATGATCAAGTTTGTTTTAATTTGTTCTTTAATAGCAGCAGTGTTATTTGTTACCTCCCTTTGGTATTTTTTACTACATCATAAAAGTTAGTTTATGAACCAGTAACAAACTTTTACCAAACAATATTTGTATACTTTTGAATATTTACTATACAGATGGGCAGTGGAAAATATTTCTATGTGAAAGTGGGTGATGAATGCAAAAAAGAGAACCCCTGTTCTACACTAATATGTACACAGACCTTGTTTTACTATAACAAGAAATATTTCATTAGTAAGTAGTGAGGACAGGTTGATAATATGTTGATTTTTCTTTTGTATTCATTTTCATTGGAAATTCTTATTCTTAAAGACTTAAAAAACAAAATTCTTTCTTACATGTAACAATTGTATAGATAAAATCATTAGATAACACACATAGAAAATATAACTAATTAATTAAATACTGCTGTAGTTTTTTTGAAAGTATAGATGAGTTAGTATGATATAATGAAGATTGATTTTCTCAAAAGAAAAATTACTTTGTCTTTTGAGGAAATATTCTTTTTTGTTTTTTCTGAATACAAGAATTATTGCAAAATATAGCTGTTCTTAAATTTTCTGTTCATTCTTCCTTAGTTTTTTAACAGTTTTTTAAAAAAAAAAAAAAAACTATTTTACAACAGTATGGTTTATTATTTAAACAATATTGTTGAAAAATAGCTTTTAAATAATAAAAGCTATTTTTCAATAGTATTTTTTCTTCATATAAAAATTATTTTTTGACTATGTTTTAAGTAACAAAATCTATTTTTCATCATTGCTGAAAAATAGTTCAAGTGTACTTTTTCTTTGTGCAAAAACTTTTTCAACAATATCTTTTTAAATTTACAAATTATTTTTCCAAAGGAAATTATTTTTGTAAACGTTTTACAGTTGATGCATCCAAATACATTTTGGTATATAAACAGGGAAACAAAAGTGGAGTTGTCCCAGAATTAACAACATTATTATTTTGTGGACATTATTACAAATAAATATATTGACATAAAAGTCAGCAGACACAGGAACTGTCACAAATTAATTTCTGTAAGTGATAGATAAGCAGAGTATTTAAGTTTACCATTTGCAAGTTGAGAAGATGACATTCTCAGAGAGCCAGTAGATTGTTACCTCCCCACCCATCTTCACATTCTTACCCATGGGCGACAATGTAAGGACTGATGGGGTGAGTGAGAAAACTGTTATTAGCAAGCCATGACAGCTTTAATATCATCGTAGTTAAATTACCATAACAATCTTTCCATGACCTCAACAAATGTTTTACAGAGAAATTCAAAAATACATTTACAACTGTTCATGGTAATGATAATTCTAAAAACAAGAAAATAATTTTAATTTTATTCTTATAAATTCTGAAAACAGTAGAGTTGTACAATTGGTACTGGGATTAGAAATAATCTTTTTCCTTTTATATTAACCCCTCCAGACCACAAATATCTATTTTTTTAATTAAATTCTATAAAAATTAAAGGAGTCCAGTTCATTAGTTATGTGCTAAAATGATACATGCTTAGGTGATCATGTATCTTTCAATACATGACTGACAAGGCAGATTTTTTCTCCGCAGTAGGTTGTCATTTCTTTCTGTGGTAGACCAATTGCCATCCAAGGCTATAGAATCCAGTCTGTCCTGCTATTTACCCATAGTTGGGGAAGAAGAAGAGGATTCATACCTTTCCCAAGGGTATTAGCATGTAAGTGAATGTAATGGATTCAAATGGAATTCGAACTCAGCTCTCAGATTCCTCAATCCGAGCCACATTAGGTAAGTAAATTCATTGTAAATTGACCTCCTATGTGGTAATTGTGTCTCAGTTTTACTGTTGAACTAGCTAGAAACAACAGTTCTAGTCTAATAATTTCTTTTCTCATACTTCTCACCTATGTACCTCCCTTCTGATTTCTTGCTTCCCTGCCAACTACAATCTTCAAACAATCAAATGCAATGTCAATCACCATCTTCTGTATTCCTGAAACTTGTTCCTTTATTGTTCTTACCCCTCACTAAAGTCTTCCACTCCCTGTAAACTCCTAGTGACATTGTCATCTTGCTTTTTTTTTTGGGGGGGTGAAAGGATTAAAACTAAAATATGTGCATACCATGTAATTTTAAAAGAAACGTAAAAGTTTTTTTTTTCATTTTAAATATTATCTGGAATGCTTGAAATATATGAAAGAAGTACGTCAGATTAGGAATTACAATTTTTTTTAAATTTTTAAGAAATAACATGGTATGAATGACTATCTTTTGCTGTGGTTTTGGTAGAAATTACATAGCAAATTTGAACCCTCCTTTTATTTTTTTTTTTTTGGTGAATAAATTTGATTGATTTGACTCATTCATTTTTTACAGTTTAATCAACCCTTTGAATAAATCTGTATTACTTCTGTGCTTAGAGGGGATTATTTTCCATGAAAAACTAAAAACAGACAGAATGGCCTACTTGAAACAGAAATTGCGATTTTGAAATGGATATTTTTCTAACAGATTTGCCACCTGCCATTTCAATTTGTTACTATGTTTGCCTTTCGTAACATACTCGTCCAATAGAAATCAACAGATAAAGTCAGTAATGTCTCTTTCCAACAGTTTACAGTATTCAGAAACCAAGGTTTACAAAGTTTGCTTTATTTTTATTACATATAAAAAGAAGAAAAAAAATGTGGTACTTTAGGCAAAATTTCATCTTTTTGTTTTATCCTTTATTTTTCCTATCATATATAAGTGACAGAGGTGGAGGTGAAGTTTGTCATTTCAGATTTATATATTTTTATGAATTAGACTTTTTCATTCAACGTTATTTAATAATTTCAATAAAGTGATCAAATGATAATGTAGCTTTTTGTTTATAGATGACTTTTTGGTGCTACTTTTCTGTAGGTTTTGCCACTTTCACGTAATTCTTATTTAGGATTGTAGAATTCGTTGCAAGAATTGTCCCAGAAACTCAAGTTAGATTAAGGCCTGAAGAATGAGGTACGAAAACCTATTGTTGTGTCGTGTATCCTGCTAAGTAAGCATTCTGCCTCTGTTCTAGTTGGTGTCCATTTATCATATGAGCTACCTGCTCATATGCAAATTATACTAATTTGCATCTCACTACATCTCCCTATAACGGAGGGGCCTTATGCCGCGAGTACTTCTTGTACTTCTTCTTGTGCCCTCCTTAACATCTTCCTTTATCTCTCTCCTTTCCCTTGGAGATCTAGATCTATCACGTCTTTCCCTATAATCAAATTGTTCCTCTTGCATACTGTGGTCTTTCTCTTCTAACTTGTCCCATTCTACTTCTTCCTCTTCTAACTCATCTCTCTCTACTTCTTCCTCCACAGTTTCATTCTGCATTAACTCTTCTGTTCGTCAATAATGGGCATCTCTGAAGGCATTTCCTCATCCGATTCTTCTCCTTGGGATCTTATTTGGTCAGCATGAGCTAGAACACTGTTCCCCATTTTCTTTATTTAATATTGCAGTATTATGTCCTTTCTGCATAATAAATTCAGCTGACTCAGGTTGCATATTCCTATTTCTTTTTGTACCACATCTTTTTGATTTGTGGCATATGACATAGTCAAGGGACCTTAATTGTCTGCCCATTAAGGCAGATGGACTTTCCGGCCTGCCTGCATGTGGAATTGTTCTGTAACTCAATAGTAGTCTTGGTAGGAAAGCATCAATTTCCTCCTTCTGTTGCAAGCATGCTTTTATGCCCTTCTTTACCGTCTGGACCATCCTTTCCGCTGCCCCATTACTTTGAGGGTGGTAGGGAGGGGTCTTGTAAGGTCTGCATCCTATTTTTCTCAGCCATTCATGCAAATCAGCATCCACAAATTCTGGTGTGTTATCAGTTACCAATGTTCTCGGTGTCCCATTCCTTGAAAATATTACTGTTAATATTTGTTTTACGGTGGTATTTTTTTTATCAGGTACTCTCACCACTTCAGGCCAACCTGAATATGCGTCTACTAATATTAATAATAGTCCTATCCTATTGACATAGGCATGGTCCATGTGTACTCTGCTCCATTTTTCTACTTCTCAGGGCCATACATGCATTTTCTTTTGCTTAAAATTCCTGAGTTCTGTGCATTTTTTGCATCTTTTTACGTAGTCTTCTACGTCTCTTGAGTACCCGGCCACCAGGCTTCCAATTTTAATCTTCTTTGCGTAGCTGCCACTCCACAAAATAACGTCATCGTGTACACTTTTTATAACCTGTCTCCTCTGTGTTTCTGGAGGAACTACTAAGTCTCCATTACATATTATCCCGTTTTCTATAGTCATTCTATGTCTAATTTCTTTGAATGGTCTTTCAGCCATTGAATAATTTCCCCAGCGATTCTGTTTTATCATCGACATTATTCTATTTAACACTGGGTCATTTCTAGTTTCAGTAGCCATTTTATCTACAGATATTACATCGGTTTCTACAAGGTGCAAGAATGTGTCTTCAAATTCCTCGTCATTTTTGTCCTTCTCCTCTCTATAAAACCTCAATCTAGATAAGGCATCAACATGCGGTATCGTATTCCCTTTAACATATTCAATGTCAAAGTTGAACGCCATCAGTCTAATCGCCCAACATAATATTCTGGATGTTGTAACTTTCGGTAGCTCTTTTCTTGGGTTGAAAATAAATTCCAGTGGTCTGTGATCCCTTTTCAACAAGAATTTTTTTCCCAACAAAAACTGTCTTACTCTATCCGTTGTCCACACTATGGCTAGTGCCTCCCTTTCTATATTCGAATAATTGTGTTCAGTTGTTGTTAATCTCCTTGATAAATACATTATGGGATGCCCATCTTGTGACAAAATACCAGATATGGACTGCTCACTAGCATCAGTAGTTAGAGTTATGTCCTTCTTAGGGTCAAAAATTTGTACTATTGGCTTTTTTGCCAGAATCTGTTTTAAGTTTTCAAAGGCTTTCTGTTGGTGTTCTAACCAAGTGAATTCCACATTTTTTTTTCTTAACTTAGCAAATGGTTCTGTCAACTCATTATATTTTGGCACATATTTTCTATAAAAATTTACCAAACCTAAGAAGGACTCCAACTCTTTTTATTTTTTTGGTGTAGCAACTTTTAGAATTTTCTCTATTAGTACTTTATCTGGAGAGATCCCTTCCTTTGATATTGAGTAACCCAAAATGATATTTCATTACTGTTGGTTACACACTTTTTTGTATTTATTGTCATACCAGCGTCTCTCAGCCCGGTTCAGTATATTTTCAGTTTTTTTTCTTTAAATCATCTTCATTTAAATCTCCAACACATATATCGTCTTGATAACAGATGGTATTTTCAACATTTTCTATTACTTTTTTCAATAGCTTTTTGAAAAATTGCACTTGTGATTTTTTATGCCATACACGGCATTCTTTTCCACCTTAACAGGCCTATAGGTGTGTTTATAGTCGCCACTTCTTTAAAATTTTCATTTATCGGTATTTGGTGGTAAGCTGATTTTAGGTCTATCTTCGAAAATACTTTCATTCCAGCAAGTTTATGTACAGCTACTTCCACATTTGGAATAGGGTACGAGTCAGCACAAACTTTATGGTTCACCCCTATTTTATAATCTCCACAAATTCTCAGGTCACCATCTTTTTTTCAATACCACAATGGGTGATGCCCATTTACTTCCTCCTGGAGGGCAGGTTCTAATAAGTCTTCCTTTATTAGCTTTTACCAATTTAGCTATTACCAACGGTAATAAATGCACTGGTATTTTTCTCGCCGTAGTAGGGGGGAAACATCTTCTTTTAATTTCAGGCTAGCTTCATAATTTTTTAATTTTCCTGTTTTTTCTATTTCTATCTCATTAATCAACCGTTGAATTTATTTTTAACACGTCATTCCCCAGTAGTCCATGCGTTTTTCTGCAATTTGTAACTATAATGGGTACTATTTCATATTTTTTTTTTAATTCTATTGAACCTTCAAAGTAACCCATAATTGCTATAAGCGAGCCATCAAACTGACGTAGTTGTCGTTGGTTTTTTAAAAACGGTTTTCCCATTTTTTCCCACAAATTTCTGGCTACTATCATGACGTCACTACCTGTGTCGATTTGCATTTCAACAATACAGTCGTTGATTTTCACTTTTATTTTTGTATCTCCGTTCTTAGATCCAGTATTTTGTATATTATCCTTTTTTACATTAAAAATCTGTCTATTTTCATCCTCTACTCTTTCCACATTTTTCGTTTTACATACTTCTTTGAAGTGATTTTTTTTTTAAACACGTCTTTCCAAAGGCTGGGCATTTTTCTTTTTTCATTTCATGAATTTTTCCACAGTATGCACAATTTTTTCTTTTTGTTTGTACCGTATATGTTTCAGCCATTATTTCTCAGTAGGATTTATTTTATTTTGGTTGTAGGTATGTATTAATTCCTGCTGTTGTATAAATTCTATACACATATTCAAAGGCATGTTCGTAAGTTGTAACTGTTCCATTAACTTATATCTATGTGCCAAATTATGCATACCTTCAATCAATCTTAGTTGGATTAATTCTTCTTCCGTTGTCTGCTCTCCTGTTCCTAGTTTTTCAAATTCACAGTATTTACTTCCACTTCTTAACCGGTCCTTTCTGCAATCACCAGTCTTTTCTTTGGCCTCATGTTTCCCTTAATAACCTGACTTATTTCTTCGAAAGTCATTTCTTCTAGTTCTCGAGGGTAAACCATTGTAGCAACCTTCATAATCGCTTCACAACCAGCGGTAGCCATGAACAAGTCGGTGATTTCATTTTCCCCTCCTCTGTTTTTGTTGTCTTTCAACTTTTTACATCTTGCATTAGCAGCAAAGCAACGAATCCACGTGTCTACGTACTCTGGGTCTTCAAGGACCAAAGAGTATCCTATTGGCGATGCCATTGTTGTGTCGTGTATCCTGCTAAGTAAGCATTCTGCCTCTGTTCTAGTTGGTGTCCATTTATCATATGAGCTACCTGCTCATATGCAAATTATACTAATTTGCATCTCACTACACCTATCAAGCTGGAGCAACTTATCCAATGAGTGGATATTTCAACCAGTAAAATTTTTCATTTTCTTGTTTTAATAACATTTATATATCGTTACACTTTCTCACTAAATAATGAAACAAAAACAGAATTTCATACTGAAAATGGGAAAAACGGAATTCTCTAAAACATGAAACGGAAGTAAAGAAAATTTAAAACAGAAAATTTGTCCCTCTATTAATCTATCTTAGATTATTTATGGTGGCCATGCCCATTTTCCAACTGCCCATGAAAAAAATACTTGAAGCAATAGAAATGTGGTTCTACAGTAGGATGCTGAGAATATCATGGACTGGACATGTAAATAACAAAGATAAGGATAATGGAAACAAAAAGGATGTTTTTACTTAAAATCATAAAAAGACAGTTGAAATTTCTAGGACACAAAATGAGGAAAGAGGGCTTGGAGAATTTGTTACTCACAAGACATATTGAAGGCAAAAGGGAAACAAGTAATTTACCTAACAAGATTGTCTAAATGGATAGCAGAACATAAATAGTGAAAGAAAAACATCACTAAGAGTTACAACAGATAAGTTTCGGAGAGTCATGAATATAAAAAAAAAAGGTTTTAAATTATTTCCTAGTTTTAAGACATACACATGGGTTGATTGATAAGTAAATTGTGTTACTGTTGACAATGGTGAGATGAACATTTTTGATAGAGATTATAGTCCTGTTCAAACATGCTTAGTGTTACTTTGTTGTGACAGTACCGTCTAGCAAGTAAGTCATCTGAGTTATGCGTAAAGTACTAATCACAGAGAATTTTGTCATGAGAAGGGTGAACACTAATAAAAATTCACAAATTGTAACAATATTTAGCATGACCGAATGGAAGAAATTGCATTAGTTTATACTATTGATTATTAGAGACCAAATGGAAGAAAATTATATTAGGTGATGTTCTATTCTGTTTCCAATATGAACAGAGAAAAAAAAAAAAAAAAAGACAATATTTTTTTTTTAATGAAAGTAGTTATAATTGAACCGGAATTAGGTGCAGGTAAAATTATCACAAGAGTCATGGTATTCTCAAAGTAAAACAGTCATATCGGATGAGATTGTGAGGGTCAATCAACTGTTGACGACAGTTATGAAACAGGACTGTTTAATCAAGGAGAAAGCATTTTCCAGCTGTGGATTGTAAACCAAAAAAAAATGTCAACACAGAACAATGGATGCCCTCTGACCCCAAACGGAATGAGTTGGAAGTGAATTTTTTTAACAGGATTTAAACAGGCCAGGTAGTTTGGAAATTCTAAATTTGAACAAAGCCAACACGCATTTATAAAGTGTGTCATAAGGAAATTGCTTATTCGGTTATCTATGGCAGGTTCAAAGGTTATGCTAATTGGTGAAATATGGAAAAAAAGAAAACTGAATTTTCCTGGGAAACTAATTTGGTATTTTGGAAAGAAAGAAAGGGCTGACAAAAGGAGTGGCGTCATGAAGACAACACTATCCCATCTGCTGTGTCACGAGGGAAGAAGACGAAAAGAATGTCATAGAAATAATGTCTGTGTCACGAGGAAGAATAAAGGAATGATGTCATAGAAATAATGCTATCTCATTGACTGTGTCACGAGGGAAGAAGACAGAAAGAAATGAAACCGTAATTTCATTGGCCAACAAGGGTCTGAGATGAGGTTCACATAGACACCAGAGTGACCGTCGTCCCCATCCCAGTAAAGGATGGACAAGCATAAATACAGAGCCCCAAGGGGGTAACGACCAGTGCAGTTGCAGTTGCAGTACAGTTGAGTTGCAGTTCAGTTAGAGCTGGAGAATAGCCGAGGAGTGAGGTTTGAGGTACCAACACCAACTGCCAACCTCCGCAACAATCAGAGACAGTCTTCGTCAGTTTCTGTGAGGCTTCAGAGTGAAGAAATAACACCAACCAAGAACTCCGACCGGAGTGAAGAAATAACACCAACCAAGAACTCTGACCGGAGCAAAGAAATAATGCCAACCAAGAACTCCGACCGGAGTGAAGAAATTACGCCAACCAGAAAACATGAAAATCACCCCTTAAAGAAATTAGTGAAGAAATAACGCCAATCAGAAAATTTGAAAATCACCTCTTAAAGAAATTAGTCGAGACTTCCGTTCCGTGGTCAGCTTGTTAGGAACAGGGGTTGGGAAGAAGACAATTGGTGATTGTACTCCGAATTCTTCTGTATATAAAGACTTTCTTTTCTACAACTTACTCAAACGTTGTTCTGTTTATATTTGGTGCCGTTTCATCTACCCAATTGTGCATCCGCGTCCAGTTTGGTTCGACTTGGCAGAGAGACACATGGCGAAAACCCACGTGGCTTCCTTGAGATCAAATTCACAGCGTGGGCACTGTGGGTGGAGTCGACTCAGAGACCGGCTTCTAGCTACCTGCCTCGTCACTGTCGACGAAGAATTCGTTCCAGGACGAGGGACCTTTGTGGTCTGGTTCCCAGAAGGCTGATCCAATGCCGTGGGACGGTCACAAAAGTTTGAAAGCAATTTATGGCAATGGTTACTGTATTTTCTTTTGTATAATACAAGAAATTTTGAACAAAAATGGAAGCTAAAGGGGGGTATATTACACATAAGTACACATTTTCAGAAATGTTTACTCGGCTTAAAAAACCTTACTTGAAACAACATGATTGCAAATACACTCAGCACGATAGATAATAAAACATAAAACAGACAGATGTTGATAAAAGGTATTTGATAGGTTGGTAATATCTATCTAACTCTCTCTCTCCATTCTTGATGAAAGAGTTGAAAGATATTTTTATTTTCATAGTTTATTAATGTATAGAAATATAATAAAGTCACATCAAACAGAAAATTATGATAGATTAATTAACATCATAAAATGTATTACATGGTATATCTCACTAGCACCTTTCCTCAAAGTTTTGAAACTGAAATTTGAAGAAGCTTGTAATGGCTAAACATCTGGTTCATTTCTTTAATATCGTGAAAAATATTTTAATGAAATATATTTACAACATTGACATTTTAATGAATAACATGGTACAACCGTTTGAAAAAAAAATTACAGAGGAATGTCTGTATTATGGAGTCATATTACACCTATGCTAGCTGAAAAGTTACAGGTGATATTTTAAGCTAATTCCTGCAAAAAGCTTAAATGGCACCATTGGTCTCACTAAGAGATCATGGTTTTAAAATATTTATTGGATCAGAATTTATTTGAAAATTATCACCATCATGAAAACTTGGATCAAATTTAATTTAAATATGTGGGAAGTTTTCACAAAGACATTTCCACATTAATTGTTTGGCTTTCTGAAGATCGTCATCAAAATTCCTTTCTTATACCCAAAAAGTAAATTTATATATTTATTGTATCGAAAAATACAATTGTGGCACAAGGCCTGAAAAGGGGAGGGGTTGAGGCTGGTCTTCACTAATTATCCTATACCTAGCTAATCCAATTCACGACCCATTCACTCATTACAATTTGCCCATTCACCACAAGAACTCATCCATCACCAATCAATCCTCCTTACACCATAATACCACATCCTCACAAGGGGGGACCTACAAAACGCGCACCATGCCATAAAAATTTAATGATAATAAATAATACATAAAAATTTATATGGAGAATTATTATTACAAATAGATTTTTTACATTAAATAATATCACCCAAAATAAAGCAACTGTGAATGATCTTGCTAATTTAAATAAAAAGCTTACTTTTAATTCTAATGATTCATAATTGGATTCCAAATTTCTGAATTTTTTCACTAAAGCTGCATCTGCAACAATAAGAAAAAAATAATTATCAATGTTTTCTTTTTTACTTTTAAATAAAAAAAAGCATTCATTTCTAATACTGCCATTGTTTTCAATAAATTATATTTGATAGATTTTATAAAGAATCATTTTTTCTTTTCTTAATTTTTCACACAATGAGAATTCAATGAATAAAAATAAAACCATATTTACATGTGCATAATATGAGAAAATTTAAATGAAAATTAAAGGCAAAAAAGGCATTTGTATTATATACAAGTAGATATTTTCAGATATTTTTTCTCAGCTTTTAAAAAGCCTCTTATTTGAAACAGCACAATTGCAAATACATTCAGCACAATAGATAATTAAAGACAAAGTAGACAGGTATTGATAACAATTATTTACAAAAGTATTTGATATGTTGGCAATATTTGTTCTTTAAGAATCAGCATAATGTTTAGAATTCAAACAGTTTTGCTCACAAGATAAAGTTTGTTTATATTTTGATTTTCTCTATTTCTTTTTCATTTTTTTTCTTTAAGTTTTCTCTCTTCATTTTTAATAAAAGACAATATTTTTATTTTCCATAGTTTATTAATATATAGAAATATAAAGTCATATCAAAAAGAAAAGTATGATAGATTAATTAACACCTTATTTGGAACAGCAAGATAGCAAATCCACTCAGTTTTGCTCACAAGATAAAGTTTGTTTATATTTTGATTTCTCACTTGTGGAACTCCCTTCCAGCTCCATGTTTTCTAGCTAACTTTAATCTGCAAAACTCTAAATGCAATGTCAATCGCTATCTACTATCTTCTCTTTCTGCTCTTCATTAATGTTTCTGTTCCTAATTCTTCTACACCCTTTGACCCTTTATGTTTCAGCGGAATTACAACTTTTCTTGGGGTGACTCCAATTAAGAAAAAAATCTTTAACCTTTACATCTGCAAAAAACAGTATATCAAAAGAAAAGTTTTTCCATTTTTCTATTATTTTAACTACCTTCACTCCTCAGCAATGTTTATTGTTTCAAAAAGCAATGATTAGTATTGTAATAAAACTTAAACATATGATGGAAGTGAATTTATACATTTTTTTTGTTCTTGAGAATTTACAACAAAAATATTAAACTATTTATTTATTAGATCTTTATTTACAATAATTGCATAATTTTATATTTCAGTCAGTTATGTGCCATGCATGACACATGCTTAGGCAATCATGTATCTTTTGATACATGGCTGACAAAGCAGATTTTTTCCCTCGGTAGGTTGCCATTTCTTTCTGCAGTAAGCCAGTTGCTATCCAAGGCTATAGAACCCGGTCTGTCCTGCTATTTACCCATAGCTGGAGGGAGAAGAAGAGGATTCATATTTTTCTCACTGAAACCAAGTAGTGTCTTTTTCCCTCTTTCTATGTGATCAAAATGAAATAGTCTATTGTTTATGAGGTATTAGCAGGTTGTAATGATCATATGAACTAATGATGGTTGGTAAAAGTACAATTATAATACAATAGTGTATTAGCTAAAACATGTGCTTTTGCATATATACAATCTTATAGATGGTGAATACTGTTCTGTATTATATTATTGCATATCTCTTGCAACTTATTTTTTTTAATCATTTCCCCTCAAGCAAGGCAATAGAGCCAATAAGACCCAAGGGGTTACTGAGTGTAAAAAATCTGAAAAAAAATACATTATTAAAGAGAGAAGAAACCAATAAAATAACAGAAATTAAGAAGATAACGCATGACATTGCATTTAAATTTTTGAAGATCAAAGTTGACTGGAAAGCTGAAAGAGAGTTCCACAAGTGAGAAGTGTGAGAAAAAAACTATAAGCATAGAACTTATGGTTACATCTAACCATTTTGACTGTAAAATGATGAAACATAGCTGCCAATCTAGTACTGCACTTAAATTTGTAGTCAATGTACAAAAGGGCATTTGTACATAAGTGAATATAACAAACCCAACAGGAATTGGAACACTGCTCTCTGATTAACAATTTCAAGCCATTATCCATTACACCACTCTCACATCCAAGCTTACAGCACCTGTAACACATTTAGGTACTGACCAGGCTCATTGTTGCTTAACTTCTGTGATCATATGGGAATTGGTGTTTTAACACGATATTGCTATAATTTCTAGGGCACATAAGGAGAGAGAGGTTGGAAAATTTGATACTCACAGGACATGTTTAATGCAAAAGAGTTAGAGGGAAACAATGCATAACCAACCTAGCAGAACAAGATTTAGAAGAGATAATAAGACAAAATTTACTAAGAGCTAGAAAGGATAGGAAATTGTGGAGAGCCATGATTGCCAACATCCTGAAGGGACATGGCACATAGTAGAATCCAGGCTATTGAGCACTTTCTGGTTTTACTGAGTTTGGATTTGCTTTTCTTGTCTAACTTATTTTATTTTCATGTTTAGCCCCAATTATTAAAGATACACATGTATTTATCTATATTTCTGAAATGAGGTACTATGAACACTATTTACATTATTCAGACTATTGTCCTCATCTTTGTTGTCATATTTATCTCAACATTTCAAGGATACATGGCAGAGTGGATAAAGGTGTTAGTTAGATCCAGTTACAGGACCCAAATAGTGTGAGTTCAATACCTGGTTAAGGTGGTGGAGAACTTGGAGAGGGGAATTAACAGGAGTTAACTGATAACTGACATCCATTAGACATGGCACATGGAACTAGAACAGTCTACCCCAGTGAGTGAAATAAAGGGTTCAGTTCGACATTCTAACCACCTGAAGAAGGCCAAAGTATACAATGGCCGAAACGTTGTGATAAATATGGCAACAAAGATGAGGACAATAGTCTGAATAATGTAAATAGTATACACATGTATTCTTTTGGCAATGAATGAAAAGTCACTCACCTGATGGGTTATAGAAGAGAGTGATGAAGAGGAGGGTAAGCAAACATACAAAAACAAAAACAACAAAAATGATGAACCACATTTGAAGACATTTCAACTGTTTGTGGGTGGCTTCGTTATGTTGAGGATGAGAATTTTTATCAGGTATGGCTTTTGTAACAGCTTCATAAAGAGGGTTGAACCTTTTACGGCTGAAAATAGAAAAAAAAAAACATTAATTGTCAATTTTCTCTTTTCAAAAACCCTTGCTTGAGACTATACATCTGTTCAGATATATATATATATAGGCATGTTTTTTTTTGTTGAGGCAGGACTGGTATTAATCTCAAACAAAACAAGGTGTGTCCTGCCTGTCAAAGGATTTGTCATGACTTCAGGCAAGGTTTTATAAGGTCAGATGTCCTTCCCAATGCCCAACTCAGATACTCACAGTAGTCCAAGTATTTTATTGAGACGACATCTCTAGAAATGTTGACATTCAAGGATGGACACCTCATCTTAGCCTTATATATATATATATATATATATGACAAAAATATAGTTTTTCAGATATGCTATAGGTAAAATAGTGCTTAATATTAGAGAGAGCATATGAAACTATAAAATATTTATTATTATATTTTATATATATATATATATATATATACACACACACACACACACACAGACACACACACACACACAAGGTGCAATGGGTAAATTGTCGCCATTTTATGTTTTTAATTTTATACTAGCACATTGTTTGTCTTTATTTTTTTACTACCCGGTATAGTTGTTAGACATTTTCATGACGGTCGTCCTCGAGTATTGAATCTAGAGGTTGGCAGTGAATATTTCGGAGACAGTAGGAAAGCGTATTTGGAGGTTCGCAGTGGATATCACAGCAGAGTGTAGTTCATCCTTCTCCTGGTCGCCTTTGGTCCTTCCGGGAGGAGGAAACAAGATACGCCTTTTATACACGATGAATACAGTGTTGTGCGGCTTCGGATTGGTCAACCTTCCATTGGTCGACTATAAAGGGAAATAAGTCATTCTGACTCGCTCACTAGTTATAAGTACATATACCCAAAAAAACGTAACAATAGTAGGGTCAGCTAGGCACTGTGAGAAAAAGGGCACCATGATGCTACAGGACTTTGCACCATGCCACACAAATAGGAGAACCCAGTCCTGGCTGTTAGATAATTTCTGTGACTACATAACCCCTTACATCTGGTCACCTAACTCCCCAGACTGCAGCCCCTTGATTATGATATGTAAGGCACAGTTGAACAAGAGACCAACAAAATTCCTTGCAACACCAAAGATGAATGCAAAGATTACGGCAGCATTCACCAATTTAAACAAGAAGACTGTCTAGAAGAAATGCAGGAGATTCCAAAGTCATCTGGAGGCTGTGGTTGACACCAATGGGGATTTTATTGAATAAATTTATTCTTTAATATTTCAAAATATTTTTGTGTAATTTTGGTCAATATATCTGTTAAAATGAGATGTCAGTGTTATTTTTATCCATTGCACTCCATATGTATCTACAACTAATGTAATTAATGGCAAAATCACTTCACTAACAGATTAAATAAGGCATTAACTCACAAACACTTGTTGAATTAATATCTGTTAGTGAAGTGATTTCGCCATTAATTACATTAACTTTACAGATTTATTCTTTGTATGACTACTTCTCTACAAAGTAGATATATATATATATATACATACATACACACACACAACTGGACACACAGTTCAACATCCAAGAGCAATAGTAGTTTCATACTTAAACGCAATTTTCAGGCATGAAGATTGTGTTTAAGCATGAAACAGACTCTTACCACTGAGTGTTTACCTCAATGTCTACTTTCATAGTTTTCTATCTGTGATATTGAGCACTTTAACCCATAAATATAGTACATATGAGACAGAGAGAGAGAGAGCTATGATGAAGTTTGTTTATTTGACCCCTATAGACAGCCAAACTCTTCTGTGTACCGATCTCAAATTTGAAGTGCATAATTACTGAACGCAGACAAAACAATTCTTTTTTTTTATCCTGGGTAAAAGTCGATGTACCACATTTTATGTTATATAGAAATATCTTTATTTGCATTTGGACTTATCGCATCTTTTTTTTTTTTTTTTTGTTATCATAAAATTTTGGTTGGTGTGCTCTCCAACCTTCTTCAATTCTTCAAGTGTCAATGGCCAAAATATTTAGATAACAAAACTGAGGACATTAGTCCAAGTGTAAATAATGTAAATAGTAATAACTCCTCATCACAGAAATTCAGACAGAAAATAAAAATATCTTATATAGTAAAAAAAGTGTTTGGTCTTAAATTATAATTCCTCTTTTTCTCTATAAAATTGATTTTTCAAAGCACATAAATATTGTTCTTGTCCAAACATTAAAAGTAAAAGATAAATTATAATTTTCTCCTAAAAGTATTCTTTCAATGCTTCATAGCATTTCTTCATTTGGAATTTATCAGAAAAATATAAAATTCATTCTATTTTTCTTTTATGCTACTAATTGCTATTACACAGTTACTGTACATGACCAGTATTTCTGAAAATGAACCTTGATGCACAGGAATAAGGATGACAATAACAAAAATATTGTAAAACAGACATTTTTTAGTTAGCCATTCATTTCTTTCATGTTGGAACTAGAAGTTATGTAGAACTACTTTTTATGATTGCATATGTCCGGCAGTTTAGAATAACTTGACTGAGTCTTACTAACTCACTATTATCATGTAAAGAAATTGTTCTATTTTGATTATAAGCTGCAGCAATCTAAGTTTAGGCCTCTTAGTTTGCATAGACAGGTACTTCAACTAGTTAATAAATAAAACATACATCTCCACTAAAAAAAATAAAAAGCTCAGTGTAGTCTACTTACGTCACCTCAATTTCATGAGGATGTGGTGGGGCATCATCTTCATATAGAATATCCGTGGATAAATTTGATAAATGATTTTGGTGGAACTCATCTCGAGTGAATGTCCGACTGTAAATGGAAAAAAATTAAAAAGCAATATTAATCACATATATAAGAACACTACATCATGGGGTAATAACAAACTGTCATCTTGTACCAAAACTAAGAGGCACATATTTACCATTCATCTGTGCATTGAATATTATTGCCATATCTGGTCTGGTGCACCTGCTATATATCTTCTGATTCTCGACAAAATCCAAAGCTTGACCTGACATCACTACATCAGCCACTTTCCATCTGCCATGATATGGCTTCCCTGTGTCTTTTCTATAAATATCTTCATGGCAATTTTTTTAATGACCTTTCCTTCTTGGTACTTGAATCAAACTTCACTACTCGGTATCATTGTTTTACTATTGAATTAGCTAAAGGTAAAGTTCTATTCGAACACTTTGTTTTCTCACCTGTGAAACTCTCAAGTTCCTTGCTTCCCTGCCACCAACAATCTTCAAAAGTTTAAACAGAACATTAATCGCCATCTTCTATCTTCCTGAATCCTGTTCTTTTATTGTCCTTTCTCTTCACTAAAGTCTTATCATTCTCTTTTACTCCCAGGAACCTCTTGTATCCTAATGGTATTATTACCTCTCAACATGTCATACTGTCTCTTACTAAATCACTCTATCCTACTTATGGCTATTTCATGGACATCCAAATTCTGAGAATGGAAAGTTGTCCATGTCAAACACTTCAAACTCTCCTTTGTTATCAGAACATTAGAAAAAAAAAACATAGATATCTTTTTATCTGCAGTGGGCCAAGATTGTTTGCATCCTGAAGAATTATGTATATATTTTGTTTCACTGATGTTAAAACAAACTCATCAACCTCAGTCAAGTTCATAGACTTCTTCATAATCCTGTGCCACAGATAACTGAAATCCATAACCTTCCCAACACTTGTATAGTATATACTTTGCCAAGGTTATATACAATTTTGAATTCAGAGTTGCCCTTCTATACTGGTGAACAACCATGGCTAAAGACCCCAGTCTGCTCTGCTATTTAACCCATAGGTATAGGAGAAGAGATGGATTCATACTGTCCCCAAGGATATTTGTGCAAAAGTGAATGCAATGAACTCAACTGAAATTTGAACTCTACTTGTCATTCTCATTCCAAACCACTAAACATTGCACCACATCTTTACACTTGTACAAAAAAAAAAAATGAAATTAGTTAGATGATATATCCAAAGTCATATTTAAAAAAAAAAAAACTAATTTAAAAGTTTAAAATTTCCACATCCCCTCCCCTTTGTGTCACATATAGTTACAGCAACATAAACATCACTTTAGTCTGAAATGCAAAAGATGAAATGCATCACACATAAATTTTTCCACTTTGTCATGATTTTTCCTATCAAGGAAATGCAAATATCAATTACAAACAAAATCATTGAAAATTCTTTAACAAAAATCACATCAACTATCAAAGCAAAAATGATAACTAATAAATAATTAATAGAAATAATTGATAATAAATACTGTAACTATAAGATGTCTAATCAATTAGTAAAAATTTAATTTAAAATTTTAAATTTCAGGAGTAGAAACAATTGAAACTAATTAACCATTAAGATTATTACTACACTATTTAAGTCTTGCCATTCAGAAAGACATCCAAAAATATGATAATAAATTGGTGAAAATTACAAACTTTTATAATGGCTTTGAAAACAGACTTTAAAAAAAAAGTATGTATTTACATAATATATGCAAATATATTAAAAATGGAGGCGGAAGAACAAAGGAAAGAAAATATATTATTAACCATAACATAGTGAATTGAAAATATAACAACAAAAAGAAGCTCACTGGTTATTGTTACTTGCTCTTCAGAGCTCAATCAAAGACAAAACATAAATGTATACACAATGACTAAAATAAAAGGTGAGGGAGAAAATCAAAATACTTAAAAAAAAAATAAAAGAAATCTAGTCTGTCAGGTCAATCATACATGCTTGAAAGATTTTATTGGAGAGTACATTATATATCTGCCATTGAAAAACAGTTTCTAATTTTTCTGTTGGGCCAAATTCTATATGCTGTATCCTTTCAGAATATGGGCTATCATGATTATCCACAACTTCCTACTCTTTGAAGTTCTATCCCTTCCAATCCCTGGTTTGCAATCCATTTAAAGAAATTCATTAGGCAGGTTACTCACTGTTTACATCTTTCCCTCTTGACTGCAATATCTCCTGAGCATCAAATTCTGCAGGCTATCTTTCTTCATTGTGTCTCGAAAATTTCAGATGTCCCTTCCTGGTTCTATGTATGAGTTCTTTTAGTTTATATTTGCCTTAAAACTTTCTTGATGCTCATATATTCAGTCCATGGTATTCTCAGCATCCTTCTGCAGAACCACATTTCTCTTGACTCAATTCTCCTCTTTATCTATGTAGAAATTGTCCAACATTCACTGCCATACCATAGGACTGATATTACATAGCAGTTGAGCACTCTTTTCTTTCTTTCTAATGAAATTCTATTGTTTCTTAATACTTCATTTAGCTTTTGGAAAACATCTTCCACTATTCCAATATGCCTTTGGATTTCAATGCCCCATACTTTCTTCTATACAAGACTAATAAAAGGTCTGTTATGAATTTTTTATTCAAGCACAGATAAAAATTTCAATGCTGATTTTCAAGGCAGGTAAACACTTTCTAAATTGATGTAAAAACTTCCTAACCTCATCTAACTCATCTGGCCTTGTGCCATACTAAGTGTCATACATATTGACTCCTCAGTCTGCTTTATGGGTACAGTGTATAATATAATTGTATATAGTACAGTGTGTAGGCACAGATAAAAATTATAGATTTTGCCTTACTTAAAATACAATCTTCCTATTCCTATAGCACTCCTGTTTGGCCTTGTGCCAAACTAACCTAAACTCAGGATTTTATGCTATGAAATAGTGATTTGGAAACTCGCCATATTTAATACTGTAATGAATTTGATTAGTTGAGGATTTAAAATAGAAAATTTGTGATATTTTTCTTAAATCTTGGTTACTTAAAAAGATTATATACAGGGTGCGATGGATAAATTGTCGTCTAAATTACACAAAAAGGAAAATAACACTGACATCTCAGTCTCATCTCCACGGTCTGGAGAGTTAGGTGGAAAGATTTTAAGGGTGATGTGGTCGCAGAAATTGCCTGATAGTCATGACTGGATTCGCCTGCTTGTGTGGCATGGTGCAGAGTCTTGTTGCTAGAAATAGGGTCTTCCAGCAGCCACCCTTTTGACCTAGGACAGCACTACCTCCTCATGGCACTTGATGTAAGCCACCATATTGAGTCTGAGGCCCTGTGGGAAGATAAATGAAGGCATAACTTCGCCATCACTTGTGATCACTCCAAACACCATGATGTCGACTGGATATATCATGCAACTCTTTCTGAATCCTCTGAACTGTCTTCAGATTAACACCCAAACACTCTGAAATGTTTGTATTGGAGTTTCAGGTACACATACCAAGCAGTGCAGCATGCCATTTCCAAATTTCTGGCATAGTGAATTGTGTCATGGTGCTCTTTTTCTAACAGATGGTGCCCTATTTTCTGTGCAGTTGACAAAATCAAAAACAATGCACAAGTGTGAAATTAAAAATATAAAATGGCGACAATTTACCCATCGCACCTTGTACAGTAACACACAAATGTATAGGAAACATAGATTTTATTTTAAGAAAATTTTAATTTCTATTATCAATACTAACCTAAACCTTAAACTTTTTACTAAAATTAACTCAATACAATGCTCAAGAGCCACTCAAGATAGAGGATTAATGAATGAAGTTCATGATATGAATGTAAGAGGTGGAAGAAAGAAGTGAAGATTATGAGAATATGGAGGATATATAATGACTGATCTTTGATTTGAAAAGGTTAAAATTGTAGTGTTAATAGTAGCAGATGGAATTTATTCCACATAGTTACAGTTTTGAGAAAAAGCTGCCCAAGTGGAACTTTCTCTTTACAAGTGGAATACAGAAGGACACACTGCCTGGTCCAGGGATTGAACTCACAATTATTACATCACCAAATTCGCAAACCAACACTTTAATCCACTAGGCTATTGTATCGTAGGACAATTCTCTGTAAAGGGAACTTGGAGCCTTAAACCTAGCCTGCCTGCTGATGAATACTGCTGGAGCTTGTCTTGCTTGACTGCATTCACTAAAGCTTTTCTTTCTTATTATTGCTGCTGAAGATTTACTGTCATTTGTCATTATTTTTTTTTTTTTTTATTATAAAATGGTGTAAGATCTCAACGATTTCAAGATCACTATAAGTACATTTAGAGCTATAATTTAAAAATATCTGCCTCAGAAAGAATGTCTTCATAAACTGAATGAACAGCTAGGTCCATTTCTTGGAAATTAATACACAAATCATTCACAAACCAATCAGATCAGAAATATCTACAGAAAAGTAAACAAAGATACAATTAGTCAGATATTCAACTGGCTAAGATTACATGCTTAGACTCCTAACTGTTATCCTACCAATTGACCGAATATCATCATTCAAATTCTGCATTGTATCAAACGAGATCTTATTTCTTTAGCAATATGCGCACCCTCCACCCCTATCAACAAGTGACATAGAATCATTTCCTTACTTTCTTCTTCTCCTACTTATAGCCATAAAATTATTATCTACAACTAGTTTGGTGGTCTCAGTCCAGAAATGCCAGGCTTGTTCAATTCATGAGTGTCACCGCACTCCCCCTACATTATCCCTTGAGCCTTGCCTTAACCAGACGCCAAAGTGGATTTCAGCATTATCTTCTAGCGAAGTCCATTATTCACAAAATGAGAAAAGAAAAGAAAAATATATTTTCTTTTGTCTTCGGTATGTCCTTCAATATATCTATGACCCTCTTCACTTTTGTGTTCACTTTTGATTTAATTTAAGTCTTTTTTTCTCCAAATTATTAGCATTCTTACAGTATCACAGAGTGATGTGAAGTCAAATTTTTAGCAAAATTGTAATAAAAATGCAGTTAATTTCTGCAAGAAGCTTAACTCAAAATATTCTTAGTGTCTGACAATAGATATACCATTTAATACTGAATATAGTGTGGTTACAAGTCTTGAGAACTTTTGAATGTCATCTTTTCTGCTGTATTTATCAATAAATTTACATGTAAGTAAATATTTATCTATTCCTATGAAAGTTTTAGGTTAGTAGCAATAATAGAAATTATTATTTTCTTAAAAAAAAAACAAATATTTTATTTATATTTTGTTTTTTTTTACACACACTTTAATTCAAGACTGTCTTGAAACTGTCATCCTCTTGAAATATACTGGTTATTTTTCAGGTGTGTGGAGTAAAACACCGTTTTATATATATATATATATAAATACATACTCACTTCTAGATTCTTTCAAACATGCGTGTCCCCCAAGGCTCTATCCTGGGTCCTACGCTGTTTCTGATCTTCATCAATGATCTTCCTGATGTCATTAGTTCCCAAGTAAGCATTTATATTGATGACACTACTATTTACTCCTGTCTCAATAGCAAATCTATCAGAGTTGACAAAGCTAACCTGGTCACTGGTCTTGAAAAGGACCTCCATTCAGTGGTTAACTGGGGCAGGAAATGGCTTGTAAATTTTAACACCTCCAAAACTAAACTGCTCTCATTTAACCACCATAGAGAATCTTTCCTGCCCACCATCAGTATGGTTGATGCTTGACTGATGGAGAGCAACACACTTTCTTAACATCGTGTTTTCAACTGACTTGAAGTGGAATACGTACATTGAATCAATAGCTGCATCTACTGCAAGGAAACTTGGGTCACTGTGTTGTGCCAAAATGTTTTTCTTGTCAGAGTCAATCTTGCACATTTACAAATCTACCATTGGTTCATGCATTGAATACCTCTGCCATATCTGGTGTGGTGCACCTGCTACTCATCTCGAGGTTCATGACAAAATACAAAGAAGTATTTGCAATGTAATCAATCCTGACTTGGCATCTTGACTTCAGTCACTTTCTCACCAATGTGATGTGGCTTCACTGTCTTTTCTACATTTATTCTCATGGCTACTGCTCTGATGAGTTCTTTTCCTTAGTGCCCGGAATACATGTGTTTAAATGTTCCACTAAATTGGCATTTAAGTCCCACACTTTTACTGTTGAATTAGGTAAATGTATCCACCACATCTATTCCAACAATTTCTTTTTTTGCACTTCCTGCCTGTGGAACACCCATCTGTTTTCTTGCTTCCCTGATAACTACACTCTTCAAAAATGTAAATGCAATGTCAATCACCATTTTCTATCTTCTTGAACCCTATTCAGCTTTTATCCTTTCTTCGGTCCCTCCTATACCCAGTCTTTTCTCTCATCTTCACTCTCTGTAACTCTGTACATACTAGTGGCAGTCCCACCTTGCTTGGGGTGAAATGATTAAAAAAAATATATATATTATTCCTGATCAATTCAAATTCAAAAATAATTATATTGGATACACTACAACTTGCCTAACATGAAGACTCATGTTATATCTCTCTCCGACCATAGCTCAATTAGGTCTCATTTAAATATACATGAAGACCTACCAAACTATCTGCAACATACTCATTGATAATACAAATATAATAGCCTCATCCACATGTAAAAAAGGCTAAAAATAATAGAGGCATTATTAAGAAAAAGTAAAAGCCAACATTCAAAAATATCAACTATGAACATGCCCACAATGTGCTGTGTTTGAAAAATAAAACATTCCTATGACTCTAGATACATAAAACAATCCATTATTCAATTAGAAGTAAAAATAAAATCATCCTTGATAATGACTAAAAGTATAGCTGAAAGTACTCAGACAAACAAAACATCTGGACAATTTCCATATAATTCATATCCAGAAAAGGAAATTATAAGAACATAAGAAAAATTAAATAAAAAACTTAACCACAGTACTTTGCCAGTTGCTTTTAATGAAACTTGTATAAATGAGTAATTGCTACCCAAATACATAATTATATATATTTATTTTCTGTTTTTATGTTGTTTTTAATAGATATTTTTATAAATAGAGGGTGCATATTTTCTATGAAATTCCTTGAACATCCAGGCCAATAAATGTAATTAATACTGTTTAATTAAAAAAAACAGAGCATTTACTCAAATAAATTATATCTATAAAAATAACGCATAAACAGAAAATATATTAAATAATTGTTGGACTTAATCCATTTCATTATATATATATAAGGACTGTCTGAAGTGTATCCAGCTATTTTGAATATCTTTTGAAACAGTTGTGTAAATCAATAAGAGAAGATCTTACTACATATTTATGAACAGACACTCTCCTTTGAGGTTACACTGTCATCATTGAGACAATATGAAGCTTGTGTCCTGTGTGACCACTGCATTCACTATGACCAACCAACTCAATTCTTTATATCTAATTTTTTTCTTTTTAAATCAAAAATATAATCTAATTAATTACATCTAATATTTTTTTTAAGCAAAATGATAACGTCACTAAGATACAAGGAAAAGGTTACTGAAGGTGAAAGAAACTGAGAAAATGTTGAGGTGAGTGGGAATATTAAAGGGCCAGAATTCAAGGAAAGAGAAAATGATGATTTACATTTAAATTTTTGAAGATAGTAGTTAACAGGAAAGCAAGAAGCCAGAAGAGAGTTTGTTATACCGGAACACACCTATTCTATTGTTAATAGACTCTCCCACTTATAAGTAGTAGTAGTAGCGGTCGCCAGTTGGACTCAGTGAGTTGTGTGAGTCAGTCGATGTCGGACATTGAAGTATCAACCACCACAACTATTTTGCTGCATCATTAACTATTATTTCAAGTTCCTAACGTTTTGTACGTCAAACCTCTTTTAGGACCGACTTAGTGAAATACAAGCCTCCACTGTGAAAACTACTCTACAACAGAGTTCCACAAAATTTTTGTTAAAACATTGTATCACTCAAGTATGTTGAACCCTTACAATCAAGGTTTGGCATTAATTTGATTTGGTTTTATACCAATTCTAGAATTGGTATTAATATCATTGAAAGACCTGGAACTAGATTAAGAAGAATGTAAGTTGATGACAATACTCAAAGACTTTGGAGTCATAATCTGAAGAAGACCAAGGCACATTTACTGAAGGTAGACTGTTTATTTATTAACATTAAATCGCTAGATATGTTTCAGACTGACTTTTCATATCCAATTCTGTTTACCTCTTATTAGGTAGTTCCTCATATTGATGAGTTGGGTACTCTGCGTAATCATATTGAAATGTCTTGGGGGAACATGATCGAGGAGTTTGCATCGGGAATTCACCGCCATTATGCTCAAGATCTCCAACACCTACAAAAGAAAGAAAATAAACAATAAACTGATTAATTCATTCCTTATACAGAACATATATTATTAAAATTAAATTGTCATGTTTTTTTTTCTTGTTTCTTCTTTAGTTATGGGGTATATTTAGTACACTTTATAACATTTAATTGGGTTGTTTTTTTTATAAATACATTTAAATAAATATAAATAAATTTAATATAAATAGTGCTTGTAGTAATATTTTTTCACAACTTCTAGCCAATTCTGTGTTCCAACATCTTTTTACACACTTGATATGAAATGCCAGGAAAAACAAAACTTAATCATTGCAACAATTCATCTCAGCATTTGAAAAACAAAAAAAAATTCAACTTTATCACGAGTGTCAACTTTTAAAAATGAGTATTTAGCAAAAGTAAAAATTAATGGAAGATGGTTCACATGTTTTAATAATGAACATAAGCAATTTAAAAAATTAATAGATAATTTTTAATCTAATACTATTTTTTATTACTATGTAGGGGAAGGCACACCTGTTTATTTACAAACAGCTAAATTAACATCCACCAGCCTAGATCATTATTAAAGAAATATACCTGAATATATATATTTGGGAAATTTATGACAAATTAGAAAAAGTTTTCATGTAACGCATTTCATCTTTTATCAGGCTAAAGTAATGTTTATGCGACTTAAAAATTTTTTAATTCTCAGTACCTCCTCTCCTTCATACGCCTATGTAGTCATATCTTGATAGGCTCCAGAAGTGGATATGCAATATGGTTGGCCCTGCCCTGGGATCTCGTCTACAGTCACTTTCTCACAGATGCGCCAATGCCTCCCTCTGTCTGTTCTACAAATACTTTCATGGAGATTGCTCCGAGGGGCTGCATTCGCTGGTTCCCAGACGTCATGAGTTCCAGCGCCCTATGAGGCTGGCATCCCGCTCTCACCCCTTCACTGTCAAAACTCCTAAATGTAGCCGTCTCTTCTACTCTAATAGCTTCATGTCTTGCACCTCTCACCTCCCTTCTCCTGTTTCCCGGTGAGCTATAATCTCCAGCTATTCAAGTGTAATGTCAATCGACATCTCCAGTTGCCTTAATCTATCTACTACCCTCATCCTTTCTTCTATCACTCCTATCTGATCTTGCTATTTTCTGTAACCCCTTGCGTCCTAGTGGCTTCCCGCCTTGCTTGGGGTGAAATGCTTAAAAAAAAAATATCAACATAAACATCACTTTAGACTAGGATTCTCCTCAGAGGGTGAATTTTGAATTTTCAGGGGTGAATTGTGACCACAGCAAGTTTAGGGGTGGGGAAGAGAGCAATTATAGAATTTGGCCTATCTGGCCTGTCACCTTAAAAAGAAGGGGAGGAATGCCATTCTGACAAATGGTAAAAGGGGTGTATGAAACAAGCAATGCTGAGAACCACCCCTTTAGGCTGATAAAGTCCTAAAAGACAAAATACACCATACAAAACCTTTTTCCACTTTGTCGTACATTTCTCTAAAACTGTTCTTGATATATAAAAAAATATATATTGTTTTCCCATATATATATATATATATATATATATATATATATATATATATATTAGTTATTCTAGCTTTTGTAACAATGCTCCCCCTAGTGTAGGATCGTTAATTAATCTGAAACTTTTAAAACCATTTATTTTCTTTTCAACACCATCACTTGATAAGACACAGAGTGTGTTGAAACAAAATGGCTATTTTTGTAGTGATTTTATAACATACTTATGTTATAAATTTTTTTATAAAAATAATTATATATATATATATATATATATATACTCACTTCTAGTTTCTTTCAAACATGCGTGTGTCCCCAAGGCTCTATCCTGGGTCCTATGCTGTTTCTAATCTTCATCAATGATCTTCCTGATGTCATTAGTTCCCAAGTAAGCATTTATATTGATGACACTACTATTTACTCCTGTCTCAATAGCAAATCTATCAGAGTTGACAAAGCTAACCTGGTCACTGCTCTTGAAAAGGACCTCCATTCAGTGGTTAACTGGGGCAGGAAATGGCTTGTAAATTTTAACACCTCCAAAAATAAACTGCTCTCATTTAATCACCATAGAGAATCTTTCCTACCCACCATCAGTATGGTTGATGCTTGACTGATGGAGAGCAACACACTTTCTTAACATCATGTTTTCAACTGACTTGAAATGGAACGTCTACATCAAATCAACAGCAAAATCCTATATATATATATATATATATATATATATATATATATATATATATATATATATATAACACAAGAAAACAAAGAAAAAGGTGTCACACAAAAGTTTGGTGAATTTAAACAGTCTACCCAAATTCAATATAGTACAAACTTTTACCATTATCCTTTATAAGTCTGTATCCTTTTTGTACCAAGAATCTACTGAGAAAGAAATAGTAAAAACTAGGTGTTAAATAAGTCTTTTTTGTGATCAAATTCTCCAAGCTTTTGGGTAACAGCTCACCTAAATGAGAATGTGCTCACATACATACACACAAAAACACAGATGCAAATTAGTTCAGATAAGAAGGAACAGTTGCAGGAGTATCATACAAGATTTTAAACACTTAAAAATGATTCCATAAGCCAAACTTTTTCTTCTAATAACTCATACAGTGTATGAGTTATTAGAAGAAAAAGTCTGACTTGATTTACTAAAAACAAAATTTTTTTAAATAATTTCATTCATTTGTGAATAAGTCCTGAAAGTTTCATTAAAATCTAACAATTATTTGATTTTTGCAAGAATTTCCAAATCAGTTTTTTTCACCTGAAAAAAAAAAAAAAAAAAAAAGCCACTAAAATACTAATTGTAAATATTATGTTAATTGCTAGCACAAACAAAAGATTTTTAAAGAAAATTTTGAACATACTACAAAGGATTAAAAAATTTAATAAAATAAAAAATACTTTGGTCTTTCCTTTTAATAATAACAAACATTTTGTTGATAAAACTTTGTTTTTATTAAGTTTGAGGCCTTTTTCATCATATTATGCTGTTTTTTCAGTAAAAAAAAAAAAAACAAATGGAGGTAAATCTAACAAGTAAAAATTTATATAAATATATATGCTACAATCGTATTCAATCATGATGTTTGTTTTCTGTAAACTTGGACAAAATAAAAAATAGTTTAAAAAAAAACAAAACAAGCAATAAGAGGATGGATGGATGGATGTTTCCACTTCAAGAATGGAAATACAAAAATGTCAACAACTCATAACTAAGCAAGTGAATCCACAAATAACATAAGAATAAGTCATTTTGATCAACAATTATGAGCCAACCACAAGTTTAATATTTTTCACTCTGTATGTGACTTCATTTATTGTAAAAAAAAGTTTATCCTACCACTAAAGGTGATTGATTCCTGAATAATAGTGGGTTTGAATTTCATACTTGCGTTGTCATATCTTGCTATGGCAACAGGAAACAAATCTGGGTGAAAATTAACAATAAGGATACTGCAATTGGAAAGCCTTGAAAAGGAATTAAGTGGAAAAGAAAGTTATATTAATAATGCAATGTGCTAAAGGTTAAAAAATGTTGCTTTCATGTTGACAGATTAACAGTTTGTAGTCAACAACTTAATTTAAATAGAAGTCAAATTCTTCAATCACCAGTCAAACTAATCAGAGCCGTTGACTCATACACACCCAAATTTATACATTCCTACAAATGCATAAATTGGATGACCTACATAAAAGTTCACTTCCTGTTTATTGTAGAACTGTAATTGCTTTCATCTTTCACCCTCTATTTCACTGAACTGTGTGTGTGTGTACATATATATTTACATTATTTGGACTGTTATCCTCTTCATTGCCATATTCACAATGGTCCAGCCATTGTATGCTCAGAGCTTCTTCAGGTGAGTGGAATTTCTAACTGAACCCTTTATCTTGTCCACCAGGGTAGATTATTCTAGTTCCATGTGCCATGCCTCTTCCAGATGTCTCAGTTATTTCCCTTTAACTTAACTCTCCATGTTTTTTGGTTCACCACTCCTGTAGCCTGGTATTGAACTCACAACTCTTTGGGTCTAGTCACTGGATTTAACCAATAAAATTTTTTTTGTATTTCTTTAAGGCATGGATTACCAGAAATTCCTTCAATTTCAAAACCCTTGTATTTTTATAGTTTTCTGAAGATCTTCAAAGATGCATTGCAGTCTTCAGGGACTATCAGGTCAATAAGAATGCACATTTTATTATTATGATCTCTGATCATAATAATAATGATAATAATAATAATAATAATAATAATAATAATAATCATCATCATTATCATTATTATTTTTATTATTATGTTAATACATTATGTGTTAAATTATTTTGAGATAGTAAAAATTTTTTACTTAATTTTGTTAGGGAGCTCACCATTATTTTAAATGGAACTCCAAATATCAAAACAACATCACACTTTTTAAAAAGCTAAAAACAATTCTGGACGGAACTGCCACAAGACTTTAGTTGATGCTAACAAAATGACAAAAGTAACACAGACAAAATACTAAGAAGAGCAAGTGCATTCACAAGTAAAAATATTAGAAATTTCAAACTGGAACACTAACAAAATACTGACCAATTTGGATAATCAGAGTTAATCAGCAGAAAACCCAAACATTTTCAAACATAAAGACGATAAGTACAACTCTGGAGACTTATGTGAATGAACAAGGTACAGAATATATAAATCAATAAAAATGCATTAAATAAAAGGTAACAAATAAAAAATACAATATTTATTTTATACAGTATACACTAATTAAATATACTAATTAAGTTTCATCTAATAGAATCTTCAAGTAGAAGAGTAATCATAATAACCTTAATCATAAGATTTCTTATATAGATTTACTAAATGATTTTTTTAATCATTTCACCGCAAGCAAGGTGATAATACCCCTAGATTGCAGGGAGTTACTGAGAGTGAAAGAGAAGGAGAAGACTTAAGTGAGAAGTGAGGAAAAAGACATTAATGAAACAGGATTCAGAAAGACAGAAGATGGCAACTGACAATAGCCGTCAATTCCTGCCTGAAGAAGAGAAATACATGAAAACACATTCAAACTTTTCTAATAGCCAAATTATTTTCTGTACAATGCCAAATGCAAAGCCTAAAAAATCTACAGAAGAAAAATACACAAATAATAACAATCCCAAGAACTGTAACAAAATTAAACACATAATCCTACATATCAACCCCATAACAACAACCATTGGAAAAAAAAACAACCTTGACATAAAATTCATCAATACCTCTAAAACAATAGCATCAAACAAGATGGCAACAACAGAACAAAGGTAGGGATATACAAAATAGACAGCATAAAGATATTATATATAAAGATGAGAATAACTGAATATATACATCAGAAACATACAGTACTACAGTGAGACCCGGATATAAGAGAGATTTTCTCTGGTCCCAAATTAGAGCCTGTGTTAATGTATATAAAATAGACCAAACCCGGATATAAGAGAAACCCGGATATAAGAGACTTTTTCTCCAGTACCGACAACTCTCTTATATCTGGGTTACACTGTATATGACATTAAATTATTTGGCACTTTTTTCGATTATAATTTGGTTTTAAACATGCTTCTTGATAAAAATAATATTTAATTTTACAGTAAAAAATAAAGTACATTAAAAATTTAAAAACAATAAAAATAAAATATTTGAAAACTGTACTAAAAATATAAAACTATAAAAATTAACACCTTTGCTACGAATAAAACAATCTTCAACACATAAATTTTACTTAGCTCTTCCAGTGGACTTTTTTGAAACACAGTTTGGTTGTCTTTTCATTTCCCTGTCCAAGGTAACAGATAAAATTCTTTCTGTTCTGTACAAAGTCCACCAAGGTTACTCTTTACTGTGATACCTATTTCAAATGTAATCGATTGCTGAATAAACATCCAAATCAAAGTCAAAATTAATAGTAATTTGAACTCACAGTAAGAATAATACCAAAGTCATGAGTGAAATGTATACCAATTTCTCATTGAAAACTCAAGAGAATTAAACTCTAACAAGAACCACACTCTCTAATAAGACAATCCACATAAGATAATGTGTAGACTATAAATATATATATATATATATATATATATATATGTGTGTGTGTTTTTGGGCAGCAACTCCTCCTTTATATAGGTTTAATTAAAGACAACTGACGAGGTCCTGCGATAAAGCTTTTTATTTAATTTTTTTTTAACTTAAAAAAAATTAAAACAATTCTTGTAAAAATTCATTATTCATCAAAAATCTTTTTTTTAAGACAAAAGGGTCCAAAATAAATCTTATTCATAAAAGCAAAAAGCTTTTCTAATTAAATAATATCTTAGTTTATTGCATTTTTTATTTTATGATTCAGAGCAGATTTTCAGTAACTAAGGAACTGTTTTACCAAAAAATATTTCAATTCTGCAAGGAGTTTTGCATATAGCCGATATAAATATTAAGCAGTATAAAAATTAATTTTCAAAATTTCATAAAATTAAATAATTTAATTCATTTGTGAATAAGTCCTGAAAGTTACATAAAAATCTGACAATTATTTGATCTTTGCAGGAATTTCTAAATCAATGTGTTTTTCATTATAAAAAAGATGCTAAAATTTCCAATACAAATCTCCCCCCAACTGCAGACAAAAAAAAAAAAAAGAAATTTTTAACCCTAATTTCAAACGTTCTAAATAGGATCAAAAAATATAATTCAATAATTAAAGCATCTTTTAGTTTTTCTTTATAAAATCATTCAATTAAAACAGTTGTTCAAGAAAATAAACTTTTGCTTTAATGAATGGGTGTGGTAATGTAGATGTTGTAGCTCATCTTAAAAGATCTCTCTTTACACAATTCTGATGACATTCCACAGATGGGCACATAGCATAAGTGATGCTATCAGCATAGAAAGTACAATCAGCATATATATCAAATATTCCATTTGAGGCCACTGTGTTCACTTTTGCACAAATACCTTTCGAAAGGTGTGAATCTATTTCTTCTTCTCTCTCTCCCTAGCTATGAGTTAATAACAAGGTAGACAACTCTCTAGCCTAGGTTGGCTACCAGACTAGAAAGAAAGCTTAATTCAAAATTGGTGGGATTAGCAACTCCAACCTGTAAAAACCTACTTGCTACAGAAACCAGAGACAGCAACACCCAGTATGGTGAGGCCATGACCCCATGCTCCACATGGAAGCCTGCAGAAAAGAGTGTAACAGTTGCTAAAGGGACCACTATATGCGTTCCTGGGCTTAGAAACTTCACTACTCAGTAGTAACATGGTAGCATTAGTAATAGGCTTAAAATTATGGGAATAATTTTTTATGTTCTTGGTTTGGTTTGTTTTATGACATATCAACCTCAATGGGTTATTTAATGGCAACAAAATTTTTATTGCTGGTAATATTTTTTTTTTGCCAAAAATGTATTGCTGGTAATATTTTTTTCCTTCAAAAAGCCTATTTCTGGTAATATTTTTTCTTCAAAATGTATTATTGGTAATATCTTTTTCAAAAAATATATAGCTAGTAATTTTTTTTTCCAAAAATGTATAGCTGGTAATATTTTTTTTTCAAAAATGTATTGCTGGTAATTATATTGCTGGTAATAATTTTTTCCTTCAAAAATTTATTGCTGGTAATAATTTTTTTACAAAGTATTTCTGGTATTAAAACCTATTTTTACACTTTCATAGTGTTTTTACCCCAGTTTGGGAGTTAACTATTTGCCCATAGCTAAGACCCTAACAGATGCTACCACCCTGGAAACACCAGCAATTAAGAGGTGGTTCCATGCTCCTCAAAACCTCCTGATCAGAGGCCTTGCTGTCAGATATAGTTTATAGTCTTACCCAGGACGCGGATGTTGTTTATATCCAAGATGGTTTAATCTTCTATAAAAATAAACATTTATTAAATATATACATACATGTTTAGCTGTAATTTCTGCAACTCTGCTACTACATGACCTCTTATGGGTAAGGAAACTACTACATGTTCTTTAGCTAATGCCTCTCAAAGAGGCAACATAGTAATTATATTGTTCCTAATATTAAGTCGGAGATTCTCTGTGACACTATGTGTCCCTTCATCATTTCTTTGATTATGTTTCAAATTGTTATTGTTCTTTTAGAAAAATGTTATCTGTTTCTAGTTTTCACAGTGTATTTCCTAAATAAAAAAGATACCATGATTATGAGGCATAGACCTTTTTCATTGAGACCAGTAGTTAGTTACAGAGAGGAAACACTTGAAAAGCAGAACTTGCTTCAGTTGCTAGAACTTGCATATATCATGTCTACACTGCCTCTTGACAAATCTGTGACAAATACTAATCTTCTACTATTTTTTCTATGAAGTCATGTAATCTAATCATTTAATTTAAACTTTGGTCTTATTCCACCATTTTAGAACTTATTTATACTTGTTTACCTTCTGGCATTTCTATTGATTCTGCTCCAAGATAAATAATAAACAATGTATATGAAAGTATAAACAAAGTCAACTAGTCTTTCTTGTTTGTTAATAAAAGGCTAGAGCAAGGGGTCACTGTTCAGACCCAGCCGAAAACCAGGATTTGATATGTTTATTCCTTTTTAGAACCATCAAATTTTTTTTTTGTCAAAAAATTAGGTATTTTAAAAAGAATTCTTAATCTTTTTTTTTGTTTATGTAGAAATGTGCAAAATTTTATAAATACAGATGTCCATACACAACATTATAAGAAAATAAGGGTGGTAACTATAGTAAATTTATTGGTAATTTTCTAACATTTCCTCAACAAGTTTCTTCATAATTAAGACTATAAAGCCAAAGTACTTAAATTTCAATAGAATATGCAAGAATTTTTTTTAAATTTATAAGTTAAAAAATTATTTTCACAATCATCAGGTTATCAATAAATATATCAACACATCATACAAAATATCCAGCTCAATGTTTAAAAATGCTTTTCTCTGATATTTTAAACTGAAAGTAATATTTGTTTTAATTCAGATTAATTAAACTTTAAATCATTTTGGAAGATTTTTTAATAAAAGAGAATTATATTGTCAGATTTGTTAATATGGCTGATATTAGCAATTTCAAAAAAAAAAAAAAAAAAAAAAAATCATTCCACCCAATTTATGTTCGGTTTGAAATGCAGCAAAGTACTTACTGGAAATATCAAATTTAATCTATTAGCTTACAATTAAAGCTAAAATAAAAGCTTCAAGAAAGATTTTTCATTTTTAAAATGCATTTTAAACCTTAGGTATCTTTTTTTGTTTTTTGGGGGATACCTAGTTTATTCTTACAAGGCAATGAGACTGTCCACTTTAAGGACTAATAACACAAGGTTCCTAACCCTATTTTCTCTTGAGTATTTAACCTTGTCCCCCCAAAATAGTTACTATGCTGAGTTGAAACTCAGTAAATATCAAATACAAGTGCATTTTTTTTATTTGACCTCAGGCAAGATCATAGTGCCCACAAACTCATGCTGCAGCTAATTATGAACTCCATAATCTTTTCAATGGTTTTATAGTATGCACTTTGCTACATACCTAGAGTCCCAAGATGGAGGTTTAGATTTAGATTTCAGAATTGTACTTTTTCTAGACTCATTGCCAACCACAGTTAGATAACCCAGTCTACCCTGCTATTTAACCAATAGCTGCAGGGAGAAGAGATAAATTCATACTATTCTTAAGGGTATTTGTGTGAAAGTGAATGTGGCAAACTTAATTGGAATTCGAATTCATCTTCCTGATTTCTCATTCTGAGTTTCCAACCTGCACATCTTGATTGAGGGACCATATTTTTTGGTATATGCCATAGAATGATGAGGGGCAAAGTCCTCTAAATTCCAAATTTGGTTCAGAAAACTCCCTCTTTGTGTTTCTCAAATTGTTACAACTTTTGGCCAATCGATTCTTCGGTCATCATCCATAAGATGAAAATAATATACATTTCAACAAAAAATGTTGACAGAAATCCTGAAAAGGAACTGTTCTGATTTTGTCACTATTTTCTGAAAAAAATTAAACTTTTCCTTTTTCTCACGGGGAATGAGAGGAATGCGTAAGCAAAAACATGTTTTGACAACATAAAATTCAACTTTCTGATCCAAATTTGAAAATTAATGATGCTTCTCAAAGTTATAGACTACTGTCACAAATTATTGCTAATTGGGAAATATAGTATCTAATCAGCACTCTACTATTATAGACATATGTCAGAATACATTAAGCTATCTCAAGTAGGCTTTTCAAACTTTCAACAGCTAAGATCATCATTATTATATTCAGAATAGGACAACTGAATCTTTCAAGTGAGGAGATCTTACCATCTTTGAAAATTTCCTACCCCAATAAAATCATTAATAGATCTGTGGGTAGGAAAGCAGAAAAAAGTCAATATTTATTATATGCTTTGTTATTTAAAGCAGCATTCTTGTCTTAGTTATTATGCTCACGGTATTTCAGCTAGTGTACCCTCCAGCCTTTTTCAGGTCTCTCTGTTTAGTGAATTTTTTATTGAGTGTCCTTAATTCTACCACTTAAGTCAGGATACTCATACAGCCCCACCACCTGAGGTTTAAGGTTCCGGAATTTCAACACTAGATTGTCACAAGAAAATTCAAGTGGATTAAAGTATTGGTTGAGATGTATCAGGTTCCTTAGCAGTTTTGAGTTCAATCCCTGGATTTGATAGTGCTGAAAGTAACATACTCTGGTTCAAGGTAATAAAAGGAAAATGTAATGAGAACTATCTACTCTGTGGATTGAATAAAGAGTTTGTTCAAAATTCAATGAATGTTAACAAGTATGGAGAGAGGAACATTGTATTATAACCAAATGAGCATGCTGGTCTTAATAGCAAAGTATATAACAAAACAGACACCTGATGAAGGCTGGAGAGTAGAACAGCCCAAACATTGTGAATATAATAACCAAGGTGAGCATGCTGGTCCAAATAGCAATGTGTATAATAATAATAATAATAATAATAATAATAATAATAATAATAATTCCTCATCTCAAATATTAAGGTAAAAATACAAAAGACACCTGAAGAAGATCAGAGTATATAACTGCCAAAATGGTGTAAGTATAACAACCAAGGTAAACATGTTGTACTTACCTACCAATAAGAGCATTTTAAAATGATAATTACTTATCTCAAAAATTCAGACAAAAAGTGTCAATGCTCTCAAGAAATGTAGAAAAAAAAAAGAGAGTTTCAGAAAAGTAAGCTAAAACAAACAGAAAATTGTGGAGAGCCGTGGTCACCCACATCCCGAAGCAACATGGCACATCAAAGAAAAAGCAGAGAAATATGAATTCTGAGGGAAGACAAAAAAAAAGGTTTATATATACCATCATGTAGATGGGAATAAGTGTATTAACATGGATATCCTTATCCTTGGGATGTACTCCAAGACTGTATAGTACCAAATCCTATGTTTTTCCCTGTACTTACCTACCAATAAGAGATTTACAACAATAGCTAATAATAGCTCTGTCACATAATAGTTGTTACATTTATTGTATGAGGGTGTGCTGAAAAGTTTTCTGCTTCACACACTTCCCAAAACTGACCAAATGACCAAACATCCTAATTTTTTTATCCTTTCTATGTAAAAGCAAGAATTTTTTAGCACCTTCTCAGATATTGTTATGGAGTGGTTTCACAGTGGAGGCTTGTATTTGTACTAATTCGGTCCTAAAATAGGTTCGACATACAAAACATTAGGAACTTGATATAATAGGTAATGACGCAGAGAAATCTAGTTGTGGTCGCTGATACTTTAGTATCCAACTAACAGTTGTCCGGTATCGACTGACTGCCCGACCCACTGAGCGACTCCCTCCTCGTACTACTCCTACTTATTATAGGTGGGAGAGTCTATTAACTATAGAATAGGTGTGTTCCACTATAACAGATATATTATGGGATAGACTCAATTTTAACATTTTTCCTTTAAAAGGACACTCTTTATGGCTTCTCTTTGGCATAACCAATTTGTTAGCATAAATACTTTTTCACTTTAAGACATGAAAGTAAATTACTACAGAAAGCAGATTGGGAGGGGACAACTCTATTGCCAGCTTATTATATTTTTTTTTATTACCAGGTCAGAAGCAATGTTATTAGTCCTAACCTGGCATCTTGGCTTCAGTTCCTTTCCAACCACCATAACATAGCTTGCCTTTGTCTTTTCTATAAATACATTAATGGTAATTGTTTGGATGAACTTTCCTCTATGGTACATAGACTTTGTGAGTTTCAGTACAACACAAGATTGGTAGCAAGATCTCATCAATCTACAGTTGAAATGGCTAGATGCAACTGTAAGTTCTATGGTAACAGTTTCTTCTTCTCTTCTCACATATGGAACTCTCTTCCTGCTTCTTGCTTTCCAGTCAACTTTGATCTTCAAAAATTTAAGTGGTTCAATGGTTATCTTCTGTCTTCTTAATTATTATTCATTTATTGACCTCTCTCCTTAATAGTAGATTTTCTTATATTCTCTAACATTCAGTAACCTCTTGCATCCTAGTGGCTTTATTGCTTGGGGTGAAATTATTATAATATAATCTATTAATAGGAAACTCTAACCTTATTCATAGATTATTTTCTGTTAGAACTTATTTTAAAAAAGACATTTATTTAATATATTCAGGTTATATATACAGCTTCTTGCAACTTTCTCAACTTTGAGCATTGCTCCTTATCTATTAATTGTTCCTTATACCAAAGTTAAGCAACATTGAGCCTAGTCAGATGGGTGACTACTTGTGCTATAAGCTTGGGTATGTGGGTGGTTTAATAGATAATGGCCCCTAATAGAAAATTGGAAAGCAAGTTCCAGTTAGGTTCATTATATTCACTTATGTGCAATTACCCTTGGGAAAGATATGAACCCACTTCTTCTCCTCCAGGCTATAGGTTAATTAGTAGAACTTGTATTAGTAAAAATCATTATTATCTCCAAAGATAATCTTACAATCTAAAAACATTTTCTGGCTTTAAATAGTCTGCATAAAGGTTGATAATCTGTAAAAAACAATCAATTATACCAATGGAGTAATATAATCCCTTCTTCCACTAGAAACCCTTCTTGAAAATTTTGGATGTGGAATTAGTAAACAAGTATATAACAACTTTCTTAGATCAATGATTAAAAATGGCTTCTTGTGAATTAAGCCTGTTGGTCTTAGTGAGGACCATCCTTCTTCAAACCTCATGGATTTGTGCTACAGAATCACAAAGAACTGTATGAAACAATATGACAAACATCACTTGAAGATTTTCAGCAACAATTAAAATTGATAGGACATAGAACTTGAAGAGAAAATAATGACATAATCAAGATGTTGCCAGTCTACACTATTTTCGACAAAAGATTAAGAAGGAAGCCTTCATCAAAGAAAGAGTAATAACAGTAGACAAGAGAAACCTATTTTCTTGAAACAGGTTAAAAAAATGTTATTTACGTCAGGAAGGAAGCCTTCATCAGTACTAGAAAGAATGATAACAGTTACTGGACATGAGAAATCTGCTTTCTTGAAAAACTATTTTAAAAGAAACATTTTATAAATTTTCAAGTGAAATAGCACAGGCTGCTCACTCAATGAATACCGAATGTTTCCTTATAAGGAAACAGTTAATTTTACTATTACCATACCATATTTTCCAATTTCTTGATATGGCTTTTCAATGTTTTTCAGGTGTCAGCTTGTTTTCTTCTTGTAAAAATGAAAACAAAAACATATAATCAAACCACTGCCAGAAAGATAATAATTTCAAGATATAGAATACATCTTTATAGAGTTAATATTTATTAAATATAGCTTAATTGTCAAAACAATGACATATTTAGGAAAGATATTAGAATAATCCAAAACATATACAGGCAGCAAACCACCAAAAATAGAAATTGGCATAAGACAAGGATGTATCTTCTCACCAGACTTATTCAATTTATGCAGTGAGGCAATTCTGAGAGATTTAGAAGTCCTACTAGGATTTATTATTGACAGCCACAATCTTAACAGGAGTATGCAGATGACACAGTGTTGATAGCAGACATAGAAAGGATATATATATATATATATATATATATATATATATATATATATATATATATATATAGAAGATATGTAATGAGAAAAGAGCACTTAGAAAAGTTGATACTGACAAGGACATATTGAAGGCAAGAAGGAGAAAACTGCACATAGTCTACCTAATAACCCTGTGTAAATGGATGCATAGTAAAAAGATAAAATTTACTAAGAACTACAAAGTACAAGAAATTATGATGGTCAACATCCTGAAGGAATGGAGCATATAGAAGAAGCTTAATTTGGCACATGGTCACAAGTATGGGGAACTCAACGAGGGTCAGATTCACTAATAATGATCAGGAAGTCCGGCTTACTGACCATTATGCTACAATGAAGTACTCAAATTTTTCAGTAAGCTTATTTTAACTTTGGTTCAAGGCTACAAATATTGGACACCTAGTAAGGATCAAACTCACTACCCAGTCATGATGGTCAACCAGACTAGCTCACTGAACATCATCTTGACTCCAGAATACTTAAAAAAAAAAAAAAAAAAAAAAAAATTACAAACACAATTTTTTGTCTGTAATGTATGTAACGTTTAATGTTGCTTGTGCAAGGGAGATAACTAGTGCCAGTATCTATCTTATGGCAATAGACTATCTGAATGTAAAATAAATCTGTGTGGAATCTAGAAAAACCCAAAATGAAACAAAAAAAATGGAATTGTAAGAAATCAGTGTATGGACACACACATAGATAACATAATAATTGGTAAATGTATATCTAAAGACACACAAGTGAAAACCTAATAACACTAAAGACTTAGCAAGATAGGTCATTATTTTTAACATTCCACTAGTTGTAAATATAGATACAGAGGTTTTATTACAATATTATGAGAAAACCAGAATGAATAAGCAAATAAAAGTCATTCCCCCCACCCTCCCAGAAAGTGTACAATAGGTACTTATTAAATACATTAATAATACTGTATGAGAAGAGTGGAGGTAGCAAAACAAATTCTTACTTTGTGACTCAGCATTTCCCCAATTATAAAACAAGAAATAAAAACATTTTTCTTTTTCAATAACAAAAAACAAAATAAAATTACTCTTAATTTTGCATTGCTTGAAATTTTAGTGATATTGACAGTATTTAAAGATTAAAAAAATTTAGTTACCAAGAGAGATAAATCTGCTATGTGCTGTACCCCTTCAGAACATTGGCGATCATGACTCTCCACAATTTCCTGCTCTTAATAAAGTATCTTTTTATTCTCTCTCCTAAACCTTGTTCTGTAACCTATTCATTCAATTTTGCTATTTGCCATTTTCTTCTGTTCTTTACCTTTTGCCTTCAATCCATCCTGTGAGCATCAAATTTTCCAAGCCCTCTTTCCTCAAGATGTGCCATAGAAATTTCAACTATCTCTTTCTGATTTTAAGTAAAAGTGTCCTTTTTGTTTCCATTTTGCTCATGTCTGGTCCCTGGTATCCTCAGCATCCTTCTGTAGAACCACATTTCTGTTGCTTCAAGTTTCTTCTTCATCTGTGAGGAGATTGTCCAGCATTCACTACCATATAGGAGGAGTGATATCACGTAATAGTTCAGAACTATTTTAATTCAGCAAACTGAAAGAGTGCTGAATTCCAATGCAATATCAATCCTCTTGTGAATGTGGGACAAGCTCCTCACAAATGAAGAAAAATCTGGAGGCAACAGAAATGTGATTGTACAGAAGGATGCTGAGAATTCCACAGAGCAAGTAAGCAACAAAGAATTCTTAAAGAAAATGATAAAAAAAAGAATATATACTCAGAGATTCAGAAAGAGAGTGCTAAAGTTTTTTGGACATAATGAGGAAGGAGGGCTTGGAGAAATTGCCCCTCATAGGGTATACTGAAAGCAAGAGAGATAGGGGAAGGCAGTGGGTTTTTGCGAATGGATGTCAGAAAGGGGAGAGGAGTAGGAGGCTTAGCAAAGGGAGAAATGCTGCGAAGAGCCACAAGATATAGGAAGTTATGGAGAACCATAATCTTTCACATCCTGAGGGTACACAGCACACAGAAAAAAAAATGCTCATACTGCATGAAACCAGGTTATTATTGTAAAAGAAAGCTATAAAAACTTTTAAATATTATATCATTAAATTTTTCTCAAATCAGTGTATGTCCATATATATTTATATATGAATTTAAGTAAAAATGGCAGCGGTAAAAATGGCAACGGAAAAAATGGCAAAAGTGGATAAATCGGTAAAAATGGCAAAAGTGGATAAATAAAAAAAATGGCAAAAGGAAAAAAAATATAGATGAATATCTCACAATGAGTTTATTAAAATCTTGGATACTATACATAATGGAAAAAAATGAGAAGTTTGTCAAATTAAAAAGAATATTCAGCTAAAGCTCACCCCTCCCATGAGATTTTACTTTTTAGGCGATTACGTCTGAACACACTGAAAAACTTTGGATAAAAACAATTATAGATCCACTTGAGGAAACCGAAAAAACAAAACAATAAAACATTAATTATTTCAGAGGCTATCAGACAACGATAGGGTCAGACTGGTGCCAGTAAAATTTAAAATCTTGTCTGATGCGTTTTCAATCTTTTAATACTCAAGTGTGAAGTTTCTGAGAGGCATCATATAGACATTTAACAAATAGGTGTGAACAAAAATTCAAAAGGTGTGCTGAGGAATAGGCTAAGTGAACTCTAGAATATTTACTTCGTTTACCATAATTTACCAATAAAATAATTAAATTAGACCCTGAGAGTCAATACGAAATCTGTAAATGGAATTCCTAACCTTCGCGATTTTTCTGATTCCCGATTCCAATTAATTGTTCCAACACTAATATATATATATATATATATATATATATATATATATATATATATATATATGTATACACTAATACACTTATTTTATATATATAAAAAACACTAATACACTTATTATATATATATATATATATACACACACACACACACCTAATCCTAATGTCAACTATCAATTATAAAATTAATTATAGTCATCAAATTCACTTAAACACGCTATGATTTGTGCTTTTACTGCAATTACGAGTAGGAACCTAGCGCCCCCCCCCCACACACACACACCAATAAAACTTCTGAAAATCGACATCGAAAATTAAAAAAAAAATGTTTTTAATACTAGGAGCGGGAACTTAGCCCCTATTTAAAACAAGAGGAGAAGGAGCCTAGCTACCCCCTCCCACTAGAGTAAATATCTATTTAAAAATATTTATTTTAAAATATTGAGTGGGGGACTTAGCCCTATTTTAAACTAGAGGGATGGGAGCTTAGACCCATCCTTCTCGAACGGTCATAATTTTCTGTTGTCGAATTGCCATTTTTTCCTATTTATCCACTTTTGACATTTTTACCGTTGCCATTTTTACCCTGCCATTTTTTCCGTTGCCATTTTTACCCTGCCATTTTTTCCGTTGCCATTTATATATACAAGCCTATAGCCAAATGATAAAAAGAGCATTTATTCCATACAATAAATAATTTTCAACATCAACCCACACTTTTCCATTAATTAAATAAATTTTGACAAATGTTTAATCTAAGATAAAATAGAAATGGGTGTAAGACAAGGATGCGTCTTCTAACTGGATCTATTCAAACTTAACAGGGAAGCAATTCTGAGAGAGTTAGAAGTCTTACTAGGGTTCATTATTGGCCAGCTACAATCTTAACAACATTAGATATGTAGAGGAACCAGTGTTGATAACAGACATAGAAAGAAAAGTACAGAAACTCCTACAGAAGTTAGTAAAGGAAAACAAGTAGAAAAGACTATTGCTTGATTGATTTGTCTTTCACAGCTTATCAACCTTTTGCAGGTTATTTAAAGCCAGAAATAATTTTTAGATTGTAATGATATCCTTCCCAAGAGTATTTGCGTGTAAATGAATATTACAATGGAAATTGGAACTCGGTTCTCTAATTTCCGATTCAGAGCTGTCATCCCTTACACCACCCACATATACAAGTTTACAGTATCTGGTATTCCAAAGTGATCACCCATCTAGGTACTGACCAGCCTCAATTTTGCTTAACTTTGGTTATCATATGAGAACCAGTGATTTAATAGAAAGGGCTAAACAGCAATTGCAGGAAGATAAAATGTATGGCCATTAGCAAAAAGAAGATCTTAACATGCAAATTACAAATTGGAGACACAAAAAAAAATGTTGTGTCAAAAGGACAGTTATTCTCTTGACACTGCTATTACTGTATACACTTTAGACTCCCTCAACAATGTTTATTGTTTTTTCAAAAAGCAATGATTAGAATTTTAATAAAACACAAATAAAAAGGTGTTGGTTGGATCCAGTGACTTGACCCAAAGAGTTGTGAGTTCAATACTTGGCTACTGCAGTGGTGAACAAAAACTTGGAGAGTTGAGTTAAAGGGAGATAACTGAGACATCCAGAAGAGGTATGGCACGTGGAACTAGAACAATCTACCCCCCATGAATGAAATAAAAGGTTTGGCTCAAAATTCCAATTACCTGAAGAAGTCCGGAGCATACAATGTCCAAAACATCATGAATATGCCAACAAAGACGAGGACAACAGTCCAAACAATATAAGTAGTGTAAATAATTACAATACCTCATCTCAGAAATATAGACAGATATATATATATTTTTTTTGTTTAAAATCTAGTTGAAAATTCCCAAACCAGAAAACAAAGCTATGATAGTTTTCCCAAGACTTATTTTCTGGTCACCAGAAAATCAAGTTGTTGCATTTTCTATATGAATCATAGACATCAGCAGGTCACAAAACATTAGCTTTTATTGAAATGTTAATGATGACATTTATCACAAGTACTCACAAAACGGTTATATTATACTCTTGTTTATTGGTAAAATAAAAATCAAATAAAAAAAAAGAAAAAAAAAGAAAAACTAAATTTACAAAAAACTTAGGCACTTGAACTCTTTACTGAAACACTCACAGATATTTACTATATATACCTGAGTATATGGAGGCACAGTGGAGTAATGGATAGTGGCTTAGATAAAACATAAAAGATTTACACATTGGGGGTCACATTGTATACAGGTAATTTTTTTAAAGAGGTTAAAATCTCATGCGTTTTCAGTGAACAGTTGCACTATAGACAGGTAATTTTTTTCTGGAGGGTTAAAATTCATGCAAAAAATATTCAAGTGTTGCACTAAATTTGCATAAAAAATCTTGAAGAATTTTCATTTGTTTATTATAAATTTAAATTGCCATATATACTTGAAATTTTTATAATCACTTATTTTACACAAAATATAGGTAAGGGTGTCTCACTATACACAGTTAATTTTTTTTTTTAAGAGGTTAAAAATCATGCATTTTCAGTGACTGGTTGCACTATACACAGGTAAATTTTTTTCTAAAGAAGTTAAAATCTATGCATTTTCGGTGACCGTAATTTACCTGATAGGCCTACATTGTCAGGGTACCTTTGGCTAACCTTAACAGTACAGGTAAGTTCCTTTAGCCTGCCTCCCATAGCCTAGATTCTTTCTCAAAAAGATTGTCATTGGAAAGGCAATACCTCAGCAAAGTAAGCACTTATAAAACAAAGATGAATGCAAATTTGAGATTGGAAAAAAAGAAGGTATTTGTTGATTTTAAGTGGCATATAGTGGATGAGGTTTTCATGTAGTGACAAAAAGAAAGAAACTTGGGCTACAAACAAGGCAGGGTGAAGAAGCTACTGTAGTCAGGCATGAATGAAAACAAAAGGACAGAATCTAAATCTTTATATCACGTATTTTATGGTATATGGGTTTCTTTTCTCACCATTTTGGGGTACCTTTTTACAAAAAAAAGAATGAAGGCCATTTATTTGTTATAAAATATATCCAGGATGATATTTGACTTACAACTACTAGTATTGCTCTGAAGCTGGGGCTGCATTATACACAGGCTATATGAAAAATCATGTTTTTCACCAAAAAATTCAGGGGTTGCATTATAGATTTAGACATGGTGGAGTAATGGATAGCGGGCTTGAATTGAGGAATCGGAGAGCCGAGTTCAAATTCCAGTCAAATCCATTACATTCACTTACGTGCTAATACCCTTGGGAAAAGTATGAATCCTCTTCTCCTCCCCCCACAGCTATTGGTAAATAGCAGGACAGACTGGGTTCTATAGCCTTGGATGGCAATTGGTCTATCGCAGAAAGAAATGGCAACCTACTGTGAGAAAAAATCTGCCTTGTCAGTCATGTATCAAAAGATACATGATCGCCTAAGCGTGTATCATGCATGGCACATAACTGACTGACTGAGACTTATATACAAGTATATATGGTAAATTAAATGTGACTTAAGATTTCATGATAGGAAAAGAAACAGTGAGGAGAGAACAGAGGAGAATAAAAGGGAGGAGGAGGAGGAGAACAAGAAAAAAGGAGAAATTAAAGGAAAAGGGAGGAGGAGGAAAATGACAAGGAGAAATGAGGGGAATAAAAGGGAGGAGGAGGAGGAAAACAAAAGTAGAAATGAGGATATTAAGAATAATAGCAAGGAATGTATATGTCGTGGAGAACAGCCAGAAAGGGGCAAATATTGGAGGGGGGTATGAAAAAGTGGAAGGAGTAAAAGAGAAGTGGAAAGATGAGAAAGAGGAAAGGAAAAAAAGAAAGAATAATAAACAAAATGAGGAGAGAAGTAAAGAGGAAGAGGAGGAGAGAAAATGAATGGAAAGTTCAAAAGAAGAAGCCTCCGAGAGAAGGAAAGCCACAAAATGAAAGAAAGGGGAAGTAATTAAAAAGAAAGCAAAATAAAAAATGAAATTAAGAAAAAAAATCTATATTCCGTGGTTCTACAGATTGAACTTAAATCTTGTATACAATCCACATTTTTGATATCAGAATCTCTACAGCAATCATCTGAAAAACTAAATTCATGAAATAATGTTTTATGAATTCTTTTTTTGGTTTTTTTCTCCATCTAATCCTCTCACTTCTGTTTGTTCATCATTTTCATGTTTCCTTCCCACTCTTTCTCTTTTCTAGCAGTATCCCCACATTACATCAAGTAACTCAAAAAAAAAAAAAAAAACGTTTCTACTACCTTTATCACCAACAGATGGTATGACATTACTATCTGTTTATATTAATCAGATTTTAGAACTGGAAAAAGTTTTCTCATGATGTGTTTTTGTCCATTAGAAATAAATTACTAAATTGGACTAAAGTAATGTTTACTACACTACTAAAGTTATGTGACTAACCATGCACATAAAAGAAAGGAGATGTTGAGAATCTAATTTTTTTTTTTTAAATATATGTTTTGGGTATATAGTCTAGCTGATTTCATTTAAATACCTTAAGGTTTCTCATTTGAAATGAAGGAATTTAAATCACAAAAGGAATTTTTTTTTTTTTTTTACAAAACAACACACTAAATGCATTAATCCTGCAGATCCTACCAGGATTTATTAACAGTGGGTGTAATCTTAACATTAGAACCTGGAGGAGGGTAAAACATCCAACCAAGATCAAATATAGCTGAAAACTAAAAAATAAATAAATTCTACCAGAAAAGGTGTTGCCTATTGCAAAGAAAAGTGTTCAATAACATATGTGATACTAGCACCACAGTAAAGGAGCTAAAGCTTCAAGCCCCAAAACTGGGCCACTAAAGTCACGTCAGAGCATATAGAATTGTAGAGGAAGATGAGCAGACTCTAAAAAGAGTCTGCCTAAAAATTGCTTACTGGCAAAAAGGGCTCAATGCCATAAGAAATGTCAGAGCTTTAAAGTAGAAATCCTGGTAAGCAGGTTTGGTTGGTTCCCCATCTTGAACTCACCTGGTGGTATATAGGGTACCCATTCTACAAACTACAGTCACTGACCACCTGACGATTGCATGAAAAATGCATGAAATTAGCAGTCGTAATCGGTCACTGCCTATCAGGATTTCTACTTTTATATATATATATATATATATTTTATTTATCTTTTATATAAAGCATAACAGTCAGTCATTGCATTTAAAAGCAAGAAAAAAAATTCTGTAATGGATAGCTACACATCGTTTTTGCCTTAATAGTTGAACCCCTGATGATGATCTCAGAAAGAGATGGAAAGTACTTGGGAAATAAAAGTGCATTTCTTGGATTAAATATTGGACCATATACACAATGTGACTTTCTGATACTAGTAATGCCTCCTTCTGAATGTAAGGATGTAAATTGTTATGCATGGCATCTCTAAGTTGGTTCATAAGAATTCAACACCTTACTTCAAATACCTCAGTGTATGGATCAGTTATAACAAATTTAATATAGGAGAAAAAGTGAACATAGAATAGGCCGCACCAGAGGTAGTTTAACTCAACACCATAAATTAACCTGAAAACTTGAGTCATGTTTATAAATAGTCTCATCGGATCAAAACTTTCATACGGATGCCATGCATGGTGCCAAACCTTTTCAGAAATATGTAAACTGTTTGCTGTATACAACCACTTTCTAAGATCAATGGTTAAAAATGACTGTGAATGCGTAAAGCATGTGGATTTTGATGAAGGCCATCCTTCTTCAAACCTTGAGAACCGGCACTACATAATGTTACGCCCGGCGTTTCGTTGGGACTACAATAGCCAAGATGCAACGAGAAAATAAAAAAAAATAAGTAAGAGATCCCAAGGTTCGATATAAAAATAAAGAAAAGACCGTTGGAAGGGGAATTCTCCAATTTCGGACGTCGGTAAACACAGAGAGAAAATGAACAATACGCAGACACAGAACAACAGAAGACAACACGAGAATATATAATACAAAGATTTTATTTCTAGAATACATGGAGTGTGAATGTAAGAAAAAGAAAACTAAATAATACAAGGGATGGGGAGATAAGTTACCAACTAAACAAATACTAATGCGGCAAAATGCATATGAATACGGAGATAGCAGATTATAAGATATGGAAAAACATGCAGAAACTTACATAAGGTTGGAATCGATGTCGATTGACTATTATTGGGGTACAGTTTGTTCAAAGGATATTCATACACTTCTTTGAAAGTAACGGATGGGATTGACAATGTTCTAACATGAATTTTTGACTGGCGACGTCCAATCTGGTTTGATGGCGAGGAGAACACACAGAAAAATCACGGGAATGTAGCCGACTTGGGTTGATGATGTTGATCTACAATCTCGCATCAGTTCTTTGGTTTTTGGTGGCATCTTATTCTTCTGACATCAAACAACAAAGTCTGGTTCTGGTGACAACTGCTTCTTCTAATGGCAAATAGCTAAGATTGGTTTTTGGTGACGTCCGACTCCTCTGACAGCCAGCAACTATGTGAGGTTATTGTTACCTCAACACATGTGAAACGAAAACTGCTATATGTTGAGTCACATGTTGGCCCCCAAAAAAAGGTATGCATCATTCACGGACCCTGTTAATGTCATCCACACTTATCTGTCAAACAGCGTTCATTTCGGCCAGCGACTATGGAACTGGCTAACATCATTCACACCTGTCAAACAGCGTTTGTTTGGCCTACGCATCAGAGACCAGGTAGGAGATGGGGGTAGAAGGGAAGGTTCTTTTCCGAGAACTGGCCCTGACTCATCTGGTTATAAAAACAATATATATCTCACAATCTGCACATTCAAGAAATAAAGAAGTTAAGATTCATATGTTTCGTCGCAAATACAAAAGGTACTGAAAATATACTTATAAAATCTGAGGTGAGGGTACAAATATGAGGTTAACGTAACAATAATCACAAAGAACTGTACTAAATAACAGAAACCACATCATTTGAGGACTTTCAACAACAGCAACAACTAAAATGGATAGCACATGTAACTTGAAGAGAAAATAATGACAATCAAAATGTTGACGTTCCACACTACTTCAAATAAAACGTTAGGAAGGAAACCCCCATCAATACTAGAAAGAGCCATAACACTAACAAATAACAGAAACTACATCACTTAAGGACTTTCAACAGCAGCAACAACTGAAATGAATAGCACATGTAATTTGAAGAGAAAATAATGACATAATCAAAATATTGACGTTCCACACTAATACAAATAAAAGGTTAGGATGGAAACACCCATGAATACAGATAGCATCTACTGGAATTGAGAAACCTATTTTCCTGAAAAATTGTTTTAAGAAAAAGATTTTATAAATTTCAATTGACGGCAGTACTGACTACTCAGTCAATGAATGTCAAATGTTTCCTTGTAGGGAAACAGATAATATTAGCATTGGTTGGTTAATGAGAGAGACAAGTCTAGTGTGCAGAACCACAGAAAAGTGTCAGAAAACCATGTTTATCCAAGCCTTATAAATGAAATAGGGTAGATGGAACTGTTCAGAACCTACTGGAGGTTTTGCTAATACAAAATTACAAATCATCATGACTGAGGGTTTGAGCATACTAGCCTTATTCAACTGCTAATCACACTAGATTATGTGCTCTCCCCCAGAAACTCTAACTAAGGTCTACTCAGCATAGTTACAGAATAAACCACATCTTGGTTCCATGGGTGTTGAAAAAACACTAATGTATCTGGGCAGATATCTAGGAAATGGGCATACTCATAAAAAAGCTGCCAGCCATTAATTTTTAGCACCCTGTATTATTAATATTTTTTCTCTTTCCACTGCAATCATTTTTGAGGCCACTCAATTGCAGTATCCTTATTGTTAATTTCACTCAAAGTTGTTTTTGTTGCCATAGCATGATATGACAACACAACTATGAAATTCAAATTCAGGGAGCAGAGTCACCTTCAGTGGCAGGATAAACTTTTTATACAGCAAATGAAGCTACATACAGAGTGATAAAGTTTAATGATTTTCGGTTCCAGAAATTTATCACTAGCTATGTCTTATTTCTGGGTGAGATAGACACAATCCACAAATTGTTAGCCCCTGAGGATCTATCTTTCTGATATAACCTATTCACTGAATTAAAAATGAGAACAATAGTAGTTTTAGTTGCATTGCTTGTAGGAATGCCAATCAAACTGCACATTTTTTTTTATATAACCTACATATATTTACATGTGAGTTCCCATGATTAAAAATGGCATTGCGCCTCATTTTGTCTGCTTGGGATGACAGATAAATGCCAAGAACTGGTTTGTTGAGCACAGATTGGTGAGTTTATTAATGTTCTGATGTTTATATGCAATTTAGATTGAATAAAATGTTATTAATCTTACTTTTCAGTGGCCTTTTCATCAGACAAAAGAAAATCTCCATTTTCTATACCTTTAACTCATACAAATTAACATTTTAAAATTTTCCAAAGCAAACAGAGAAAGGAAACTACAAGAACTCCTACTGAAGGTAGTGAAGGAAAGAACAAAGAAAGGACTAAACATCAATTGCAAGTAGACAGAATACATGGTTATCAGCAAAAGGAACAGCCCAACATGCAAAACAGAAACTGAAGATAACAAAATTAAACAAGTACAATTTAAATATCTGGGAAGTATTTTTAACAGAGGATAGAAGGTGCAACACCGAAATCCAAAGGCACATTGAGATAGTGAAAGTTGCCATCCAAAAGTTAAGCAAAGTATTAAGAAACAAGAAAATTTTGTTAGAAACAAAGAAAAGAATACTGAATATTACATATCTGTTCTCCTATATGGTAGTGAATGCTAGACCATCCACACAGATGAAGAAGAGACTTGAAGCAACAGAAATATGGTTCTACAGAAGAAAGTTAAGAATACCATGTGCAAAACATGTGAGCAACAACAAAGTTTTAGAGAAAATGAAAACAAAAAGTACACATACTTAATATCAGGAACAGACATTTGAAATTTTTAAGGCTGACTTGAACATTGGGATCAACTGTGTGCAAATATTAAAGAAACTTGACAGCATGCTGCTCCTCTCAATGATAGCCTTATCTGCTATTGTAGCTTTGTTGCATGCAATAAAGCTGGCCTTGCTATCCACTCTCCAGAAACATGTGGCAATTGGTCCTCAACCACTTGTGCAAAATGGTTCAACCACATGTTGCATCTGTCTAAAAGTTTTCAGAACAATTGCACACTTTGAGAGACACATGCTTGTCTATAGAAGTTGAGCACCTTTTTATTTTACTGAGCCCTCATTTGTTGTCGGTGATGAGAGCTCACCATACACACACACACACACACACACACATATGTATATACTAGCAGTAGAGCCAGGCGTTGCCCGGGGATGTAACAGTAAGAGATAGATCAATTATCGACCATCATAAAGACTGAAAAATAAAATTGACAAAGATTATTGTTTAACGTTGACGGACACGCATATCTTAATTAGTTTTTTTTTTTTTTTTTTTTTTTTTTTTACAAATTGGTCAAACCCAAACTCAAACAAAAACATTGTTTTCAATCTTTATGAGTCTACCGATTGAATAGAATTTTATTATAAACAATTGTCTTGTAAATGGAATTTTTAAAGCATTCTGAATGTAAAAATAAAGAAAAAAATGTGCAAGACAATAAGAAACACTACCTGCCAAAAAAAGTGAAGTTTTGTTGAAATCAGTTGAAAAATGTAGGAAATTCGATCCCATATATAAACGAACACACACGCACACACAAACAACCGGGTTTTATAATAAAAAGTATAACTCGATATGAGTTGTCCCCCTTTCATTCATTTCAGCGATGCTTCTTAATCGTGTTTTCAAATTGATTTTGTGCAAAAACAATTGTGTTTTTCCAATTTTTGGTGCTGTCAGAACCACCGCAAGGTAATTTTACGTAGTCCTGTGAAGTTTTGTTGAAATTGGTTGAAAAATGTAGGAAATCTGATCCAATATATAAACGTACACACACACAACCTGGGTTTTATAATAAGTATGATTAAGCCCACTATCTAAAGGTCAATTTCTACAAAGGAAATATTAAAACATTAAGTCACAAGGACAGAGGCTACAATGGTCATCTTTAGCTGTTCTCACAATCATCCAAGGTGAAGAGATATGTTTGCCCAAACATGCATCAGGCATGGTAGCTAATTAGTATTAGTACCTACAAAGATCTATCAAGCCATTGCATGTATGTCAAGGCTATCCCAGGTTTTGGGCATCCCTAAATTACATGTTAAAAAAAAAACTCAATCAACTTTGAAAAGCAAAAGTACAACTCATGGAAGAAAAATAAAATTGTTGACAAAACTTGTGTCAATATCAAAAACAAGTAACAGAGAAAAAAAATATAAAATTGACTTAATGTGACTAAAAAATTCTTTACAACCTGACCTTTTCCATAAATTTGACACTGTAAAAAAATTGTTTTTTTTTTTTTCAATATACCTAAAATTATGTACATTGCAATGTGAAAGATAATAAAAGACACTGAATTAAGTCAATTCACTTACTGTTTTCCTTAATAAACTCAAGCCAATACAATATAAGTGCAAAAGGGAAAATTATAAAACTTTGACTAAAATAAAATTTTCAGTGTTAACATTTCTTTACAAATTAGACTAAAATTTTTAAATTCACCAAATTAAGAATTAACTTAAATCAGAGACACAAATGATATGGTTGCAAGGTCTTTTGCTTGGGATCACCTTTGGATAAAACCAAAGAGGCTGATGTTCTCTTTCCAACTAATAGAAGAATCTCTATTACAAAACTGGTAAACCATTCTAGTGCCTGTAATTGAACACAGTCTTTTGGATTCTGATTATTACTAGAATTCTGACAGACTCTATATAAAAGAGCAAAGAGTGTTTGGTTCCTAAGAGCTTCAGGAAATGTATAACACAAATAAACATAAGAGATCTGCGTTCAACACAATGAATCCAAGAAAAAACAAAGCTGATGAAAAGGTTGGTGCCACCTTAACAAAAACTAAAAGTTTAAGGCAAGATACTTAGCCAAATAAAAGGTGATGGCACAATGTTTTGGACCCAAAAAGGAAGACATGCTATTTGAATCCAATGGTACAATTGACTCTAAACCCAAATTTGAGCTAAGCAAGATATAGACAAAAGATGAGACCTGGGTTCAACACAATGAGCAAAAAAGTTCCAGGAAATGTAAACAAGATAGACACAAGAGATGTGATCTGAGTTCAACACTAGCTGGAGAGCAAAAGATGTCAGGTGAGTGGTGCCACCTTGACAAAACTTGAAAGCTTTTAAGATATTTTGCAGAAAAAGTGATGACACAATGTTTTGAACCAAAAAAGGAAGTCATGCTGTTTGAACCCAATGGTACATTTTGACTCAAAACTCAGAGTAAGGCTTCTTTGAGCTAGGTCAGATTTGAAGGTAAGTAATGTGCTTTTACAACATGACAATGAAAAACCTCACATCAGCTTAAAACAAGAAAAACAATCAAAGTGCATGACTAGACAATCTTGCTTCATACACCCTACAATCCTATACTGGTAGTTTTTCATCTGTTTAGGCTGATGAAGGAGGCAATCAAACAACAGTTTTCCAGTGATGGTGATATATATCCTAAATATTTTTTCTCATCACAAGGCATTTACACTAAATGCAGTTGATTTCAACAGAAAATAGATGATGATTCATATTCTACACTCCTTTCTTTTCTGAGTCAAATGACGTAAACAATAAAATATTTTGAAGAGGCTTGATTAATGGTACGTAAAACTCATAAAATGTTAAATTATTCAATATGTTACCTATAAACAGAGGAAAAATACAAAGCTTTAAATCTTTGTATAAATACACTGTATATATTTTATTTAATATGTCACCATTAATATTTACTTTATTAAAATATTACTCATTTTAATACTGTTATTACCATAAATTAAAAAACTTTTTCCTAGCCAGCAAACCAAAATTATGACTTTTTTTAAAGCCAAATTTTTTTTCCTCCCACTACTAGCAGAAAAATTCACTCCTGGATTTAATTCAATTATTACTGAGTACCCTACACTTGTGACCCTGTGCCAGACATAGCTACTACACTTAGTAAATTAAGAGAACCTTACTGTGGAACAGTGGGTTAACAAACTAGTCTATTTTATTAATTTAGTTATTATACTTTAACATAGATTATAAATAATATTATACTCTAAAATAAATTGTACTATGATGTATTGGTTATACTAAGAATTACAAAATCATAGAGAAATGGAATCATTAATTAAAAAAAATAAAACTAATGTTAATATCGCTCGTTTGTTTATTGGTACTATCAAAGTTGGTAGTATTATGCATACTAAAGTAAATAGATATATAAAATTATCTGAACTCTGCTCTGATTTGAATATCCAACTTGGAGGAAAATAGGCAAGATGTAAGTTTCATTCAAGCAGCTTCTTCCCACAAACCGTTACTTTATGGAACAGACTCCCAAGAGGATGCTTCCCTGATCACTCTAACAGTAACCTGTTCAAGTCTTGGGTTAACCATTATCTTCTCCATATATCCCCACAAACTATGCTTCTTACTCTGTAACCCTCTACCTTGAGTGGCTTTTAAATATTTTTTTTTTAAATAAGAAAGGATAATTGACCTACCAATAAGCCCATTTACTTGTGCTGAAATATTCAGGTAAAATTCATTTTGGTAAACTATTTTTGGTTTTTGTTTATTTTTCATGATCATAATTACTTCTATGAGCCACTTATATGAATCTTTTTTTCCAAATCTTTCAAATGCATTAAATTAAGTGCTATACATGATACAGTGTAACCCGGATATAAGAGAGTTGTCGGGACCGGAGAAGAAGTCTCTTATATCCGGGTTTCTCTTATATCCGGGTTACACTGTATATGCTTGGATAATCATGTGTCTTATGATCCATGACTGACGAAGCAGAAGATTTTCCCAGTAGGTTGCCATTTCTTTCTGCAGTAGACTGGTAGCCAACTATGGTTATTGAACACAGTCTGTTCTACTATTCAACCTATAGCTGGAGGGAGAAAAGATGGATTCATACCTTTCCCAAGAGTAATTGTGTGTCAGTGAATGTAATGAACTCAAATTTGTCTCTCCAAATTCTCATTCAGAGTTGATATCCATTATACCACAAACTCATTTAAAACAAAAATATTTAATATCCATTGAATTTTTATTGGATTAGCTATAAAAATAAAAGTTTTGATATACTAATTTATAGCATTCCAGTTCTAAACCAAATGTTTCATAGTTTCAAAAGATAAAGCAGTTTTAAAAATCTGAAAAAAAAACAAAAAAAAACTTTTTTTGTATCCTTTGAAAGCATATGTTTCATCTATGTAAAAAATATGTCAGTGAATTAACTTAAATACTGTCATTGTAATACAGTAGTCACACCCCACTCACAGGTTATGTTTCAGTACCGCAAAAGATGCACCATGCTATGAAAAATATTAAAAAAAAAAAAAAAAAAAAATTGGTGATATCCTCTGACAAGTGGACAGAGTGATGGCTGGAGGATCTGTCTCCGAAATTTTAGTCAGGATGGTGATAGTAACACCAATCAGCTAAGTGACAAATTTTATATATATATGTGTGTGTATGTGTGTACTAAGATCACTGATGCTTGAACGCAATCTTCAGGCTATTTCATGATTGATAAAACAGACCTACGCCACTCAGTGTTGAGCTCAGTGTCCACATTTATATTTACACATACACTCCTCATAAATATAGCATATCTTAAAACTGATTATATATATTATATATATATATATATATATATATTTATTAAAGACATATTTTTATGTTTAACGTTGTTATTTTATAGATACAAGTATTTAAGCAAATGCTCTGTTTATGATAAACAGTATTAAATAACATTTACCGGCCTGAATGTCCGAGAAATTTTCATAGAAAATTTTATATATATATATAGTGCTGTGTAAAAATATGTGGACCCTTAAGATAATATTTTAAAAAATTGTCTCTTTTTTTTCCAGATAATTACCTGGAAAAAAAGAGAAAATTATGTTAATTATTATCTTAGGGGTTCACTTAAATCTTAATTAAAGTATATATTCATTAAGAAAAACCTTTATTAAATGAATTACAACCACCTTCAAAGATTTTTATCAAGCTGGAATAAAAAATATTAATTAAAAATTAAGATGTGTAAAAGTGAACCCCTACATTTACACTATTTTGGTATTTATCGATCCACCCACGAGAACCGAATATGGCACAAGGCCGGTTTAATGTGAGTATCTCCGAGCACTATTTTTGTCATACATGGTTGCCAGTGCAAATAATTTTTTGTGCACATGTAAAAATTAAAATGAAATGTTCATTTTTTTCGTAATCTGCGAATACTGCAATCAAACAGTATAACTCATTGAATATGCAGAAATGTGCAGTTAGAGACTATATTATATTATACTAAATATATATGTAAAAATCAAAAAAGAATTTACTGAAGCTTTAAAAAATCACATAGTTGAGATGTATAATGATGGAGAAGGCTACAAAAATCTATCAAAATGATTTGGAGTGCACTTCTCTACTGTGCAACAAATTTATAAATGGAAGGCCTTTGGTATAATAGTGCCACAATCAAAAAGTTGCCACCTACAAAAAATAACAGCAAGAGGAAGTAGAAATCTAGTTTGGCAAATACTGCTGTGATGTTTGTGGTTCTCCAATACTCACTGGCCAATGTCAGAATCAATGTGACAAAATCTACAGTGTGACAAAATCAGAACAATGCCAATCTTTATGGCAGAATGCCTAGAAAAAGCAACTGCTTACGAAATAGCACAACTATGCCAAAGCTCATATTAATAAGCTAGAAACTTTATGGTCAGATGAGACTAAACTAGAACTTTTTGGGAGTAACAATAGATGATATATTTGGTGAGCTCCTAAAATATCTTTTGAAGAGAAGAATTTGAAACCAACCATTAATCATGGCAGTGACAGCATTATGATTTGTGGGCATTTTGCTGCATCTGGAACAGGCAAAATAGTATGTATTGACAGCACAATGGACTGTGCAAGATACAAAGCAATTTTAAACGAAAGTGTCTTGTCCTCAGTTCAAAAGTTGGATCTATGTCAGAGCTGGAACTTGCAACAGGACAACAAGCTGAAGCATCAAAGCAAATCCACAAAAGAATGAGTTCATCAAAAGAAATTGCAAGTCTTAGAATGGCCTAGTCAAGGTCCTGATCTAAACCCTATCAAAAATTTGTGATTCAAGTGAAAGAAAGCAATACATGCAAGAAACCCAGGTAATATCAAGCAATTGTGGGAGTTTTGACAAGAAGAATGGTCAAAAATCAGCATTCACTACTGCCAGGAACTTCTTAAAAGTTATAGAAAAGTCTGGTTGACATCATGACCTCAAAAGAAGGGGGTCACCAAATATTAAATATAAGGGTTCATTTACTTTTGCACATCTTAATTTTTAATTAATATTTTTATTCCAGCTTGATGAAATTTTTTGAAAGTGGTTGTAATTGATTTAATAAAGGTTTTTCTTAATGAATATTTTGTTTAAGATTTGTTGATCATCTGAAAAAAAGAGAATCTTTTTAAATATTATCTTAGGGTTCACTTCCTTTTGCACAACACTATATATATATATATATATATATATATATATATATATATATATATATATATATATATATATATATATATATATTATAAATTAATTGATTTAAAATATGGTTTTTCTGGTACACAGTTCTAACCATGTTTCAAAAAATAGAAGCTAAAAGCCCCGAATTTAATTTTGCAATTAAATTAAAAGCATTAGTTCCATTTCATCCTCAAGCGAATTTTGGAGTAACTTTTAAAAATTACAAGGTTTTAAAGACACAGCTAAAATCACGTTTCCATGGTTACAGAATATTCTACTTGAATTGGACAAGGGATATCTAGGTATTCCTTATGTCAGTATCATTGTATCAGTTATTAGCTACAATTTGGTAAAGGGTAGGGATGTATTTTTCAATGAAAACTGACATCCGTTCAATGCATGTCGTCTGGATTTTTTTTTTAAATTATTGTTAACGGTAAAAAAAATTCTTACGGCATTTTTTTTCTATTTATAAATTTAAAGATTTTCGGGGGTGTTCAAATCATAATACTTTTTAAGTACGATTTGAAATATTCTCATTTTTAATTTTTATTATACTATATTCTTTTTAAGAACAGTTAAATGTATTAGACTCCATTATATTATGTAGAATTATTTTAACATCAAGTTTAAGTATGTATATGAGGTTACATTTTTTTTTTTTTTTTTTTAATTTATGACTGACGGCAAAAAATGGTTACATAATTTCACTGATTTAGTAAATTTTTATTTTATATATAAACCTAGTAATATATATATATATATATATATATATATATATATATATATATATATATATATATATATAGTAATCCGTTGGTATAATCCAGGCGAGTCCTATTAAAACAACATAGAATCTGAAATATGTTAAAACTGACTCACAAAAAGAGCGTTCAATGTTTATTTTCATTAAACAGAGCAAATTTTCTTTACAATTGGAATTTAGTTAATGACCATTTTCACCTATGAATTTTAAAATTTGCAGGATTTTTCAAACTGTCTATGATATCGGTTTGTAGTGTACTGTTTATTTGTTGAAAGAAAAAAAGAGAGTATGTTATAGGGGACTTATTGGGAGATATGGGGAGCCAAATAAACAGTACACTACAAACTGATACCATAGACAGTTTGAAAAATCCTGTGAATTTTAAAATTAAAATTCGTAGGTGAAAATGGTCATTTACTATGTATATATATATTACACACACACACACACATATACATACGAATTTAATTTATAAAATAGATAAAATATCTTGCTTGTGGAACTCTCTTCCAGCTTCTTGCTTTCCAGTCAACTTTGATCTTCAGAAGTTTAATGTCAATGCCAATTGTTATCTTATATCTTATGACTTCTTAATTCCTGTTCTTTTATTGTTTTCTCTCCTAAAAATGTTTTTCTTTATCTCATATTCTTTCACATTAATTAATCTCTTGTGTCTTAGTGGCTTTATTGCCTTTCTTGGGGTGAACTGATTAAAAAAACATCTCCCTGTACAAAGTGCTAAAAAGTTTTAATCCTATCCACTTAGCACCAGTATCTCCAATGAACATCACATCTTATGGAAAAATATTAATTAAAAATTTAAAAAGTGAGTCCATGTATTTTTTTCTTATTTTCATGACAAACATCAGAACCAAAATTTGCATCTTGCAAAGAAAAAACTCAACACTTTTAGATTTAATTAATAAAAATTGAATTAAACTGCTAGAAAAGCAAAAAGAAAATTTACTGAATCTGTAGTGTCCCTTCAAATTCAGAGGACTGAGGAAGAGGCAGGAAAGAAATTTACAAGCCTATGTAAAATTGTTTTGGGACCAATGAAAACCTTACCTTCAAAAAAATTAGGTGATGAGCTAAGAAGATGGAAAGAAAGTAATGAGCCTACACAAAATTCTTTTTGATATAAGAGGAGAAAAATTAAAATAAGAGTGTCTGAAGTCATGTGAAAGGTTTTGCTTCAGTTCCTCGTGACCAGTGTTGTAGTGCTGTGAAATTACTCACCAATTGTATTATTTGCTTCTAACCAGCACTTCAAAGAATTTTCTCTCAACAATCAAAGAACGCTAAATACTTCAAACTACCCCACTTCATCTACTTTTGAATGTATAGAAACAATATACCCCTTGGGTGTGCAATAAACTCATTTACTTTTGACTTAAACATTTTTTAATATTATTTTGTGTCAGATCATTTAATCTGTTGTATGAACATTTCCACTTCATTACAATATTTTAAAACTACGGACTTTAAGAATTCTGATTTACTTTCTTGAAATGAGCTACTGACACTACTTCAAGCATGTAAATTCATGAATAAATTCCTTATCTCGTTTTGTTAAAACTACCTATGTTTCCTCATCATTATCATACTCCATTAATCTTCTTGGCATGGGTAAATCAAATGTTCATTTTAACCCCTAAGCCCCATGCCATGATAAATTGGCAAAAACCACAATGCTGCTATCCAACTGACAGAAAGTCATGTAAACGAATAAAAGTAAAAATCTATTAAAATAAAAATCATAGCATGAAACAATTTTATGGGAAATGGTTACTTTAATCTTTACTCAACTACACCAAAAAATGCCAGAGAAGAAACTGTTAGCATAGAACTTATAGTTTTCATCTAGATATTTCAACTATAATTATATATATTTTTTTAATAAAATTTTACACCTTTTAAAATTCCGTATTAATTTGTAGAGGTTATGTGATATTCTTATTAAGTAAAAACTCTATTTACTAATTATAAATGGAAAAGCCTACTCAGCAATTGCCGGGATTTTAAAAAGAATTTTGAATTTTTTGTACGTATGTATATAAACATGTCAATTTTTGTAAATACAGACATCCATAAATGACATTATCAGAACTATAGCAAATTTAAATTTTATTAGAAATTTTCTAATATTTCCTCAACAAGCATCTTCATAATTCAGTTATGTGCCATGCATGATACACACTAAAGCGATCATATATCTTTCAATACATGACTGATGAATTAGATTTTTTTTTTCTGCAGTAGGTTGCCATTTCTTTCTGCGTTAGACCAGTTGCCATCCAAGGCTATAGAACCTGCTCTGTCCTGCTATTTACCCATAGCTGGGGGGAGAAGAAGATTCATACCTTTCCCAAGGGTATTAGCATGTAAATGAATGTAATGGTTTCGATTGGAATTCTAACTCAGCTCTCTGATTCCTCAACCCAAGCCGCTATCCATTACTCCACCATGCTTCCTCTTCATAAAATTCAATATTAGATTGATTAGAATATCTTAAGCTTTTGAGGTTACTGAGGAGTAAAAAGAAAAAATTATATAAGAAAGGCATTCATGTTATGTAATTTTACTACAAACATTTCACTCTTACCAAAATCTCACAATTGTCAGGTTATCAATAAATGTATAAAACAGCTACTTCAGTGTTAAAAAAAATGCTTTTTGTGCAATATTTTAAACTGAAAGTAATATTTGTTTTAATTTAGATTAATTATTTTAAATGAAGTTAAATCTTCCTCAAGTAAAGTTTCAGAAAAGCACACTTTATTTTTGAAAGATTTTTTAATAAAGAGAATTATGTTGTGTTGACAGATTTGTCAATATGGCCGATTTTAGTGATTTAAAAAGAAATTTCAATACATTTAAATTCGGTTTGAAATACAGCAAAGTTCAAGGTAGTTTGCTTATTGGAAATATTAAATTTCAATATTAGCTTGCAATAGTGTGCGTGTGTGTATGTAAAAAAAAAAGAAAACACTTCAACATAGCTGACAGACAGATTATCTTAGGCAAAGGCCAGGAAATGATAATTTGATTATAAGCAGAAATGATATGTAAAAATTCCGATTATTTTTTATGAGTACTATGAGGAGGAAACGGTTTTTGAAATTAAAAAAAAAATCTTTAAAATTTTAAATGCCAAAATTTTAATAAGATCTTACAAATTTTCTCAACTGTGTTAAAAAGTGTTTGTTTAACAAGAATTTATCAATTTGTAATAATCATTATCAACGTGATCAGAATTGTCTATATTTCAAGAATATTTTCGCCGTAGCTTATCTTTCTTGTCAAGATGTAATAGATTTGCTAAGACTAAGAGTCAAGTGATTTTCAAATGCGTTTTTCTTATGTTTATTCCCCACCCAGACCCATTTAAAAAAAAAAAAAAAAAAAAGACAAGGCTGTCGCCAATTTGTGGTTGTGGAGGGCTTTAAGTAACAATACACTACGATTAGTTAACAATAACATCATTTTCACAGTGAGATGGGTAACATTTCGTGAAAGGGAGCAGCTCCCTCTTGGGCATGGGACGAACCTGAGTAAAAAAAGGTTCCTATTTCAAAGAAAGCACAAGAAAAGTGACGCGAATTTAATTCGCGGTGAATACAATTTAAAAAAAAATAAACTGTGTTACAAATAAATCAAATATTTATTTTATTTAAAAAAAAAATATTTTTTAAACATTTAATTTAAAAACATAAAAATAATTCTTAAAATCATTTTGAGTTTTTTTCCTTTTGATGTTTATTTCTATAATAGTGAAAAATATTTTTTTAAATCTAAATTACAACAAAATCTATTCTTTTGAATCGAATATCGAAAAAAAAAAACTAAAAGCTTGAAAAATTCGTCACTCACGAGACATTGAGGGAAAGAGCGAAATCGCATGTCACATAAACAAAGTTGCGTATGGATGGCTTCTGTTTAATGAAAAACTAAAAAGACAAAAATTGCTAAGAGCTACAAAGGACAGAAAGTTGTGGAGAGCCATGATTACCCACGTCCTAAAGAGACACAGCACATAAAAGAAGAATTACTCCTGAAATTCTTTGTAGTTATTTTCATATTTCATGTACACACAGTCATATCCAATATTTTACAAGTACACATAGGCTGCTAGATAGTTTTAAAAAAAAAAAAAAAAAAAAAAGATTAAAGATGCCCAAAATTTCCAGATATGGAACTCAGGAGCCTGTCTTAATCAACATTTTACAAACATTGACCTTTCACCGAGACACAAATACTGACACCTTGTCTGTGTCGTAAACAAACTACTGTACTATAGATCGCCTAAAAAGAGCAAGAAGTTAGAAATATAATAATAAAAATTATTTTTCTTACCCCAACTTCCTAAAAGTGGTTGCTGCGAACTGACAGACATCGTGTTGATCCGTTAAAAATTAAGAACAATAATTTCGGTAAAAGAAAATTTAGATTTTTTTTCCACAGGACAATTGGTAAGTAAAGTTCCACTAAGTTATAAAGAATATACTCCGTGAAAAATACAGAAAAAAAGTCAAAAAACAAATCACTAGAGAATATGGAATGGTACTACAATTTTATACATTTTTTTTTTTTTTTAGATTTCAACTCAACATGTCCTTTGTAATAGAGTTTTTAAAAGTTAACAAAAATTATATTTTTGTAATACATTTTTAAACTAATGTTAAAACTAACAAAAATCGTAAGAAAAATACGGGCTCAGGTCCGTATCCGAATTAGAAAACTCGCACATGTTGAAGGACCCAAAATAATAACTGAAGCTAGAATCACAACAATAATAAAGAGGTCGGTGTTATCAGGAGCAGCAGTAACAACAACAACAACAACAACAACATATTTCGTTACCAAATTTTCACGCGAAGTGTGGGGTGGGGAGTCTCAAACTTTCTACTGCTTGGGCAGGCTCAATTGCCTCTGTCAGAGACGACAGGAAAGCAGATGTGAGATTGCTCTCTGAGAGAGAAGAGAACGCATTTTAAGCGTCTCCCTTTGCAAGTTTATATGTAACCATCTGACAAGACCGACAATAATTCAAGGCGATATTTTTAACTAGGCCAACCTTTCTAGGTTTACTTTGTCACCAGTTATCCCCGATTTTTTTCCTAAGCATTCACAAACTTAGTAAATGCGCCTGGATAATTAAATAATACTATAATAACCAAAATTTAGGATTTCATTTCATCATGGTATTAAAAAATAAATGGAATGGAAATATCTTTGAATTGAAACTATTCGAACTACTTAATAATTTAAATTAAAATAATAAATTTAAAATAAAAAAAATATGGACGCTAAGGCAAATCCAAAGATAGGTATCGAATTATTGAACTGATCATTTTTTTATTGATATTTAAAAAAAAAAAAAAAAAAAAAAATCTATGTTCTAGGGGTCCCCACTCTACTACATCTCAATTTTCATGAGATAGCATTCATATAAATCTAGGTAGAAAGAAAGCAAATGTTGATAAGACAGCAAGTGTCAAAAAAAGCACAGCCTGGGGTCCCCAATCAGACTTTATTCCCTCTTGTAGGACATACCAGCCCTGATCTTAGGCTATTCTATTTCCAGTATTGTAAGATTTTAAGAAACCTGAATCACCCCTATTGAAAAGACTCACCACTCACCAACCCCAACCAAGGAGGGAAAAGAAAGCCAGATGACCCGTAAGGTTGGTATTATTACTCAACAATGCTAACAACTTAGAGGAGAAGAGACATAGCTGGGAGTGAGTGGTGTGAGGGTTGCACGAGCATTTTCATTTTTTGTTTACAATAAAATTTACTTGTTACTTAATATTTTGCTTAGATTTCAACTTTCTCTGTCACATTTTTCATCATCCATTAATGACACTTTCAAGATAGTTAAATTTCTATTTATTTTATTAATGGCTGGCCACTTATATCCAAGTATACCTGTGAATTAAGGCAGCTAGCCAATCCCTCTTGCAGACACCTGCTCTGACACAGAAGTAGATAACATATTAAATTAAATTCTTAAAATGATGGAAAAAAACAGCATACAATAACAAAGAGTGGTAGATAATCAATTGTTAGGTAAACTTGATTTAGGAAAAGATATTAAAATAATCTGGAATAATTATTGGAAGTAAACCACCTGCATATGGATAGAAAATAAATGAGGAAATACACAAAAATATAAAAGGGCGTAAGACCAGCACGCATTATCTCATTGGATTTATTTAACTTATACAGTGAGATAGTACAGCTAGTCCCTGAGGAAGCCTCTTGATTGGGCCTTCATCATAGTAGGTAGGGAGGAGTAGATGCAATAGGCAACAATAAACTACAGAAGAACTCAAAATCGATTCCTGCATTGAAATATTGCATTAATATCTAAGCTTACCTTTTAAAAGTTCAACAATAATTCTTCTTCTGCTGCCACTTATTTTAAAGACAATTTGATGTATGTAGGTCCTTACTTTCCATACAAACAATTATTTTTATTTCAGGAGTGAATTTTGCTGGCTTTCTCAATTAATTTTGATTATTCCTAAATTTATTTCCAAGTTATAAAAATTGTTATTGTATAAAAAAAATTGCTACAAAAAATCACGTAAAAATCATGACCTGGAATGTTTTTAATTTGCTCACAGAGTCAGCCTTATTTGAAAATGGTATGATATGTTGGGCTACAGCCTCTAGGAGTAAAGTTGGAAAAGTGTGACACAGTGACACACTGACATTCACTATATAGATAAGCATAATCCTAACAACATTTCTTTTTTCTTTCTTTCCTTGGAATGATCTCATTCACAGATATCACTAGAACTCTGTTGACATGAAAGTGTTCGATGTATTCATTCCATCTTTAGAGTATTTTTCTTTTTCTATTATGAGTGTCCTCCCTTGATTTTATGCATACTATCAAGGAGCACATCCTTTGTTTTATTTCTTTTTTTACAATAATGTTCACCCTGTACAAGACCCAAGAGCCATACAAGGTAGAGGGTTTATGGGATATGTGGGGAAGATAACAGTTAACCCTAAGATTGAAAAGGTTTAGATTGTAGTGTTCAAGGAAGCATCCTCTTGGGAGTCACTTTCACAAAGTAGCAATTCAAGCTGTTTAAGTGGAACTGACATCACACCAATGGAATTTTTTTTTTTTTAATCAATTCACCCTAAGCAAGGCTATAATGCCACTAAGGATACTGGGAGTAAAAGTTTTTAGAAGGAACCAGAAGCCCAATCCTAAACAGGAAACAAGGGATAAACCTCTACTCCTGTTAAAAAACCGGGGAGGAGTGTGAAACGGGCGATAGGCAAACTTATCTACTCCTATTGAGGAAAAAATGAAATAAATAAATAGTAAAAAATATTTCAGAGTTTAGGCAGAGACATTGTCAAGTTGAAGTAGATTTTAGAAAGAACCGGAAACAAGGAATAGACTTCTTCTGTTCAAAAGACTGGAGAGGAGTGTTAACCGGATAATAGGAAATGGGGGTGGTTCACTACAATGTGTGTGGTATGACCGGTCTTAACTGTGAACACTAGAACTGGTGGAACTAAGGAATGTAGTTTCATTTGTTTAGGCATACCTGCAGTATCGATGATACATCCTGTCAAGGAGCACTTTTTTTTTGTCTTAATATTTCTTTCATTCATTTATGCTGTATTGGTGATGCTCATTACAAAAATAATAGTACTAAAGAGCAATATTAATTTTTCTTTAGTCCTTTTTTTTTATTTCTAGTTTCTTTCTAGTCTCCTTTTCTGTTTTGTTTTCTTCACACACACATACACACACACACCACAACTTACATGCTTTTCTCCCTCCAATTGTACTTATCTTTAATTTTCAACATCCCCTCCCACATGCAACTCTAAGATCACTGCTTCTAATTCTCATTTTGTAGCCTCCTCTGTTTTCTTTCATTTTTCTCTTCTTGCCACCACAGAACAATAGCTTAATGCTCTCTCATGACAAGGTGCTATTAACAAATTACAACGATACAAAGAATGGGTCAAAGAAGTCTTAAATGTTAAACTGAGCCACCTCTGTAGATAATTATCACATCACATCTCAGAACAAAACCTTCAGGTCACAAGTATTTTTTGTCCTTCAAACAATCTACAGTACACTCATCTAATTTTTTAGTGTTATATAATATTCTTATTAAATGTTGTATGGGAGTTAATTTTATTTGGAAAGTTTTCTTCTTATACCAATATTTAAAAAAGAAAAGAGAAATAGAAACAGAAAAAAAGTAAAACAAAGAAACAGAAGTCGAAAAGAGAAAAAGAAATGTAAAAAATAAGAGGAGAAAAGAGAAAAAAGGAAAAAAAGAAATAGAAAAATGAAAAGAAAAAGAGAAAAAGGAAAAAGAGAAAGAGGAGAAGGAGAAATATTAATTGAAAAAGAGAAAAATAGAAGAAGTGAAAAAGAAATAAAGAAAACAGAAATAGAAAAAAGAAAAGGAAAAGTAAAGGAAAAGAAAAGGAAAGGAAAAGAAAAGTAAAGGAAAAGAAAAGTAAAGGAAAAGAAAAGGAAAGGAAAAGAAAAGGAAAGGAAAAGAAAAGTAAAGGAAAAGAAAAGAAGAGGAAAGGAAGAGGAAGAGAAAAGTAAAGGAAAAGAAAAGGAAGAGAAAAGTAAAGGAAAAGAAAAGGAAGAGAAAAGTAAAGGAAAAGAAAAGGAAGAGAAAAGAAAAGGAAGAGAAAAGAAAAGGAAGAGAAAAGAAAAGGAAGAGAAAAGAAAAGGAAGAGAAAAGAAAAGGAAAAGAAAAGGAAAGGAAAAGAAAAAAAGAAAAGAAAGAAAAAGGAGAAAAATGTAAAGAAAAGGATAATTATAACAAGAAAAACATTTCCAGTTTTCTTAAACAATAAAAAGAATAATATACTGTTCTTTTTCATTGTTGTGCTCTTTACTTCTGAGTTTGAATTAGGAAAGGCATGAATACATTTTTACCTGTGTTCACCCATCACCAAATACGTTGGCAAGAATATTTTGTTTCTAGTAGGTCACAATGAAAAAGATTAGATAAATAAGAATCTCAGCAAAGCACTCTCCAATATCTACTGTCTAAGCATTAATTAATAAAAATTCATTACACCTATTGTCAACTTTGAGTGAACCAGTTTATAGTCCAGTAATTCTTTATTTATCTAGACACATTAGGACATGAATTGAGAAAATATGTTCAAATAATTAAAAATTTTGGATAATTGAATACATGACAAAAACAATAAAAAAATAAGTCATTTTCTGAAAGAAATATAATATTTATATCATCAAAAAATATTTTCAAATGTTTTGTTCAAGGATTTGTCTCGTTTATTTTTTATGAAAAAAATGTGTCAATTTTTGTTTGTTTCAAGTTGGCCTTACATTTTCTGCCACTAACTCCCAAAGCTGGATTAAAGTAGATGTATTTGTAAAGTCTGATTTTAGGGGAAATGGCAACCAACTTAAATATTTGTCAAACATAATTATTGCTTCAGTGTTTGAAATTGGGTATTGGGGCTGTTGAACATCAACATCTATCTATGTATATATAATACTAAAAGTCTGTCATTGCATGCACATAATAACTTACAAGTTGTTCATACAGTATTTTTTTTTATTTTAACTTTCTTCAAACAGATAATTTTTTAATTAAAAAAGTTTTAAGTTAAAGACAGGCACAAAGAGATCCCGCTTTGCTGTTTCATCCAGTTGTTTGTAGAGAAATTATTTATATTTCAGCTTTCTTTAAACAAACAATATTTTAAACATTTAAAAAATATTTTTGGCATATTTAAAAAAATATTTTCAAGTTAATCTTCAAAGTTCAAGTTTATCCCTGAAGTTCTGTTCCTATTAAATGCTATAAACAATCAGTAAAATGTTAAATATGATCTTGTAAAGTAGACCTATGATGACACAAATAGATTGAAATATTTAACTGAATTATAATAAAATTAACTTTCATTTGAATAGGATGTGTAGAGGACTGGGGGGTGTTGTTGAATTAGGAACATGTGCTGTTTATTCCTGCTAGAACATCCAACTACAAGAAAATGGCGAACTCAAGTTGAGTCTAACTGAAGATGTAAAGAAAACAAACAAGACCGATATATATATGTCAACAAATATATGTATTAAACAACAAATTTACAAGTGACAAGACATTAACATTTGTGTGTGTGTGTGAACATAAAGAGTTTGTATTTTGGTGAATGTTCGTACATATGTGTATGTGTGTTTCATGGCGTTTTCCCAGAAGTGGGTAAAACGCAGATCTCTATGAGAGATTACATTCTTAAATGTGTCCGCTGAAATGCAAAGTGAAAAAAGAGAACAGTCGCCCAGTATTTATAGTGTAGGGAGAGTGACCCCTAGTGAACAATTAGGGAATTAAAGAGGAGCTAACTCCGACAGATGTTTTATAACCTGAAGTGTCGATGACTCAATGGGTCACAGATAGTCTAGTAGGTAATATTATCATCTTTTTCTTCAATATTTTCTGGTGCAGTTCTAAGTTCAACAATACCCTGGTCACTTGGGTATCCATACCCAGCATCATCTATATTGAACTAGTCATTTATTTTTTGCTTCATTTACATCAATGTTTAACGTTTCAAATTGCTCAAAATACATGATTTTCTAAATTCTCAAATCACTTGTCTGAGATTAAATATTAGAATGGGTTTCGTTCAGATAATTTCAATTTTTCTCTTCATTTCATGTTCAAATAATTGAAGTTTGGAAAATAGAGGAACTACTGTATATATAATTTACAGAGTCCTTCCTGGACAATTTGATAGAATGTGTGTTTGTGTTGTAATGGTTAGCAACACTTCAAGAAATAAAAGTTGTTTGGTTTGTTTTGTTTTATGGCATATCAACCTCAATGGGTTATTTAATACCGACAAAATTTTTATTGCTGGTAATATGTTTTTCTTCAAAAATCAATTTCTGAGAATATTTTTCCTTGAAGAAATCTATAGCTGGTCATATTTTTTTCAAAGAATGTATAACTGTTTGTATTACTGGTATTTTTTTTTTTTTTTTTTTTTTTTTTTAAGTATTGCTGATAATAATTTTTCCTTCAAAAATTATTGCTGGTAGTAATTTTTTATTATTACAAAGTATTTCTGGTATTAAAACCTATTTTTACACAAGTTTTGTTGTTAACTATTTGCCCACAGCTGGGACCCTAACAGGTGTTACCACCCCGGGTCAGGGTGGACCTGGGAGCACCAGCAATTAAGAGGTGGTTCCAAGCTCCTCAAAACCTTTTGATCAGAGGCCTTGCTGTTGGACATAGTTTATAGTCTTACCCAGGACACGGATGTAGTTTATTGTCATACTCAGGATGAGAAATGAAAATTGTCCTGATGCAGGTGTCTTCTAGGTCTCCATCCTTGTACCTACTTTCATCTTAATTTTCATCAATGACCTTCCTGGTGGTATCAGTTCTCAACTTAGTATCTATGCTTATGACAACACCATTTACTCCTATTTCAATAGTAAGTCTGATCAGTTCAAAAAGGTCAAATTAGCAGTTGATCTCAAAAATGGCTTACAATCTGCTGTTAACTAGGGTAAGGAATTGATTGTTAATTTTAATGTCAGCAAAATGAGACTGCTCTATTAATAATCTGAGAGACAGTTTTCTGCCTTCCATCACCATGGCTGATGCTAACCTCCAGGAGAATAACTTGCTGGATCTTCTCAGGCTAACATTCTCAGTTGACATGGAGCAGAAAGTCTATATTGAATCAATTATAAGGTCTGCTGCTAAGAAACTTGGTTCACTGTATCGTGCTAGACAAATTTTCTCTTCAAAATCTATTTTACATATCTACAAGTTTACCATTCAGCCATGCTTTGAATGTTGCTGTCAAATATGGTGTGGTGCTTCTGTTATATATTTAGTGATTATTGATAAATCCTCCAAAGAATCAGCAATATTATTGGTCCTGACCTGGCATCTTGGTGTTAGCCACTTTCCCCATCACCATAATACAGCTTCCTGGTGTCTTTTCTATACTTTCATGGTAATTGTTCAGATGAACTCTTTCCCATGGTACCTAGATTTTATGAATTTAAGTACAGTACTAGATTAGTGTTATGGTAATTTACCCACATACAGATGGGCTCTCCCAGCTTATAAATAGGAGCAGGTTCTGCCTTTTGGAGAGGGAAGTTTCCAGCAGTCAGCTCTGACAGTTGGACTGAACATTCTTGCTGTAACACTCATTTGTATATGTTTGTATTATTGTTTCTGTTCATATATTTAACTCAATTCCTCTCTTTATGTCTTTATTTCTGGCCCTAACAAGGCCACAACAATTAGCTAAAAACAAAAAATTACAGTTGAATTGGCTAGATGTAACCATAAGTTCTATGCTAACAGTTTCTTCTCTCACACTTCTCACTTGTGGAACTCTCTGCCAGCTCGATGCTCTCTAGCCAACTTTGATTTTCAGAAATTTAAATGTAATGTCAATTGTTATCTACTGTCTTCCTGATTACTCTTCTGTTGCTCTCACACCTTTATGTTTCTCTTTTTTTTTATTCTTTCAAACTGAATAACCTCTTGTGTCTTAGTGGCTTTATTGCCTTGCATAGAGTGAAATGATTAAAAAAATGATAATTTGATAATATGATGCACTTTTTTTTTTACTTTATTTGAAGTAATTTCTTTACCATTTATTGTTTTATTTATCACAAGGTTTCAACCATATATGTTCCATCCATCCTAGGATCAGGGGTCAGCGTTTTATTTTGAAATATAGTTCCTTGTTCTGACAAGGCATACAAATTGCATCCGGTCTCTTTGCCTTTAAAGTCTTGAAACTGTCCTCAATTGACTTGAATCAATGACAAATGTAAGAAAACAAGGCTAACATACATAATACTTTTTTTAAATCCTGTTCTTCTATCAACCATTTCCATATTTATTTTCCTTTCTATTTCCGTATATATATATATATATAAAAACACTCCCTATTACATGACATCAGAATGTTGTGCGAATGACTTGAATAACTGTAGAAACATTAAAAATATTTTACAGTTCAATTATCAAACAATTATTACCTTTACAAGTATTAAATTTTGTCTAATATTTTCCTTTTGATTGTTGTTTTTTTTTATCATAAAATTTTTCAAAAATAAATGAGAATGAGTGAGAATGAAAAAAACAAGAGAACATGAAAGTATGAGAAAGGAGGAGGACAAGAATGAATGTTCTCACAAATAATTGTTACAATGATTATACCCCTTCAAAAAAATTCCCAAACATAAGTCTATCAAGATAGTTGTCAACACCTCATAAAAACACCCACCTCCATTTTCAAAAATATTTTTCTGTGATATTTTCAATTAAAAGTAAGTAATATTTGTTTCAAATCAATTAAACTTTAAATCAGCTAATCTTCCTCAAGTATATTTTATTTCTTAAATATTTTTTAATAAAAGAGAATTACGTTTTGCTGACAGATTTGCAAATCAGCTGAAATCAGCCATTTTTAGCAATTTAAAAAACATCAACATCAGTCCAATCAACTTAAATTTGTTTTTGAAATGTGAAAAAGTATTTTGCTTATTGGAAATATTAAATTTAATCTATTAGCTTGAAATTAAAGCTAAAATAAAAACTTCAAGAAAGATTTTTCATTTTTAAAAAAAATCATTTGAAGTTTTATATATCATATTTCTTTCAAGGTACTTGCTTTAAAGGCAAATAAAACTTTGCTTAATTGTGAAGCTCTTGTTAGCCAAGTAGTTAAAACACACCAGATCAGATGATGGTTTTTCTTGCAAAACAGGATACAGATTTGGATCCTGCCAGAGTGCATTATTTTCTTTAATAAAGTTTCTTGAGTGTGCAGGTCAGGAGACAAAATAAATATGCTTTAAAATGAAAAGAAAAAAACAAAAAAAAAAAAACAAAGCATCTACTCAAATATGGATATTCACGAATGGCACCCACCCACCTGTTAAACTTAAATGTCCATATCAATGTGCATATATATTTACAAAGCCAACAGAAGTTTGTCCTTGTAAATATATTAATATGTTCTTCATGTTTCTCTTATATTCTTATATATATATATATATATATATATACACACACACACACAGTTTCTCTGGCCAAGTTCTTGATAGAAAAATAAATAAATATACACAGAACATAATAACCTGTAAGCAATATTTAAAAAAGTAAAACCTAAGTAGGGCAAGTTGAATAAGAGAGAGATCCAGTAGGGGATATAGTGGTAAGAGAAAAGACGCAAAAACAGAGTGGTGAGAAGAAAAAACTGTGGGACAAGGTGGGGGTGCAAAGAAAGACTGGTTAATAGGATTGGTGAACAGAGAAGAGAAGCAATGACTTGGAGTAGGAGGAGCAAAAGAGAAGAGAAACAAAGACTGAGTGATAGTTGTGCAAAGAGAAGTAAAAATTGAGAAAAGAGACACAAAGATGGTGGGGGGGTGCAAAAAAAGAGAAAAAAAGACAGAGTGATGAGAGTGCAAGAAGAGAGAAGAGAAGTAAAGACTCACTGAGGGGATAGGGAGCAAAGAAAGAAGCAAAGACTGGATGATGATGGGGGTGAAGAGAGAAGAGAAAAAAAGCAAGGATGATAGGGGTGACAAGAAGAGAAGTGAAAACTGAGTGACAGGGAAGAGAAGCAAAATCTGGGTAGGGGAGATGAAGAGAGAAGAGAAGGTGGGGGGGATAAAAGTAATATCTGACTGAAGGGGTGGGATAAGAGAGAGAAGAAAAGCAAGAAGTGGGGAAAAGAGAACCAAAGACTAGGTGATGGAGGAAGATGGGGCAAGAGAGAAAAGAACTTGTCAAAAATAATGGTTGACAATGTTTCACATAATAAAAAAATATTAAGATTATATATATATATATATATATATATATATATATATATATATATATATATATATATAAAAAATTCTTGTTATTTGAATTCAGATGAAGTAATTAATTTTTTTTATTCTCTATTTGTTTTTCTCCACATTCATGCTTTCCATTGTAGTTATTCTAGATAAAATGCTTTCAAACTATTAAAGTAAGCAGTGTGAAACAAAAATAAGAAAAGCTACAACATGACTTGAACCCACAACCCTGGAGTTTGTTTTGCATAGATGGCAACTTAATCGATTTGAACACAGAAGAATACAGTATATATCTACAATTTTCCCTGCACTATATCTTTCATACTTCTTTTATAAGTCATGTCCCTGTAGTTTAAATAACAGGGTAGACTATGTTGTGGAGGACCATGAGTACCCACATTCTGAAAGGACACATCACATAGAAGAAGAATATATTCCAGTGATAACACACACATAACAAAATGTATTGCAAATTATTTTAATCCTCTTTATGTCACCTGCAATATCACAACAAATACATCAAAACTTTAATTTACTCGAATGGATGTATATAAAATGACATAAATATTGACAGTATAGAGGAGAGAAATACAACAATAATTACAATTGTACATCTTTTTTTTTTAGCAATAGCTGCATTTGAATATGAGGCACACATACAAAGTTACAAATTACCATCACTTCCTGGACGTGCAGGTGGTGTAATGGCTAACAACTTAGAATGAAAAATCGAAGAGCTGAGTTCAAATTCCAGTCAGTTTGTTACATTCACTTATGTGCAAATACCCTTGAAAAAGGTATGAATCCATTTCCCCCCAACTATAGGTTAAATAGTGGAAATTGTATCTGGAGAAAAATCTTTGTTACTTTTATTTTTAAATTGTTAATACACTATTTACTCACAAAAAATTAAAATCCAAAATAGGTTTTGGTTTTAAATAACCCAGTCAGTCAGTTATGTGCCATGTGGGATACACACTTAGGCAATCATGTTTCTTTCAATACATGACTGATGAGGCAGATTTTTTCCCGCAGTAGGTTGTCATTTCTTTCTGCAGTAGACCATTTGCCATCCAAAGCTATAGAACCTGGTCTGACATGCTATTTACCCATAGCTGAGGGAGAAGATGAGGATTCATACCTTTCCCAAGGGTATTAACACATAAGTGAATGTAATGGATTCAACTAGAATTCGAACTCGGCTCTCCAATTCCTCAATCTGAGCTGCTATCCACTACTCCACAAAGCCATAAAAAACAAATCAATTTAACACCATCACTTCCTAAAAACTTTACTCCCTCATGATTAGCTTTAGTCATTTATTTTCTGCACTAACAAACTAAATCTGTTGGTAGCATTTTATAATTGAACACTTTTTACAATTATAGTTCTTTTGTTGTGTAATGAAAATCAAAAACAAAGTTTTGGTGGTCATGAATTAATGTAAACAATACTTATAGAAGATGACTATAATGTGATTAATATAAATGCATTGTTAATGATTTTATTATAGAAAGACATTTCAAATGATTTTCATCATAGAAATGCTTTGAAATCAGAAAAAGGAATTGTCATTGGTCAGGAATCAATGCAAATATTACTGACAGAATATAGCTATTATGTAATGTGTACACAAATGCACACACACAAAGAATGATAAATGAAAAGTGTAACTTTTGCATAAAAAAAAAAAAAAATAATGTTAGATGAAATACTTAAGGCACTCCTTAACATGATCTTATGATCAGTATTTATTTTTCTTTGCCAAAATATATATTCCTAGAAGTTTTCTTGGAAAATTAAGATCTCTTGGGCATTTTTAGAACAGAGAGGAAATCAACATTGTCTATAACCTAGATTTTACCATCTGACACTTACAAAAATTAGAACACTTGTATCTAAGAATTATGACATTAAGCATTAGGGTGCTCAGAAAGTAATTATATTTTACCAGAAATGATATAAAAACAAATAGAAGTTAAATTTATTTAAATATTATTCATCAAAATTATCATCAACTTCCTTTTAAACAACAAGCCAACACAAAAGCAAAGGTTCAAACCCATGTTTATAGAAATCTGTTATTTTTATTTGGTTATATTAGTTCACCCATCTTCTTCCCCAGCTATGGGTAAATAACAGGTCAGACCGGCTTTGAATATTGCTGCTACATATGGTCCAGTGGTCCTGCTATATATTTAGTGATTTTTGATAAAATCTAAAGAAAAATTAGCAATATTATTGATCCTGATCTGGCATCTCAGCTTCAATCACTTTCTCACCACTGTAACATAACTTCCCTGTACCTTTTGTATAAATACTTTCATGGTAATTGTCCAGATTAACTCTTCACTATGGTATCATGGACTTTATAAATTTAAATTCAGTACGAGATTGACAGCAATTTCTCATCATTTTAGTTGAAATGGTTAGATGTAACTGTAAGTTCTATGCTAACAGTTTCTTTTCTTGCACTTCTCGCTTGTGGAACTCTCTTCTGGCTCCATGTTCTCCAGCCAATTTTATCTTCAAAATGTAAACGCAATGTCAATCATTACTACTATTTTTTTAATTACTCTTTTATTGTTCTCACTCCTTAATAATGTTTTTCTTTTTTTCTTATTCTTTCAAACTCAGTAACTCCTTTACTGCCTAGCATGGGGTAAAATGATTAAAAGAAGACTTTTCAATTTCTTTATTTCTGAATGTTATGGAACTTTGAAATGTTCTAGTGATGGAAACAAATAAATATCGATTGTTGCTAAATCTAATGAGGATGGAGGCTGTAAAAAAAAAAAAATGACTCCCATCCTAAAAATATATATTTTTTTTTCTTGGGTTTGTTTTGTTTCTTGTGTGTGTATATTTCAAAAATAAAATATACTTTATTTGGGGAAGATTAACTGATTTAAAGTTTAACTGATTTGAAAAAAATATTACTTACTTTTAATTGAAAATATCATAGAAAAATATTTTTGAAAATAGAGGTGTGTTTTTATGAGGTGTTGACAACTATCTTGATAGACTTATGTTTGGGAATTTTTTTGAAGGGGTATAATCATGGTATCAATTATTTGTGAGAACATTCATTCTTGTCCTCCTCCTTTCTCATACTTTCATGTTCTTTTTCTTTTTCATTCCCTCTTGCTCTTTTTCATTCTCATTCATTCTCATTTATTGTCATTCTCTTTTCTCATACTTTCACATTATCTTTCTTTCTCTCTTGTTCTCTTTCTTTCTTTTTCACTTTCTCTCCAATAATTTTCTTATTAAGTATTTGACCATTTGATTTTTTATCAGAACCTCCTAACTTATTCTTTCTTTGAATGGTGGAGTGCATATTTCTCTGTCCAAATAAGTTAAGGCATCATCCATGAAACATATCTTCATGGAATAGAGTTCAAATCTCATCAGGAACTTCTACTTGATCTTTGTCTTCATGCTATTTACTTTAATGGCCAGTGGAAGTATTTAACTTGAAAAATTTTATGATAAAAACAATCAACAATCAAAATGAAAATATTAGACAAAATTTAATACTTGTTAAAGGTAATAATTATTGGATAATTGAACTGTAAAATATTTTTAATGTTTCTGCAGTGTGCTGAACAATAACAGCTTTCCTGTTTACCAAAGAAGGACACTTTTAAAGTCATTCATTGTTTACTCAATCAATCAGAGCATTTATGATGGAGTCCTGCTATTGATATTGGCACTGGTTTTTCATTTTGTGATAACCACTGTCATTTTCATTCTTTGTTGACATACAAAACCCACTTTTCATTATCTGCAATAATGCGTTACTAAAATGTAAGGTTGATCGAATCATTCATTCATTTTCTATGGCAGGTTATTGATTGATTCATTCATTTTCTTTGAAGGTTATTTAAAGCCAGAAAATATTTTTAAATTGTAAAAATTTACAAGTTTTACTAATTAACCCATAGCTGGGGGGGGAGAAGAGGTGGATTCATACTTCTCCCAAAGGTATTTATGCATAAAAAAATATAACAAACCCACAATGGCTATCAGTAATAGAAGCCAACAAGTACAAGAGGCTCAGAATGAGAGAAAGTAATGGAAGGAAGATTAATTACTTTTTTAGATGAAAATGAAGATGACAAGACAAGAAAATTGTTGCCTATAAAACTGAACAAAGGAAAACAGAAGGAACGAAGTGGGCCTTGCAGGAGGACATAGACGCTGACCGCTGAACTGTGACCCCACCCCCAACCCTCACTTACACCTGAACCTTATATTGCTCGCTTATGGCAGTAAGTTACTACCTAAAAATAAAATCTGGTTTACTGCTAGAAACTGTTTTGTTATTCACTTGTGGGAAATGATCTGGCTGAAGAGCAATTTTAAACCACAAGCATTTGACTGAAAGAAAGTCCGACCTATGAATGGACTTGGGGTTTGTTCTTCGATTAACTCTGAGCCATAAAATAGTTAAAAGACTGCTGCGGGTGGTAGAATGTTATGTTTAGTTCTTGAGTAAAAACTCATGAGAAACTCAAATCATTTCTTGAGCCGAGTTCAAATTCCAGTCAAATCCATTACATTCACTTATATGCTAATACCCTTGGGAAAGGAATGAATCCTCTTCTCCCCCAGCTATGGGTAAATAGCAGGACAGACTGGGTTCTATAGTCTTGGATGGCAACTGGTCTACTACAGAAAGAAATGGCAACCTAATGCAGGAAAAGATCTGCCTTGGCAGTCATATATCGAAAGATACATGATCACCTAAGTGTGTATCGCGCATGGCACTTAACTGACTGATAACTACTGCAAAGTGTAACAATTTATATTAACTGATTTGTTTTCACAACTTATCATCCCTTTTTTGGTTTATTTAAAGCCAGAATGTATTACAGATTGTAGACAGGAACAATTTAAATCTGAAAATAACAAAAATTGCTGGAAAAGGTATCAGACAAAACATAATGATCAAAACAACAAAGATGAAGTTACTAGGTAAAATAATTCATGGAGTAATAACAGCTTCATTTTTGGACTTTAAACAACATTAGTAAGGTTGGAGAGCACACAAACTGTAGTGAATAAAACAACTAAAATAAATGAAGATAATATTCTGAATAATCTACGACATTATGTTGCCCTGTTGGTAGGGCTTAGATTATTTCATATGCATCCCCTGAATTTCTGTCTCTTTCTGATTTTAAATGTACTCATTTCCTTGTACTTGCAATTTTCCTTAAAACTTCCTCATTGGTCACATTTACTCTCCATAGTATTTACATGTCCATTTTAATAAATTCATATGTATGATTTTTATTCATTTTATAATCCAAACGGAAAGACAGTTTTTTGACTCTGGTAGACTCCCAAATGGATCAATCAAAATATGCTTCCATATAGCATCCAGAATTGCTGCGAACGGGGGTTAAATAACAGTTATCACCATGGAAACTTGAAATGCCAAAAAATATTTCAGGTTGGGATTCTTTGTATCCATTTTATTTAAATGCCTTTGAAAAAAGGTATACCTGTACTTCTTCCCACCAGACATGGATAAATAGCAGGGAAATTGAAACTTTTTCTAGTTATGTAAGGACAGTTCAACTAAGAGAAAGTTACTCTAAGAAAAAAAAAAACAGTAATTCCAACTCGAACTAAAGGAGGTAGAATTAGTGAGGAGCTAACCCCCACCCACTGGAAAAAAAAAAAAAAATCTCAAAGATAAATTTTTTTGAGATTTTTTTTTTTTTAGTAGTAAAAGCACAGATTCAACACTAATTCTCACAAAGAGAGTCCATGAATGAATGATGACAAAAGAAAATATATAGAATCCAGAATTATATTTGTATCAATTATTTCTTTTTTGATAAACTCATATTTCCTGCTTCTTTCATCTTACAATCCTCATGAAAAGGGGATTCAGAACATTCATCTAAGGAACATTGGTCTCAGGAACACACATCTAAAGAATATACGTCTAAGAAATATTTGCCTAGATAATTATAGCCTAATGTGGGTTGTATTAATATCCAAACAATGCATGCCAATAAATGCTTATAAACCACATGTATAATCAATAATTAATGTTACTAAAAGTTTCTTAAATATTATTCTCTAATATAGTGAATATCAATAAAATCGAGTATTAAAGCTAGGATGCTTGTCTCTGTTGGTAGTTGTATAATTAAAAGAAAAACTTGTAGTTCCAACAAATGATTTCACGGAAATATTTCAACGAGCTGTTGCTAGCCTTGGTCACTCCTTTGAGTAAAACAGTGCAACGAAACTTTAAACTCTTAAGAATTCAAATCAATGACAAAACCAAGTTGATGACATTTACAAAGTAAGAGTATACACTTTTTTAGTGAGGTCCATGCCTTATTCGTATCAAAGTTAGGATGCTTCTCTCTGTTGGTAGTTGCATAATTAAAAGAAAAACTAATTAAAAAATCGTACATGAATAAAGTGTTTATTAAAAAATATTATAGGCCAATTGTCCTTAGACAGGTTTCCCTTAGATAATATTCTTTAAGCCAATGTTCCTGAGACCAATAGTCTTTAGATGAATGTTCCTAAATCCCATGAAAAGAGTTACTTTTTTCCAATAGTTTCTCTTGTCTATCAATAGATCTGCTAAAACACTGTAGGAAAAACAAATGTACAAAAAGAATGAGATTAATCATCCAAAACAACTCTTGGAATAACTTTTTTCAAGATCACAGACAGGAAAAAAAACCTTCCTCTTTCCATATAGAGTGTATACTTGAAGAAGGCTGTAGAATGCTTTGGGTGAAATACAGATAACAAGAAAACAAATGACAACATTTAGAATGATAATGACCTTTCAATAATAATCAGAAGAAAAAATACAAAGATAAATGAAAGAGGAAGAATGAGGAATGAAAAAGAAAAATATGCGAAGCTAAAAGAAACAAGATAGGAACAAAGGATGTCAACAAAGAAAATGAAAAAGGTCAACAAGAAAAATAATTGAAAGAAATAATATCAGTATTATTAATGTAATTATTCAATTTCTGTAGCACAACAAAAAAAGGCAGACTCCACTTGGCAACCATTCTAGAATAAGGAGAGCTCAGAATTCAAAACTGGATAAGGTAACAGGAAACCATACTACTACCTTTCCTTTGACAAGACTAGGTCACTGTTAGAAAAATACCTATGAGACTGTAATTTTGGGTGAATGTTTTTTTTTTTTTTTACAATGATGTTCACCCTGTACAAGGCTCAAGAGCCAGTCGAGGTATCACTCCAAGCAAGGTGATAATGCCAGCAAGGTGTAACAGGCCACCAGAAGTGAAAGAGAAGGAAAAGGTTTTAGAGGGAACAGAAAACCCAACCCTAAACAAAACAAGATATAAACCTCTATGCCTATTCAAAGGACCAGGGAGGAGTGTGAACAGGACGAAATGGAAACCTATCTATTCCTATTGAGAGATTGAGACAATATAATAACACATAAGAAATGGTACACCATAGTGCAATTTTTATTAGCGCAATATGATTAAAATAATTCAATTTGAAGGATAAACCAACTGAGCCAACAATTTTCAAGTAATTCTTTTAAATTAATGAGCTAATTTTTTTTAATTATGTTTGCCTAAGGGAGTTAACTCCAGGTTTATTAATTCCAGTCATTTCTTTTGACCTGTCTGCATTCCTCTCTGTCAGACAGAGTATCATACCAGTGATGATTATTTTAATAATAACTTATTATAATAATTACGCTTTGTCATAATTATAAACTCTCTAAATTGGAAGTGATTTGACAAAATGGAGGTCACTGATGGTGGAATTTAAGTTGAAAAGAAAGAAAGCATATATGAAAGAACAAAAAACAAATGAAATTAAGGGAAAATGAGGAGTTTGAAAGAATAATGAAAGAAAATCATGAAAGAAAGAGAAAAAGAAAGGTAATGTGGATAAAGAAAAAAAGTTGTAACAATCAGAAGTTACAACGGTTTTTAGTAGTCCCCCCCCCCGACACACACACGCACCTTATCTCTTATCTACAGTTTCACTTACTAATGCCCAGCCCAGAAATAAACAATTCATATTTTTTTTCTTTATGCAGTAGTCCACTGCTATTAGGTGAACCAGTTTACCATGGTACCGCACTGATACCCTGTGTATCACGGGTGCGTAGTGGACCCCAGGATAATAAAAATTTCCCCAAATAGTTATATTTATGTGTAAATTTACATGCTTAATTTGAAAATAACAAAGAAATCTTTATAAAATCTACCTTTCTGGAGTTATTGATAATAAAAATTTGCAACATTCGTATTTGCAACAGTTATTACTGGCATTGTTTGCATATATTTGATGCAGAATAGACATACACTTGTCTTGATTATTGTGCACACACTGATGCAAACACCAATAATGGCTGCTGTATTGTGCCATAGCCAACAACGATACAAATGAGTCCAAACTTTTATAACTCTGAAACGGTAGATTTTATAAAAAATTCTTTGTTATTTTTTAATTAGGCATGTAAATAGAATAAATAATAACTGTTCAGGAAATTTTTATTAGATACTTAGCGTGAGGCTTAAAAAGCAAATTACCCAAAATTTCTTATGGAATCATTGGCATAAATTAGTATAATTTTTCAAGGTTCGTTCCAAGCCATTATCTACGGTATATATTGTGAAATAGGGCAAATAGGGCCCAAACATTAGGTAGGTGTTCAACCTCTTATTGTCATCCACACCCCACAGCTACCGCAATTCAATTGCAGCTCAGGTCGGACATCTTGGACCCCAAGGCCCACACTATAGTGGCGGATTACTGTAATGGTCCCAAAGTACGAAGAGGAGTAATGATGTTAGTAATTTGGATCTGCCAAAGATAAGCAATATATATATAACTTCCTTTAAGTAAAAAGATCTTGACTTAATAAGAAATGAGTTATTTACTGAAATGGTAAGACTACATCTTCCATCACAGATTTTAGTCTAGTGAGTATATAACAAAAAAAGTATATCCATAAAATTCCATACAGATTTTATATACCAATTTGTTATCTGTTGACTCAGATGGTATAGATTACCAGTGTTTGTATCCAGCCTAACAGCTAAATGTAGAGGGGGCAGTAGAGCCAGGTTGGTTGTTTTGTTTTATGGCATATCAATATCAGTGGGTCATTTAATGTCAACAAAATTTTGAAATAGATCCATAGCAATAGTTTAGTAAAAAAGATGTGTATGTATATATATTTGAACCATTTTTTCAATTACTCATATTTGTGAATGCACTCCAATTTCTTTTAGGAAATTTACAATTTTGGATGGTTTTATTCTCATAAAAAGTTTTTTTTAAATTACTCACTTGGTAATATTTTGTTCACACTAGATCAAAATCTACACACACTAACAGTATATGTTTCACTATAAATTTCTCTTAGCGATTCTGTGCCCTTTGGTTTGGTTTGGTTTACGGCATATCAACCTCAATGGGTTATTTAATGCCGACAAAATTTTTAATGCTGGTAATATTTTATTTTAAAAATGTATTGCTAGTAAATTTTTTTTTTAAAAAACATTGTTGGTAATATTTTTTTCTTCAAAAATGTATTGCTGGAAATAATTTTTTTTTTTTTGTTTTAAACAAAGTATTTCTGGTATTAAAACCTGTTTTTACACTTTCATAGTGTTTTTACCCCAGTTTCGGGGTTAACTATTTGCCCATAGCTGGGACCCTAACAGGTGCTACCATCCCGGGTAGTGTATTTTCATTATTTTACTGTTCTTATTTTTACCTAATACCATTGTACCCTAAACAACAGTATATAGTAAACAATGTTTTATATGCTAGGAAAAAATAAAAATTCATCCTGATTGGGAATTGGAACCTGGCTCTCCAACTAACAATTCCAACTATCCACACTACCTGCACATCCATGCTTACAGCTTCTGGTATTCCCAAGTAGTCAACTATATAGGTACAGGCTCAACATACAGGCTTAACTTTGGTGAGCATATGGGAACTATTGTTTAAACATGATGTGGCTGTAAACTTAAAAACTGTGAATATGTCTTGGGTTAGAGAGTTTATATCTCACCGAGTAAATAATATATTTATCAATTGATTGTTTTTTATGGGCTTTCAATCTTTTGTGGGTTATTTGAAACCAAAACATGTCTTGGATTGTAATTCTTTGTTTTTGTTTTTTGGAGATGAATAATGCATTAACAATTTTTTAAGAATAACAATGATTTTTCTAGATTAAAGACTTACTATTTAATTCAAAGCAAGGGGAGGATTTTTATTAATAACTGGTATCACCCCATGCAAGACAATAAAAACCACTACGACACAAGGGCTTGAGCATAGAAGAATTAGGAACAGAAATATTAATAACTAGCAGGAGAGCCCCGCATTGCCCGGGGATATAACAGTAAGAGATAGATCAAGTATCGACCATCATAAAGACTGAAAAATAAAATTGACAAAGATTATTGTTTAAGGTTGACAGACACGCATGTGTTAATTAGTTCTTTTTTTGTTTTGTTTTTTACGAATTGGTCAAACCCAAACAAAAACATTGTTTTCAATCGTTATGAGTCTATCGATTGATGAATAGAATTTTATTATAAACAATTGTCTTGTAAATGGAATTTTTAAAGCATTCTGAATGTAAAAATAAAGAAAAAAGTGTGCAAGACAATAAGAAACACTATCTGCCAAAAAAAAAGTGAAGTTTTGTTGAAATCGGTTGAAAAATGTAGGAAATCCGATCCCATATATAAAGGAACACACACACACACACACACAAACAACCTGGGTTTTATAATAAGTATAACTTGATATGAGTTGTCCTCCTTTCATTCTGGCAACAGAATCGTGTATTATCATGTTTTCAAATTGATTTCGTGCAAAAACAATTGTGTTTTTCCAATTTTTGGTGCTGTCAGAACCACCGCAAGCTAATTTTACGCAGTCCTGTGAAGTTTTGTTGAAATCGGTTGAAAAATGTAGGAAATCCGATCCAATATATAAACGTACAGACACACACACACACACAATCTGCATTTTATAATAAGTAAGATGAGCAGGAAGAATATGTTTTGTATTGTTTCTCAATACAATAAACATTATGCTTGAACTATTCTCATTCTTTTCCTACAATGTTTACTAACATTATGGACTTCAAAGTTAAAACAATGCTCTAACAACGGTTTTTAGTAGTCCTCCCCCCACACACACACACCTTATCTCTTATCAACTTATCTACAGTTTCACTTACTAATGCCCAGCCCAGAAATAAACAATTCATATTTTTTTCTTTATGCAGTAGTCCACTGCTATTAGGTGAACCAGTTTACCATGGTACCGCACTGATACCCTGTGTATCACGGGTGCGTAGTGGACCCCAGGATAATAATTTGTGTATACACCCCCACTAACTTTGAGTTAATTCTGTAAAAAAATCTTGTCTATAATATGCACTGAAGTTTTAGCACCTAAATTTAACATTCATTCAACTTTTTATTCAGTTTGTATCAACTCAAAATTTAATTTACATAATGTTTTAAAACAATTTACACAGTATTTAGTTTTAGTGTATACATGAACACTCAATGCCCTTACCAGGACCAAAAAGATACCAATACTTTTCATGCTAAGTCTGACATGTGGAATACAGAAAATGTGCTTGCGTGGACTGGCATACCTGAGGTAACTATATAGACAGTCATGCAATTTTATATATATATAAAATTGCATGAGTCTATATTGCATGACCAAAGCTGGATGTGACACAAGGCCATTTTAACATGGATAGTGCCATATGCATACTTATGCACATGTGCCAAAGACAAAAAAATTGTTTTTTCTCTAGTCCCAAAATATTTAATTATAGAAGCATCTACAGGGTGGTCCGAAAGTTTTGTCACCTCCTATATAATATAATTTTCTATTTCAGATGACTGACATGAGCTGAGCCCCCTACAGTTTGGAAGACCCCCTTGTAGGTATATTTACCCAGTCTTCCCACCAAAGCTGTATGTGACACAAGTTTGTTTTAACATGGGTAGCACTATATGCATATTTATGCACATGGGCCAAAGACAAAAAAGTTGTTTTTTCCCTAGTCCCCACAACCATTGTCGTTCTGGCATAGGTATTACATCAACCCAACCTATTTAGAGCAGTGAAGAAGGTGTTGCTGCAGGATTGGAATCCCCAGGGCTGAACAACTTCTCCCATCAAAAATGTGGAGAAACATCACTTCACTTACAGCACAGTGGTGATAACCATGCCTCATTAAATCCTCATTGGTAATGTTTAACCAATGTGCTAAGTAATTATCTAATTTTATGAAGGATTTAATATGCTTGGTTTGCACTGAAGGTGTTGTGTCATTTTCTCTTTATTTTTCTATGCAGGATTTTTCATATACAAATGTAGTGTTTAGCTAGAAATTTAAATTCTCTGTCACACATTAGCAACTAATATGTAAACTAATTAGTTTATATATAGCATACTATCCCAAATATAGTGATGCATATGACCAAAAAAAGTTAGTACTTAGTTCTCATGCATAATATGCATCCCTAACTTTTAGACTTAAGAATCTGGGAAGTAAAATGCATATTATACACAATTACACTGCAGAACTCTCTTCCAATTTTCTTCCTTCTCAATCAATTACAATCTTCAAAAATTTAAATGCAACATAAATCACCATCTTCTCTCTTCCTAAATCCTTTTACTGTCCTTCCTCTTCACTAACATTTTCTTATTTTCTTTCAGTCTCAGTTGAAATTTAGTTCCAGAAAGAAATATTTACGCACGGTCAGTTGTATGTTGCATGCTCAAGAGTAAGAAATCCTAAGAATTTATTCTTCACTGTTAAAAAGCAAAAAAAAGGAAAACAAATTTTCTTAAAAAAATATTGTTCAGCATGAAGTCTTACGAAATCAAAGAAATTATTAAACCACAAAGTAGGGTTTTTGTCAAAGTATTTTTCATAACACATCAGCTTATTCAAATTCCATTGATTGATTTGCAAATTTGAATGAAATGTAGAGTTTTCATGTCAATGTGTTGCAAAAAAATTCTAGTTTTTATAAATTATAAAAATCTTTACATCATTGGTTATTATCAATAAAAACTGAATCTCAATGAGATGTTTTTTTAATAACCAAATTCTCCCCACAAGAGATACTTACATTATACATGGCAAATACTGACAAGTTTCTGTTCAAAATTGGCTTAGAGAATCTCTCTCTCTCAAACATCAAAAACTTTGCAGCTGGATATCCAGTTATTGAAAAGCATAATAAATCAAAGGGTTAATTATTACTAGAAACAAAGGAAAGAGAGCTGAATTGCTATATAATATCTAATGCCCTATATGCTGGACCATCTCTTCACAGATGAAGAGACTCAAAGCTATAAAGATATGGTCCAACTGACAAATGCTGAGAATACTATGGACAATAAGGAAAATTTAAGGAAAAATAAAAGGATACATATTTAAAATGATAAAGAGTAAAAATTTATGGGTTATGTAAAGCAAAAGGGGGGCTTGGAGAATGTAACATTCACAAGATATAATGAAAGAAAAAAAAGCATGGCAAACAGTGAGTAAACAAGGAAAGAGGACCTGGAGAATGTAACACTCACAGGACATAATGAAAGTAAGATAAGCAGGAGAAACAATAAGTAACCAAGGGTATAGGGTCTCATACTCAACACAGAGGCATACATCAAGTGCCTTGAGGAGGCAGTGCTGCCCTGGATCAAGAGGGTGACTAGTGGAAGAATCTATGCCTGGCAACAGGACTCTGCACCATGTCACTAAAGCAGGAAAACCCAGCCATGGCTGTCAGACAATTTCTGTGAGCACATCACCCTTACATCTGTTGAAAACACAACTATACGTAAACATGAAAACAATAAACAAAAACTAAAAATTCTTGAAGCTATATACATAAAACAGTTGAAACCTAACTTGAACAAAATAAACTATGAAATCTCCACAAATATTCTTAAATGCCTATAATTGATAACAGAAGCCATTGGTTTATACCAACAGCTTCCCATACTTAATACTTCTCGTTTTCACTCTCGCATGGTCATGTGTGACATCATGAGCTGCGATGCGATTTTTGTCTCCACATCTCGTATACACGAGTTTGTCATTGCTTTGAAATTTTTCATGCAACAAAAACAGACTATCATTATTGTTTTGTCTGTGTATTGTTTAATATATTGAAACGTAATTGTCATCTTTGATAATGGCTTATGTAAGCTGAAAGCTTAGATAGGATTTAAACATGTATCAATATGGTGATTTCCTTTCGTCTTTCAATGATAATGTTATTAGCTTATCAGACAATATGAAAAGAACTTACTTAAAATAAACAGACAAAACTTGTCTATATTATTTAATGAAACATGCATCAATATATATATATATATATATATATATATATATATATATATATATATAGTGGCTGAGTGTATGTATATATATATATATATATATATATATATATATAATATAAAAGTGAACATAGAAGTCAACACTCAGAGGCTTTATATATATAAATTGTGATTTTGTTCATAGTTAATATTGTTAAGAGTTGGCTTTTTTTTCTAGGAGTTCAAATGCCCTTTAAGGAACTGCATTCCTGATCAAACCGGACTCATAAATAATTACATCGGCTACACAACCACATGCTTTTCCAGACATCTTACGTTACGCCTATCTGATCACAGCTCCATCAGAACCCATTTAAACACACACACACACAGATTTACCTGACACCATTAGAAACATACTAGTAGAAAACACAAATATATTAACTGCATCCACTTGCAAAAAAAGACTAAAAATAATGGAAGCTTTAATAATAAAAAAGAAAAAGCCAACTCTTAACAATATTAACTACGAACAAAGCCACAATGTGCTAACCGTATTTGGAAATTAAAAACATCCCTACCACACACTGATACATACACAGAACGCACACACTCAACTAAGCTGAAAATCGAATCATCCTTGATAATGGCTAAAGGTATAGACGAAAGTGCTCGGAAATATATAAAACATTCGGACAGTTCTTACACACCCTTTGTCCAGAAAAGAAAGCTCTTGTCAGAACACAAGAAAAATTAAATAAAAAGCTCAACTGTAGTACCTTGTCTGTCATTTTTAATGAAACATGCATAAAGGTAGGATTGCTGCCTAAATATACAACTATATATATATATATATATATATATACACACACACACAATTATATAAATGCACAGGTCTTCATATGAATTGAGCACTCTGGCTACTGATTTAGCATTTATATATACATCACGTATATAATATGTTAAAAGATTCCCTTTCTCTGCATTGTGCCAGGTGTAGAGTCTCTGACTGATGCCAAATTTGTCGAGTTTTGATCTTGGCTTGAAGCAACTGGATGCCTAGCCACACTGATGAGATGGGATATAGCGAAACAGTTTGCTCGTGCTTGATTAAAAAATCGTACAACTCATACAGCAATCGCTATCACTTGACTTAAAATATTTTTACCCTTTAAAGGAGTGCCCTTTGCCATGCTGATGTTGCTACATGCCTTACTTCTTGCCTATCTCACACTACAAATTTTTTCTAAGCTCTATACTAAACATTAAATCTGTTACGAAAAAAGAACTAAACAAAATGAACACAAAACCATCAGCTTTAAAAAGGAATCGTAACTGGAAAAACCAAATGAAAAAAGAATGTTAACAACAAATACTTTTTCACACCCAACCCAGTTCTGCGGAATCAGAATCAACGTTGAGTTTAAGCAAGCGAATGAGCCAATTGGAGTAAAGTGCCATGCAGATTTAAATTTTTCCCCACTTGTGACGAATGCAGCTATCGATTTTTTTGCATGCTAGTTAACATTTGTGTCAATCAGCTGTTGGCTCTCACACTGGCCAGTACAAAATGGCCGCAAACTACATGAAAACTGTCGTAGAAGCATGAAAAAAAATCGATTATTTCCACTATCGACGGGAGTTGGGAAATGCAAAGTCGGCCTTGGCCTTCCCGCTAACTTGGAGCATGTGCATGTAAATTTTGGTGCAAATCTGTGTATTCGTTACACACACACATACATCCTGCTTTTTATAGATAGAGATAACACACACACACTCATATAAACTGTGCATCACGCTTTATTGCAGGTCACCTTAAACATTGTACAAAAGTGAAATTTGATACAATGAAAGATTCTAAGTAGGTAAGTATGCAGTGAAAATTTCAGTTATATTGATAAGCTACAAACAACGTCATGCATTTTAAAGTGTTTTTAATGCTATATTTCAACATGCTGAGGTCTTCTCCTTTGTCTAGAAATACCTGGTGTAGGAATCTTTAAGAGATGGCAAGAAATATTAAACCCATAGCCAGACCTATCCTAAACAAGACCCACAAAGAGAAGTGTATTGCTGTCGCACAGAAATATATGAAGACCAATTTCTAAGATGTTCTCTTCATGGACTAGGCCAGAGCTACACTGGATAGCCCCGATGGATGGGCCAAAGCATGGGTACCACTTGAAGCCTTTCACCCACATCACATTTAACATCAACAAGGAGGTAGTGGTGTTATGTTTTAGGCTGGCATCATAGGAAATGACCTTTTTGAGTGCCAGAAGGTGTCAAATTCACTAGCAATTGTGACATCACATTTCTGGAGGAGAATTTTTCAACATGGTTAGATGATTTGCCATTCTCACATAGATGGCGATTGATTTTTATGCATAACAATACTCAATTGCATTCAGCCAGGGCTACAATTTCATACCTTACAAACTTTGAGAATTGAAAGACAAACACCTATGACTCGACCTCTTGTTCGCATGACCGTAACCCTATCAAGCAGCTCTGGTCAATATTGAAGAGAAAAATTTATGAAGGAGGTGTGCAGTTTTCATCGAAGGATGGCCTGTGGGAAAAGATCAAGACTTGCTGGTACCATAACATCTCAAATTAATCGGCTAACAGCTTCCGTCGACAAAAGGCTGTTTGATGTAATTTCTAAACAAGGAAGTAGACAAATATAGTACATTACCATCAATCTAATTGTGTTTTTTCTATATATTTTGCTTTCATTCTTTAGTCACATGCTTCATTATTACAAAATGGTAATATAAAGATAATAGCTTGTTTCATTACCTTAAATTAACATTTTTATACACCTGCAATAAAGTGTGACACAGTTGAAAACACATTAAAATACATAACTTAACATCACATTGCATGGAGCTTACCAATAAGATTGTAATTTTCACTGCATACTTACCTAGTCTTTCAGTATACCAAGTTTTACTTTTGTACAATGTTTAATAGTCAAAATAACAAAAATATGACCTGCAATAAAGTGTGATATATTCACACCCACATACACATACATCCCCCCCATATATATATATATATATATATATATATATATATATATCTATCAACCTAGTGAGCCAGACAAACCTATCCAGGTTTCACCTAAGCGGATCGTCAGGGAAAGCTGGCTAAAGAGGCAAAGGAGAAACGCATATTTATTTTTAGCAAATCAAAAATTCGAAGGTTTTTCGAAACAAGTATAGTTACCTATATTTGTATATATATATATATATATTATAGCTTAAAAGCTGCCCTATTGGATAATATTTAAGCTAGCTCCTGCAGAGGCTCCTTGATTGGACCTTCATCATAATAGGTAAGAAGGAGTAGATGCAATTGCAACAATAAACTAAAGAAGAACTCAAAATTGATCACTGCATTTAATTATTGCATTAATATCTAAGCTTACCTTTTAAAACTTCAACAATAATTCTTCTACTGCCACTTAATTTAAAGACAATTTAATGTATGTAATTCCTTACTATTCATAAAACAATTATTTTTATTTCATGGGTGACTTTCACTATTAATTTTGATTATTCCCAAATTTATTTCCAAGTTATAAAAATTGTTATCGTACAGAGAAAAATCACATAAAAAAAAAAAAAAAAAAAAAAATTAAAATGAATATTGCCAAAAACAATCTGGATTGCAAGTCATTAAACTTTGCTGGACTTTTTCTGCCCGTTTAATCCTAAGGTATATTATTATTCAGTTTAATTTTTACTGAGATTACATGTAATTACATGTATTCTTTCCTTTAAGTGATGTTTGGAAAATCTTTCATAAATTAGAAACCTGCATGTGTGGCCCTGTTGCTGCGCGCTTCGCTGGGAGCCACTCTTACTTTGGTCCATATCCAATCCTGCATCACCACATTGTGTTTTTGTGTTTCAGTATCTGCAGGAATATTGGTGAAGAAACTGTTGAAGATCAGGCTTGATTCCTCTCTTCTCTGGCTATGCTTGTGAAAGACTTAAGTTACTGGTATCACCAGTAAATTTAATTAACTTCAACAACACTCATTAATAAATGTAAAAATAACTTTTATTTATGGTACTATGATTGATTAAGATCAGGAATACATAAAAAGAATTTGCAGAAGTTTTCCCATATAAGGAATTCTTAAACTGGGAGGAAATGGTTGACTGGCAGTTGCAACTATTTCAATGAAGGCAGCTGATCGAGGAGTTCAAAAAGTGATGTAGAGAACAGGTCTTTAGCTGATTGAGGCACCATGGTCGCCTGGCAGAGAAAGTGTTGGTCTACTACTAGTGAGAACACTTTAATCTTTCTTCTGCTCTTTCGTCAACTGCTTTTATGGAGGATGCAAACCCCAATTGCATTGCTCTGACTGACCAGCCAATAATAATGCTTGGCCAATGGTATTGGCAAGCCAATAATAATGCTTGACCAATGGTATTGCTAAGCCAATAATAATGCTTGGCCAACAATATTGTCATACGCCTTGAAAAGAAGGAAGGAAAGCTCCCAAGAACCCAATATGATTGGTGGTCCTATCAAAATAATGGCCCTGTGTTGTAAGTATCAGGAGGGGGGGGTAAGAAGCTCCATCCCAGCCCTTCTCTTACTGGCAGACCAATCAAAATTGTGGCCTTGCATTGCTCATATCCACCTTCAGTAGAACATTTTCCACTTGCATTATTCGGACTATTGTCCTCATCTTTGTTGGCATATTTATTACAATGTTTCGGCCGTTGTACACTCTGACCTTCTTCAGGTGGTTGGAATGTCGACATTCCAACCACCTGAAGAAGGTCAGAGCATACAACAGCCAAAACATTGTAATAAATATGCCAACAAAGATGAGGACAATAGTTCAAATATTGTAAATAGTGTACATAATACCTTATCTCAGAAATATAGACAGAAACATTTTCCATGTTCCAGAATCTCACTCTCATTTGACCTGATTATCACAGGTGTCATAGTCACCTCTATCTGAAAGTGTGTTATATACCTGATTAAAACAATCCTGACCTGTAAAGATTTGCTATCCCACCCATGCTTACAATTTCACGTCTCATACTATACTCTATAAGTGACACAAACCAGAAAATTCATGGTATTGCATTGTTTTAACATGAAAAATATCTTTCTTTCTTTAGACATATAAATTATATTGCCAGTCAACCGTTGACACCAGTCATGGTGTCATATGTGTTAATGTAGTCTTGTGCCAGACTATACTAAACTTGGTAAATACTAAGTTTTCTCAAAGCAAAAAGAAAGACGTGCAAGCAGATTTGAAAAGAAGATTAAACAAAATCTTCCAGTAAACCAAGCAGACTAAGGAGAATGTTTCACTATTTATATTTGGACTGTTGTACCCATCTTTGTTGTTTTTATCACAATCTTTTGGCTGTTGTGCCCTCCACACTTTTCAGGTTTATGTCAATCTGGGGTAATGTACAGGGAATTTCGAACTGAACCCTTTATTTAATCTATGGAGGTAGACTTATCTCTTTCCACTGCTCATGTCTAGAGTAGACACTGCCCAAACCAGGAATTGAACTTACAACCACTATATCACCAAATTCACAAACCAACACTTTTACCCACTAGTCCATGGTCCTGTGTCATTATTAAAACTTGTTGTCACTTGATCTCCAATAAAAAATCTGTGGCACTGGAAACTAATAAAGAAATCTGAGAAATATTTGAAACCACTCACACATTTTGATATGGTAATGGTTAGCAAGCTTGTGATAAATCAATTACAATGGTGTAATGAGTTTAATCCTGAGTGCTCTGTACTTGCGGCCTTGTGCAATATCTAACCTATGCTTCTTAGTAAATCTATATTTGAAACCACTCAGACAACAATATTATTGGAATTAACTAGAATACTAAGGAGAATTGAAACTTTCTGTAAATTAATTTCATGAGAAGGTTAATTAAAGTTACTACTTTTGTGTGAAAAATGAAAACTCAGTAAGTTACAAGCTGGAGTCTACGAGAATGAAGTGCTGGAGATTTACGGTCACTCAATCTACTCACCCAAAATAAATTCATGGAGAATGGACAAATGAAACTGACAACTAAAAATTAAAGATAGGAGATATATAGTATAAAGAAAATATAAACGAAACGGTATTTTTTTTTTTTTTTTGTTGTTTTGTTTTAGTCCAGAATATGGAGAGAGAAAGAGAGAGAGCAAACTGAAACAGAAAAGAAAAAAATTAAATAAATAAACGAGTTTTTTATTTACCTTTTAGCCTCACAAACGGTTCAGATTTATCCTTTTCAGCGTCAGAGAAAGTTTTTTGTTTTGAGTCACTTGTACCCATATTTTTTTTCTATCATGGCAAAAAAAGAAAAGGTGAATTCTTTTAATTTTGCTGTTTCTACATCTGGTCAATTACATGTTGGTTTTGTTTTGTTGTTGTTGCGTATATTTGTTACCTGACAGGTAAAAGATAAATTTAAACCTTCCTTCTTTTTTTAAACAAGTTTTATAACGACATCGGTGCATATGAGAGACAGGCATACGTTTTTGTCTTTGTAAAAGTAAAAATTCACCTGTCAACCTCGTCTTTTTAAAATTGAAACAAAAAGAAAAGTTTACGGTTCATACGTTTTTTTTTTGTTCGTTTGTTGTTTTTTTAGTTTTTTTTTTGTTTTTTTTAGTTTTTGTAGAAACAGGTCACGTTAGTCACGATAATAAAGGTTTAAAGTCTCAAATTATTTTTTCTCTTTAAAAATTTCAATAAAGAAAAGCAAATGATTCGTATTGAAAAATATAAATGTTTTCTGGCGCCCGACGCCCACCATTATTTCAGCTTAAGAATATTAAATAAAAAGAAAAAAAATTACTTCTATTTTTACCGACGTGTTCTGGCTTTGAAAATTAACAGCATCTTGATATCGCTGACTGTTATTAATTTGTGTAGAGAGAGTTCGATCCATGCTCAGTGCCCAACACTTATGGCCTTATTGCAAAAAATGGTTTATGATGGAAATTATTTTTTTTTTTTTTTTTTAAATCTGTTCTGGTCTGATTTTCTTTCTCTACTTTTTGTGCCAATGCCCCTCCCCACATTTTTCCCAGCTAACCAACCATACAATACAATGGTGTTTCCTTCTTTCTTTCTTTTTTTTTTTTTTCCCCCAACCAAAAAGAAATTTTTTGTTACATCTTAATCGGGATGCAAAAAAAAAAAACGAATGCTACATTTACAAATAAAGTTTTAAACTACTGAATTTCAATAAAAAAAAGTTTAAACTAAAGAAAGTATTTAAAGTATAAAAATGTTATTTTTTTAAAAGTTCTTTCGTTTAGTGACTTTTTAAATGAATGTTTAATAATAATCGTCTAGGTTGTTTTTTGACTTTGTACACGTTCTTTTCAAAGAAGTGTATTTTTAAAAAATCCAGACGATTTGTGAAAAAATAATTGTTACATGTGTAAAAATCTTTTGGACAGCTGTTAAAAACCGCCAAAATTGTTTGAGATTTCCTAAGGATTCTTTTTGGATTCATGGAAAAATATGTTTTACTGGCCAATGAGAGACGTGGTATCCAAGACCTTGTGAAAACCTAGATGAAGCCCTTCTGTGAACCTTTTTTTTTAAAAAAAAAAAATAAAAATAAAAGAACTCCAGTTAGCAGATAACTTCAGAAAGCATTAAAGCAGCCACACTTCAAAAGCACTACAGAGGGGGGGGGGGAATAGTAGACAATCGCAAGGCAGAGAGAGAAAATTAATTTCAGCTACTTCCAGAGAAGAATTTCAACAAAACCAAAAATCCAAGTTTCACTTTTAAGTAAAGGGTTATATAAAAAGTCCCCCTGATACCAACCAAGCTGTTGAAATCACAAAACCACTTTGTACTGAAATACTCCTATTCAGTTGCAGAAATTTGGTGGGTGCCAGTGGCGTAGCTAAAGGGGGGGCACGAGAGGGGCCAGCACAGGAGGGATGACACAATGTCACCCACAACAAAATTTTTCAACCAGGCTAAGGTGCCAAAAATAGTCTGAAAACAGTGGTGAAGACAGGGTTTCGCAGGCTGGAATATGAACACCCCAGAAATAATTTATGACCCCCCCAGTTTTGTCCCCCCATCAGAAATTTTCTAATAAATTGTCGGGAAATTTGTGAGTAGGAAAAATAGCAATGTTTTCAGCTTTTGATTTGAACTGATTATTTTGTAGTATTGGATTTTGTCTTGGATCATACATGTAAACAGTAATGTACCGGTCAGTAGAGTAAAGTAGAAGTAGAGCATGTATGAAAATTTAGTTACAGCTAACCATTCAGCATAGGGTGAATCGGGGTCATTGGGGTGACATTTGAGCGGACCACCCCAGGTGACGTTTACTCTAGCTATGCCACTGGTGGGTGCACTTTTGTATTTTCTGCTTTGTGCAATTTTTGCTTTTTCAAAGACTTTTCCTTTTTTTTTTCTTTTTCAAAAGGTGTAATTTTTTTTGTCACATATTAAAAGTGTTATCCTGCCTTAGTTTTTGTATAAAGCACACAAAAGGAAATTTTTTTGTGCAAGCTTTTGTATTTGTTTTATTTTGTGTAACTGTACTGTAAAAATGTCTTTCCTTTTTTAAATTTTGCATGGTCAAATCTTGTTTGTTTTGCACCTTATTCAATTTTAAAAATAAGAGAGGCAAATATTTTCTTTTCCTATTCTATCTCTACTAAATAAACTTTTGTGCTTGGCACTAAAATTTAGGTTTTTGTAGGGAGTTAAAATTGTTATAATATATAATAGCTAATACTGCTGTGTATTGTTTAATTCAAAAATTCAAAAAATTCAATTTTCCCTCCCTCTATACATCACACCATGTTGTATTTTTGGGGCTCTATGAGAGTGAAAAGAGAGAGAGAAATCTGGAGAAAAATGTTTTAAATAGTTCTGGGATAAAAAAATATTTTTTCTTTTAAAATATGGTACCGTACACATGGTTGTTGGTTGGTTGTTTTTGTTTAGTGACATACCAACCTCTATGACTTATTTAATGCTGAAATTTAAATGTTTTGTACATAATTTTATTTATTTATTTATTTTTTTTTTTTTTGGTGATAATGGTTTTAGTGATACAAATTTACTAATTAACCCATAGTTGCGAGGAAAAGATGTGGATTCATGTCTTTTCCAAGAGTAATTGTACATTGTAAATGTAACAAACCTAACAGAAATTGGAACTCAGCTCTCCAATTAAGAATTTCATTACACCACCCACACATCCAAGCTTTACAGCACCTGATATTCCTAAGTTGTCACCCATCTAGGTATTGGCCAGGCTCGACATTGCTTAACTTCGGTGATCATAAGGGAACTAGTATTTCAACATAATGTGGCTGTAAACCTGTACAAATGGATGTAGAATAATATCCGAAAGTGGAAATAAGGAGAAAAATGGAAAAGCTTGTTCTAACAACTTGTTTCAACTTCTTATGGCAGACATCTTCAGGTTGGAATGAGACAAACCCTGAATCTAAAGAAAGTGTGTTGGAATTTTTCAGTAAGGGGTAATAAATAAGCTTATAAGATTCTATGGCCAGAAAGATTTTTTTTCTTATTGCTGTTCATATTGAAGCTATTAATGTCTGCTGTATTTGAAATTAGTCCACTCTGAGTAGATCTTTTTTTTTCTCTACCAGTACCCAAATCATGACATGACAGATTTCTGAAGGACCTGAATGTGAAGGAGAAATATATATTCAATGTTAAATACAATGTACAAAAGAAGAATGGAAACTCAAAGTGGGACACACTAAAGAGAAGAATTAGTAACATCAGCAATTGAGACCATCCCAAATAAAAATAGACAAAGAAAACAATGGATGATAGATGAAAAGGAGACAAAAATCAATGCCAACATAAGGCACAGATTATAGGATACTACAGAAAGAAATTAGAAACAAATGCAGACAGGCATTTGTTTGTAATAATTTCTATCTTTCTGATCAGGTGGTAGCATCTGTTAGGGCTCCAACTATGGGCAAATAGTGAACTCCCCCAAACACTATGAAAGTATAAAAATACAATTTATAGTAAAAATACCAGAAAGAGATTTTTATATAAAAAATTACCACTGATACATAGTTAGAGTAGAATTACTAACAATACATTTTTAAAGCAAAATTACCATCAATAAAATGAATAAAATTATAGCAAAATTATAAAATTATAGCAAATTGACCAACAATTTGTTTTATCTGTAGTTGAAGACATCAAACTATGTTAAAAATATTTAGATTTTGGCATTAAATAATCCATATAGGTTGATATGCTGCTAAACAATGTCAAACCATCAACACGAAAGAACTCTTTCATGATATTAATCCATATAACATCTTACAATTTCTTAAAGAAATCAAACTGTATTCCAAAATATTACTTCAACAAAACTGCAACATAAAACATACATATCACCACCTCTAATAATTATGTTCACACAAACATGTATATGCACAGAAGCTGAGTATCATCTACCATGTATTCAACTGTGAAAGCAAAATAACATATTTTTATTACTTCAAAGCTTCCAAGAAAATTAAATTTTGGCATTAAATGACCCATAAAGAGTTGATGTGCCATTAAACAAATCAATCTATCTATTCCAACCTACTATCCATTATATCACTCGTACATCATAAAATCCATGGTTCTTGTGGGTCAGGAGGGATGTCGGTGGGTCCCAAATCCACTTCTGATTTCAAATTATAGTTCAGTTTGTTACATTTACTTATGCCCAAATAACCTTAGAAAAGGTATGAATCCATCTCTTTTCCCTCCAGCTATGGATTAAATAGCAGATCAAACTAGGAGATGGACCACTTTGAATTCAAAACTGTAACAATTGCCCATAGTCCCTGACCCACCGAAATGAGGATGAGAAGAAGGAAAAATTAAAAATAAATTAAAATAAAAGCATGTAAGTAACTGGAATTGTTGATGTGTTTGTCTAATAAATTCTCTAACTGTAATATATGACATGGTTCAATCAGACCTGCTGTGTGACATCATCTTAATAAAATGACCAACAATACATTTTTATAGCAAAATAACAATCAATGCAACACAAAAAATATAAAAAGGCATTTTTATAGTAAAATTACCAACAATACATTTTATGATCTTCAAACTATATTTCTAAAAAACAGACCCTTACCCTGAAAGTATAAAATATCTGTAGTTAAATGCATAAAAATTACAATTAAAACTTTAAAAATTAAGGGTTCCACAAAGGTAAAAATATTGAGTAAAGCTGGTTTATATAAACAGTCTGCAAAACAATATTCGCCCCATTCAGTAACCCGCAATCTTGAGTGGCTCTTGAGCCTTGTACTGGGTGAAGAATAGTGTAAAAAAAATTCTTGAACTTGAAAGTTACTTCATTTGTCAAGCAATTTTTTACTTTATTCACTTTTTATTTTTAAATAGATACTTATCTTAATCTGTCTAAATTCCAAAGTAGATAAGCAACTAGCTTAAAATACCTGAAAGTTTGTCATAATCTCAATGGCAGCTTAGATAATCTTACTATACTTACTTAAGGTTTTCAGCTTGACCCACTTCCTAAAATCTGACCAATCTGTACTTCTTGCCTTCAATCTGTCATGTGAGTATCAAATTTCCAAGCCTTCTTTCCTTATTATGTACCCTAGAAATTACAACTATCTCTTTCTGATGCTATGTATAAGTGTCCTTTTTGTTTCCATTTTTTTTCAAACTTCCTTGTTTCTCATATGTTGAGTCCATGGTATTCTCAGAAGATTCCTTTTTTTTGTTAATCTTTGCTTGCTCGGGAAGGCATCTTTTCTGCACTAGCATTATCTCTCTTGCACTGACAATGTAATGCAAGTTAGCAAAGTTATTGTTATGACAATAGCAGATTGTTCAAACATATTTACAAGGCTTGGAGATGAAAAGACTAACTAGAAAAGAGTTAAGTCGGCTTCTATCTGCTCTTTCTCTTCAGGACATGAGTGATCATGGCTCTCCACAATTTCTTGTTCTCTGTAGCCCTTAGTATGTATTTTTGCTATATCTCTTAATCTCTGTTCTTCTAAGCATTTACGTAAGCTTGTTAGCACTTTTTTTCTGTCCTTCTTGCCTTCAATTTGTCATGTGAGTATCAAATTTCCAAACCTTTTTTCCTTGTTATGTACCTTAGAAATTACAACTATATCTTTCTGATGCTATGTATAAGTGTCTTTTTTGTTTCCATTTTCTTTCAAACTTCCTTGTTGCTCATATGTTGAGTCCATGGTATTCTCAGCTTACTTCTGTAGAATCTGATTTCTGTTGATTCTTCATCTATGATGATTATTGTCCAGCAATTTTGTTTTGACCACTTATATTTTTTGCCAATGACTTTTTGCTTACCAAACCAATTTAGTGACACAAGATTTGTTAAAACTCTTTTAAATTTCTTTATTAGTATGTAAATGTACTAACAAATTTGGAGTGATGGGGACATAAGTACAAGTAATGGTGATTTAGTAAAATTATTAATAAGCAAAGTGGGGAGGGAAGTGGAAAGAGTAATGGATGGGTTATTGCCCTAGTGAATCAGGATAGTTGCATTTGTGACAGAAATATCAGGAGCAACAACAAAAGCACTTAAATGACATTTCCTTGTAGACTGAGTGGCAACCATTTTGGCACAAACACCATGCCTTACTAGCCCATGTTCTCATATACATACACAACTGTACTTATGTTTTGAAATCTGACATTTGATAAGCCAATGATATATTGAATAGAAGCAAAGATCACATGAAAGTATTTTTAGTCAAAACATATTTAAACACAATACACAAAAAACAAATACAGAAAAGATATTATCACATGTTTTTTTCTGTAAAAAAATCTGTTGTGTATAACTCCAATTTCTCTATGAGCTTATCTTCAAAAATGTTGGTGTAATGTCACAATAGTGGGACGCCCAGTGAGGATCAAACTCATAATATTAATAAATGGTCTGTATGATTAGAGTGTTAAATTGTTAAATATTGCACTATGGTAGGTAAGCAAGTGGAATAGATAGATAGATAAATAGATAGATAGATAGATGGGTGGACAAAGAGAGACAGGGAGAGAGAGAGACAGAAAAAGATAGGTGAATAGAGAGAGACAGATAGGTGGACAGAGATAGATAGATAGATAGATAGCGAGACAAATAGATTATTAGATAGATATTTGACTAATATAGATACACAAATATAAAAAAAACTGACAGGGATAGAAAAACAGAGATATAGAGATAGATACATAGACACATATAAACAGACAGACATATAGGTAAATGGATAGATATACAGACATATACAGTTAGACAGATAATTAGACAGACATACAGACAGATGGATAGATAATTAAACAGTTAGATACTCAGCTGAATAAATAGATAGACAGACAACATATAAATAATTAGATAGATAGATAATTAGATTGATAAACAGACAGGTAATTATGAACAGACAGATGTACAAATATGAAGAAACTGAGATAGAAAGACAGTGATCTAGAGATAGATATATAGGTAGAGAGACACATTGATAAATACATAGACAGGATAGAAAGACAGAAACAGAATGAGACAATTCAGATATGAAAAGACAGGTGTGTGTGTGTGTGTTTTATATATATATATATATATATATATATATATATATATTACTTCAAACATTATTTTTAGTGAATACCCATATTTGAGTAGATGCTCCATTTTATCTTAAACACTATTTATTTCATCCACCATCCTGCATACTCAAGAAAACTTATTAAAAAATGTGCCCTACTTCATAACAAAACCAGTGAGTACTCAGGACATGATAATCTCACTTGCAAACACCTGTAAGAATGTGAACTCTATGACCTTTGTGTTTGGCTTAGAGAACAACAGTAAGCAAGTTAATTTTGCACATCACTTTTAGTTAGTATAGGGAGTTCAATCCTCACAGCTACCCCTATGGTAGATTAGTAATGAACTAACCTAAAGTGCTTCTCACCATTTAGTTGTGTTTAATGGACTGATCTCACAGATCATTGTGACAGTAAAGTTAAATTCACACCAAATACCCTAGTCACATTGATTAGTTATATAATGACTTAATGACTATCACATTGATTAGTTATATAGTAACTTAATGATTTCTACTATCAAAATAAATTAAAAGTAAAATCATTTTTTAAAAATTAATGGAGAAAATTAAGTATTAATTATGCAAATGATTAACTTATTGCTAATGTAAATATTTACCTCATCTTAGAACAAAGCCACTAGCATATTTTTCCAGAGATTTGGATAATTTCATGTAAAAAATAATAACCTTGAAAATTTAAATATTAAAGTTGTTTTTCAAGAAAGAACTGAAAGAGAATGAAAGGTCAAAACAAAGAAAAGAATAAACAAGGAAGAGGAAAAAGATAAGAGAAAAAGAGAAATGGAAAACAAAAGAATTTACAAGTGAAGGAAAGAGAAGAATGAACAATAAAATAAGGCAATAAAAAGAAACGAAATAAGAAGGAAGGAAAGAACTTGAGAAAAATGTAGATGAACAGGAATAATAAAAAACAAGAGGTGATCAACAGGAGGGGGGGATGGAGATCAACAGCAAAAGAAAAAGATTGATGAAAAAAATATAAAATAGATTTACGGGAAGAAAGAAAAAAAGTGGATTGAAAGAAAAACATAAATTAAAAGAGGAATATAAATTGAAAGAAAAATTAATTAGATGAAAAGACTAGATTGAAAGAAAAATGTAGAATATAAAAATTGATAGAAAAACGTAAATTGAAAGAAAAATGTAGATTGAAAGAAAAACGTAGATTGTGAGAAAAATGCAAATTGAAAGATTAAACGTAGATCGAAAGCAAAACGAAATTTGAAAGAAAAACGTAAATCGAAAGAAAAACGTACATTGAAAGATTAACGTAGATCGAAAGAAAAATGTAGACCAAAAGAAAAACGTAATTTGAAAGAAAAAATGTAGATCGAAAGAAAAACTAGGTCAGAAAGAAAATGTAGTTCCAAAGAAAAAATAGATCAAACAAAAACAAAAGCAAAACTAGGTTGAAAGAAAAACATAGATTAAAAGAAAAACTAGGTCAAAAGAAGTAGATTCAAAGAAAAAAAATAGATCAAACAAAAGCAAAATTAGATTGAAAGAAAAACGTAGATCAATGAAAAATTAGATTGAAAAGAAGTAAATTAATAGAAAAAGTAAATCAAAAGAATAAAATAGACTGATAACTTGAGAAATTGAAAAAGAACAAAAGAAAAAAAAGAATCAAGTGGAGAAAGGAAGAACGTCAACTAGATAAAGAAAGAGACAAGTGAAGAGACAGTAAATTTTATAAGGAAGGAAAGAAAACAGAAAAGTAAAAAAAAAAACAATGTGGGAAAAGGAAAAAAAAACAAAAATCATTTTTTAAAATAAACACAAAATTCAGACATTTGTGTCTTTTAGTTAAATGGTAAAAATTTCAACCCAAAAGAAGTAAAGAAAAAAAACAAAGGTATGGAAGACAAGATGAAGGTCTCTGATTAAACTTACCCAGGCTGTGTCGCATTTTCATCAGCTGAGAAAGATGTAAACATCCAGAATATAAAACAAAACATCCATAGCAAGTTTACTGAATGTGATGACTGTCATCACTACAAAAATAGCTGTAGACAAATGCAGATAAATGAATAAATCTTTTCATTTTGGAATGCGTATATTTGTGTAAATATGAGTTACTGTTTGAGATTACAAAGATTTGTCAAGGACAGATATTTTCAGATGCAAAACAACCCCTAACTAACCTATATTACTATCAACTTTCAGAGGAAAGTATGAGAAAGGAATTGACAAGCAACTAACAGATGAATAGAACAACGCATACATTCATGTGTGTGCACTCACATATGCAGGTGGGTAGAGTTTCACATATTTCTATTCATATCTGGATATGATAGTCAATCACTTACACACACACACACACACACACACATTGATAGATATTATTTCTGTTTGTATTTTTGGGATGAGGATTTGTCATTATTTTTACGGTTTACATTCTTTGTTGTTATCACAATGTTTCAGCCATTGTGCCTTCTACATATCATCAGGTATATATTGATTAGGATAACCTACAAGGAATTACGGTTTACATTCTTTGTTGTTATCACAATGTTTCGGCCATTGTGCCTTCTACATATCATCAGGTATATATCGATTAGGATAACCTACAAGGAATTACGGTTTACATTCTTTGTTGTTATCACAATGTTTCGGCCATTGTGCCTTCTACATATCATCAGGTATATATCGATTAGGATAACCTACAAGGAATTACGGTTTACATTCTTTGTTGTTATCACAATGTTTCGGCCATTGTGCCTTCTACATATCATCAGGTATATATATCGATTAGGATAACCTACAAGGAATTCCAAACTGAACCCTTTATTTAATCTATGGATAGGCTGTTCTTGTTCCACTGCCCATGCCTAAGGATATCTCATCTAGTTCTTATTTTTAATACTGTAAATAATATATGTGTGTGTATGTATATGGATATGAATTTTTATTTATAAATCCAACAGATTTTTATTACTTAAATGTTATTTTTAGTGGATACTTGTATTTGAGTATATGTTCCATTTATTTATTAAATGGCATATTTATTCTAACAGGAACCTGGTTTACTATTTTTCCCAAGAATTTGTGGCAATTCACAGATAATGTGGAAAAGGTATCTGTGGAGAGCAACGATTATGTCTTGAAGTGACATGATATTAAAAATAAAATATTTTGTTGATGTTGAATTTGTCAAGATCTTGTTGAGTATAAATAAGGTCACAGTAACACCTTGAAAATTGAGGTTACTGGGTTTTCACTAGTATGTAGTATTTAATCTATTTTGGTAGATTTTTTAGTCCCAAATTGGTAACCATCCAAGGTGACTGTACTATTTGATCCCATTGGATGAGGAGAGAGATTCCTATCTTTCAAATGAATGTTATGCATGACATCCAACACATTCAAAAATGTCTAAACTAGTAAGTTCTCAACCAGGAGCCATGGGGGGCCCTTCAGGGAAGATTTCAGTGTTTCAGGGCGGCGGGGGGGTATCCGTTACTTTTCCTTGTTTATTTTTTTTTTTTCTAATAACAGAGTTTGGAAGCCATCATTATTGTGTGTAAAAAAGAACTCCTCTATAAAAATAACCCATGTAAATATATATGTACTAATATGGAAAAGAATAAAGATTTTCACTAATATATGCATATTATTTGGAATGCACCTTTTGAATTGGACAATCTTGGAAAGAGGGGGGATGATATTCTGGCATATGGTGATAAGGGTGCATTGGGCAAAAAAGGTTAAGAATCACTGGTCTAAACTATCAGCTATATACAACTGGCATTACAAAATCACAAAGAACTTTACCAAATAACAAAACCCACATCACTTGAAGATTTCCAACAGCAGTAACAACGAAAGTGGATAGCACATGTAACTAGAAGAGAAAATAGTGGCATTAGATGTTGATTTTCCACACTATCTTAAACAAAAGGTTAAGAAAGAAACTACTAACAATGCTAGAAAGAGTGATAACAATGGACTTCAGAAGCCTATTTTTCTGAAAAATTGTTTTAAGAGAAAGATTTTATAAATTTCAACTGACAGTAACACTAAGTGTTCAGTCAATGAATAACAAATGTTTTCTGTATGGAAAAGGCCATCTCACCAATACCATTATCATTAGTGCGAAGTAAATGCAACAGACTTGTCCAGAATTTAAACTTGGATTACCAGTTCCATTTTTCATGTTAATAACTGTTACATTAACGATGTATGTCCAAAATTTATATAAGAATTGACCAGAAAAGTTTGTTGTTTTTTGTCATTAAATGGCTTTAACCCTTTGAACCCTGGCCCTCTGATGAGTACAGATCTCCAGCCCTGGGCTCCTGCTGTCCATCTTTGTTGTCCCTGACCATTCAGATTCAAAGGGTTAAGGACATTTAGTTCTAATTTATTCACAAAGGTAACTTAATTTTATTGTGACAGTTGTCATACTTGTTTACATTTAAAAAAAAAAAAAATTTCCTATTTATGTTTATCGATTCTAACACTTAGAATGAAAGAAAATAAATGACATTTGTGGCATATACTTTATTTAATCATTTCCCCCCAAGCAAGACAAGAAAGCCACTAAGATGCAAGATATGTGAGAGAATACGAGAAAAAAATTTTTTTAAGGAGAGAGAAAAATAAAAGGCAAAAGATAACTATTGACATTGCATTTAAATTTTTGAAGATCAAAATTGACTGGAAAGCAAGAAGCTAGAAGAGAGTTCCACAGGCGAGAAGTGTGATCAAAGAAAGTGTTAGCATAGAACTTACAGTTACATCAAGCCATTTCAACTGTAAAATGATGAGACCTATCAGCCAATTTAGTACAGTGCTTAAATTCATAAAGTTGAGTTAGCAAACAGAAAAGCTCATTAGAACAATTACCATGAAAATATTTATAGAAAAGACATAGGGAAGCTACATTACAGCAGTAGGAAAGTGACTGAAGCCAAGATGTCATGTCAGTACCAATAGCATAGCAGATTCTTTTGTATTCTATCAAAAATCTCTAACATAGCAGAAGCACCAGACAAGATGTTTTCATATTTTAAGAAAAATAAAAATGTAACTCATATTCAAAAAAGATTTACACAGTTTATGGAAAAGGTACTGTTTTTAAAACCACATACCAGCTTGATTATTTTAGTATGACTTCACAAATGCTAAGTGAAAATACCTAGTAGAAATGTTATGATTTTTCTATATAAATTATGCTGAAAAGTGGATGCTTTATGGCAAGATGAGTAGGCAATGCAGAATTAGAAGTAAAGGATTGTTCCAGAGGTACTAGAGGCAGGTTTAGCAACCAAATGTTGAACACTTAACTCAAACATTACATAAATTAGATATTCAATGGAGGTAGATGAGAAACAGAGTCCAGTTGTTTTATTGCTTTTTGATTTTCAATGAACCGTTTCCTTTTTCATTAATTATACAAATTATTTCTTTGGTTTTATTTCTCTGTTTGTCTGGGTGTTAGGTTTTCTGAGCTGTATATTTAATAGTGAATGGATCACTTTTTTTTTTGCTTTGTTGGAATAGGAGGGTTGAGATATTGGCATTTATGATTAATGCTTATCCTGCTATAGTCAGATGCCAGAGAGACATTCTTTCTGACTAATCTACAGTTTGTGTCAAAAAAGTTAGGATTCAAGATTGAGGCAGAGTCTGCATATGATTGCACTTGTTAGTCCTGGAATGTAATGCTGAATTGACAAAGTTTGGTAACATCATAAGGTACTACTATGATACCTTGTGTTAGTGATAATAATACCATGGCTCTGAAATGGTACTTGAACCCAAAGCCATTAGCTACTAAGAGCTTTGTCAGAGTCAACAGTGTTGTTATTGTTATAGCAATGGTTGTATGAATTTACACGGACTACAATAATAACTTTTATAATATTACATTATAATAATGTAATAGAAATGTAACACAACAAAGATCAGTAACTGATATATTGGTAGTGATAATACCATGACATTTATGTGTCAAACAGTAAACCGATGACATATACCTAATTTACATCAGCTAGTACAAAATGACCTAGCAACCTACTTGTATTACAAATTTGGTAATTCTTCATGAAGACTAGATTGTACTAGATTGACAGCTAGGTATCATCATTTTACAGTTGACATGGCTAAACATAACCACAAGTTCTATGCTGACAGTTTCTTCTCTCACACTTCTTGCTTGTGGAACTTCCTTCCAGCCTCTTGCTTTTCAGTCATTTGCTCTTCAAAAATTTAAATGCAATATCAATCATCATCTATCTTATTAATTCCTGTTCTTTTGTTGGCCTCTTTCCTTCATAATGTTTTTTTCTCAGATTCTTTTATACTCGGTAACTCCTTGTGTCTTTATGACTTTATCCCCATGCTTGGGGTGAAATGATTAAAAAAATAATAATAATAATAATAACAATAATTTTATTTAATTTCATAATTTGTTTCATTGTTCTTTCCTTAATATTTTTCTTTTTTTATATTCTTTCACACTCAGTAACCCCTTGCATCTTAGTGGTTTTATTGCCTTGCTTGGGGTGAAATGATTAAAAAAGTCTCATATCTTAACAGTAATTTCAATAGGTCTGATAAAGTAAAACTGGCAGCTAATCTTGAAAATGACCTTCAATCAGTTGTTAACTGGTGCAAGAAATGGCTTGCAGTTTTAACATTTCCAAAACAAAATTGCTATCTTTTAGTCATCTTAAAAGAACCATTTTTACTTTCTATCAGCCTGGCTGATGCTAACCTCCAGGAGAGCACCTTCTTGGTCTCACATTTTCCATGGACATGATTTGAAATGATTATATTAAATCAATTGCTAGGTCTGCTGCTTGTAAAGTTGGTTCATTGTGTTAGAATTTTTCTCACCAGAATCCATCTTTCACATTTATAAATCTATCATTCATCCATGCATTGAATATTGCTGCTATATCTGGTCTGGTGCTCCTGCTATATATCTTGAGATTCTTTACAAAATCCAAGGACAGATCTGTAATGCTATCTGTCCTGACCTGGCATCTCGACTTAAGTCACATTCCCACTATAAATATTTTCACAGCAATAGTTTTAATGGGCTTTCCTTTTTGGTACCTCAACTACATGAACTTAAGCATGTTACTAGATTGGTAGTTAGGTCTCATCATTTTACTGTTGAAACAGCTAGATGTAACCACCAGTTCTACTCTAATAGTTTCTTTACTTACACTTCTCAATTGTAGAACTCATTTCCATTTTCTTGCTTCCCTGTTGCTAAAGATCTTTAAAAATTTAAATGCAACATCACCATTTTCAATCTTTGCAAATCCAGTCCTTTATATTATCATTTCTCCTCACTAAAATGTTCTCATTTGCTTTCACTTTCTAGAAAGCCATCTGGGCTATGGTGACATGTCAAATACACAGAGCTCTTCAAAAATGGAGAACTGAAAAGTGTATTCTATGGTATCAGAAGTCAGTTGGGTTCTCTTGCCTTAGCTGTGTAATATGATCCTTTCCTGGTCATTATGGAACATCAGCAGCTGAAGCATAAATCTTTGGGTACAGATCCAAGATTTCTTGAGATAGATACCACACATGGTCCAAAATATAAGCAGCTATTCCCGGTCACCATATACTGAATGGTAGACTTCAGCTGATAATCATGATAACAGGTATCACAGTCCCATGAATAATGCATAAACTGGGTATGGCTATTTTCGTTTCATTTCCTTCACCGATCTTGTATCATCTAGTGGAATTTATTATGTTGTATACCTGCTAGGATGAATTATTTGGCATGTTCTTTTATTCATTCCAGCAAGCCCTAGTTTTCTTGATTCAGGTGGTGTCTTGATCCTAGCAACTTTCTTAATTTGGGCAACCTTCCTGAAAGTCAGAGAATTTCTAACAGAACAAACAAACTCTGTTGTTAAAGCTATCAACAATTTATAAATGAGAGAAAATAAAAGTTGCAACAATCATAATTATGTGGTTCAACTTCAGTAAATTTTTTCTTTCCTTGTGACACTGAAAGATCTAATAATTAAAATACCAGTGTGTGGCCAACTTAACTGCTAGAATTTCAACAAAATTGGTGTTATAGTGGAACACACCTATTCTATAGTTAATAGACTCTCCCACCTATAATAAGTAGGAGTAGTAAGAGTAACGTGATATAATAGGTATAACACAGAGTAATCTAGTTGTGGTCCCTGATACTTTAGTATTCAACTAACTGTCGTCCAACATCGACTCACTGACTGACCCAAATGTTACTCTTACTACTCCTACTTATTATAGGTGGGAGAGTCTATTAACTATAGAATAGGTGTGTTCCACTATAACAATTGGATAGTAGAGCGATCTCTGGAATAGCCTGGTTAAAGTGTTGTGTGTGTGTGTGTGTGTGTGCTTATAACTACAGCTATATAAAAGGTAATTTTGATTAATTAGGCATTTACACAATTATCAAATAAACCAAGCGGCCTAGTAAATTTCATGTGACCCTTCCAGCAGTATTTTAATACCCAGAATCTAGTTTCAAACTTTTTCATAAGAATCAATGACTTGCAAAAACTTTGCAGATTTTTGCCAAACACATTAATCACAACTTTTTTGGAGCTGCAGGGACAGGCAAGAAATTTAATTTATACTGAATTTTACTGAATCTTATTTGGTTTATTCAAAGTTCAAATCCTCTCAGTGCCCCCCTCATAAGTATTTTAGAGATCCAAATTAATATATTTTAAACCAAACCTTTTTTCATTAGGTCCCAACCCAATTAACCACTCTCCCATATTTTTCTTCATTTAATATCTCTACTACTTTGCTCAGGATTACTAAGTCTCTCAATACCTCAAACAACATTTCATGTACTAATATGACTCAGTCAGGGTCACTGCCCTGTTACATCTGTGGGTGAGTCTGTGGTACATGTATCAGTCCCCAAAATTACATACACTCTGGAACTAGCATCATTGCTGGATATGACAGACAACTGAACCAAATTATATATAGATAACTGAAGCCTGTCCTGGAATTCATACACACACACACACACACACACACACACACACACACACACACACACACACATATAAAAGGTGCCAAAATTTCTTAGTATGACCTAATCCCTAAAGTCTGACCAGAACTTATTTTGGAATCCTTTCTTAGATGGACTAAGAAATTTTCAGAATTCTTTCATATACAGAGGGTACCAGATGCTATACTTTGTGATAGCAATAATCAATTGTAATGTTTCTGTTATGGGACCTTACCCATAATAACATAATGGACTATTCCATACGTAATAAATACTGCGCCTCAAGAGGAAGCAAGGAGTTCCGTCTGAAGTCTGGAGTGAGGTCCGTCAGAAGTCCGTCAGTTAGAGTGAGCGAGTCAGTCAGTCAAGTCAGAGGCAGTCCGAAACAGAGTCGCATTCAGACAATTACTACTAAACCTGATTGTTCGTACTAACACTTTTCTACTTCTCTGTATATATTCCTGTTTGTAATATCTTTGTTGCCATATTTATATGTTATTCCATATCCGTGTTTGAGTTCTTCTTTATTGGTTCTACCTTGGATCATCACCGTCGTACAAGGAACCGAACCATAACAGTTTTCTTATAACAATCAGTTGAAATATATTCCTCTAGTAATGTTATTTAAAATGCAATTATACAGTAAATTCATACACAATTCATGTCTATAGAAAAATATCAGCAATTTTTTTCCATTGTAAAATCATTTACAATGCATTTGTATCATGAGATGGTACTGAAAAGTTCTCAGCCTGAGCCACTTTCCAAAACCTAATAAAATGATCAAACATCACTTTTGGAGGAAGAGTTTCTTGGCCAAGCTGAGCATTTGTCAGTGCCTCAATCATACTTATAACAGACCTATTTTATCAATGGTTCTTCCATTAATTCTTAACCATTGGCAATTCTTTTTCCTAAAAGAAAAAAAAAATTCTTTTATGTGTTATGTCTCTTCAGGACGTGAGTAATCCTAGCTCTCCACAACTTCCTATCTCTCATAACCCTTAACAGCATTTCTCACTTTATCAAGCTTCCACTTCCCTGTTCATATCATCTATTCACACAAGCTATGTCTCACTGCCTTCTGTCTTGCCCTCTTGTGAATGTTATGTTTTCCAATCCTTCCTTCTTCATTACATGTCCAAGAAATTTCAGCTCTTTCTTTCTTATTCTTAGTATAAGTGTTCTTTTTGTTACCATTTTCTTTTAAGACTTCTTCATTGCTTACTCACTCCATCCATGGACTTCTCAGTAGCCTTCTGTAGAACCACATCTCTGATGCTTTCATTTTCCTCTTTATCTGTGGTGAGATTATCTAGCATTCACTGCCATACAAGAGGATTGACATCACATAGTAATTCAGCACAAATAAGTCAAAAGCACTTTACAGTGACTCTCTAACATAAGATAATTTAGTGGATAGTATGAAAAGTAAACATACAATTTAATTTAGGCAAATGAATGACAAAGTGGGAAGGGGTTTCATCTTCTAGAAGGACTTCATCAGATTAGTTTCATTCTTTGAGGATAAAACACATTAAACAGAATTTTTTCCACTTTGTCATTAATTTGTTTAACATTGTTCTGATATATAAATTTTTATATATCATATTCTCCCATACAATTTCATCCAGTCCTAATGTTCAATCCTATTAAAAAACAATTCCAAAATCTAAACAAAGTAATGGCTGTCTATATTTCTGAGATGAGGTATTATGTACATTATTTACATTATTCAGACTAATGTCCTCATCTTTGTCACCATATTTATTACAACGTTTCGGCCGTTGTACGCTCCAGCCTTCTTCAGGTGGTTGGAATGTCAAACTGAACCTTTTATTTTGCTCACTGGGGTAGACTGTTCTAGTTCCATGTGCCATGTTTAATGGATGTCAGTTATCAGTTATCTCTTGTTAATTCCCCTCTCCAATTCTCCACTGCCTTAACCGGGTATTGAGCTCACACTCTTTGGGTCCTGTCACTGGATCTAACTAATGCCTTTATCCACTGTGCCATGTGTCCTCAAGGACACATGGCACAGTGGATTAATACCCGAATAAGGCAGTGGAGAACTTTCAGAGGGAAATTAACAGGAGATAACTGACATCAATTAAACATGGCACATGAAACTAGATTAGTCTACCTCAGTGAGCGAAATAAAAGGTTCAGGTTGACATTCCAACCACCTGAAGAAGGCGGGAGTGTACAACAGCCGAAACATTGTAATAAATATGGCAACAAAGATGAGGACAATAGTCCGAATAATGTAAATAAAGTAATGGCTTTTAATAGCCATTACTTTGTTTAGATTTTGGAATGCATCTTTTACTAATCCTATGTGCTTTTGGATACTTTGTCCAAATAATAGCACCTTTAGTTTTAAGAGTCAAAAAAGCAACATGCTAGTGTGAAATAAAATAAAAAAAAAACAGCTAAATAATTTGATTGTAGATGTTTTGCAAAACAGCGGAAGTGGATGACAAAGGTATATATTAGCTGATACAGGTGTCTACAATAGATTCAGTCAAACTGTTGAACACCGGTTCTGATTATTGTGGGTGGGTATGGAGACAGTGTAAATGTCAGAGGATTTTAAGAAAGAAAGCTAAAATAAGGCTAATGTTTGGACAATGACTGTGACAAAGTAGTATTTTCAGTTGATGTTGCTTCATTTAACACTGAGCATGTAATAAATTTGTATACATGCAGTTATCATACTATGGAGATAGTAAACTAGTGTTTCAAATGAGGAGGTGCAAGTTGTGCCTTTTTATCTCTCTATATGTCTGTTTGTCTATCAATATATCTATACCTATCTCTCTCTTTCTCTCTCTCCCTATATATATATTGATATATCTATCAATATTTCTATCTATATATCTTTCTATCTCTATCCCAATCTCTCTATATCCGTGTATCTCTCTGAGTCAGTTCATAATTATATATCTATTTAGTAGTGTTTAATATTTTTGGTGTAAATTCTCAAGAACCAAAAAATGTATGAATTTACTTTCATTATATGTTTACATTTTATTACAATTCCAATCATCACTTTTTAAAATAAACATTGCTGAGGAGTGAAGGTAGTTAAAATAATAGTAGTATCAAGGGAAATACTGTTGTTTTGACACCCTGTTTTTTGTGCACACTAAGGTTAAAAATTGTGTTCATATTTTAATAAATTCACTACCTTAGTAAGTACTTTTGTGTAAAGTATATGTATGTCTAATAGCAATGTTACATGGCAGTAGTTACTAAGATCTTTTTTTGTCTCCTTTTTTATAAAGTAGAATTACTATACTCAGACTGAACTTTTAAGGTACATTTCCTTTCTGTGTGGTTAAATAGCTGTGCTAACACTTTGTGGAATTCTTATGTACACAAATGCACCAAATACAAGTAGGTTTGGTTGATTTTGTTTAGTAGCATATCAGTCTCTATGAGTTATTTAATGCCAAAATCTAAATATTTTGCACACATTTTTATGCCTTCAACTACATACATTTTGTACATAATTTCATACTTTCAGGGTAAATGTGTGTTTTTTTTTTTAGATATATAGTTTGTAGAAAATAAAATGTATTGCTGGTAATTTCACTGCAAAAATACATTGTTGGTAATTTTACTATAAAAATTTATTTTTTTATACATTTTCAGTATTGTACTGATTATTATTTTGCTATAAAAATATATTGTTGGCCACTTTACCTGTTGGTCAGTGTATTATGAAATGTATTTGTGGTAATACAACCCGATTACCTCCCCTGTCTTATGATTTGTATAAGTCACACACCATCTTAGACAAAATGGCAAGACTCTTCAGTTACGCTCAATAAAGACACATTAAGCCGAACTAGACTCTGAGTTTTCATTACAATTTATTGTACATATATTAAGAAATGGACAAAGTCCGACAATTTATTTATTAAAGACATTTTTATGTTTAACGTTCTTTTTTTTTTTTATAGATACAAGTATTTAAGTAAATGCTCTGTTTATAATAAACAGTATTAAATAACATTTACCGGCCTGGATGTCCGAGAAATTTTCATAGAAAATATTCGTCCTTTGACAGGATTCGAACCTGCATCCTATACGGAACCGTCATTTAAGTCCGACAATTTATTTATTAAAGACATTTGTCTCATTTCTTAATATATGACGTCATTTGTTTACATTTGATACGCCAGAGCAGTTATGAATGTACGAGATTCATGGAAGATTGAAGTTTATAAGCAGTAAATTCGACCTTGCCTACTGAACGCTCCTTTGTGGCCGAGACGGTAAGGCATGTCAGCGTAAATGACGGTTCCGTATAGGATGCAGGTTCGAATCCTGTCAAAGGACGAATATTTTCTATGAAAATTTCTCGGACATCCAGGCCGGTAAATGTTATTTAATACTGTTTATTATAAACAGAGCATTTACTTAAATACTTGTATCTATAAAAAAAAAAGAATGTTAAACATAAAAACGTCTTTAATAAATAAATTTATTGTACGTAATTATGGACAAATACCTTAAACCAGATTGACTGGACTTGGACTCTACAGACCCATCTTCTACTGATGCCTGGCAATATTGGAAACAATTATACAAAGGATTCTTGCTCACACTGGAAAACAGTTCATCCACTACTATTACTGATATGGACGGACTTAACCTACTAATGCACCACATTTCCATATCTGTATAAACCAATATTTCTGTAAAACTTACCAGAGTGCCATGGATGTTTTGGATGGAATTTTCGTGAAGAGACAAAACATAATCTTTGCCCCACATGTATTAGCAACTATCCACCAATTCCTTGAAGAGAGGTTAGAACAATATCTTCAGCACTGTTAAAGACTTTGAGGAGTCAAAAAGAGATATCGCCAACTCAGCCATCACTTCGCTGAATCCTGACATTCTCTTAGAAGTAGAGATTGATACTTCCAACCATGCCATAGCTAAAGCGTTAAGGTAATCTGGGCACCCTGTAACATCCTTCTCCAGAACACTGTCAAAATTTAAGTGCAGACATTCAGCTGTCAAAAAGGAAGCTTATGCCATAGTTGAGGTGCTAAAAAAAAATGGTGACATTTCTTAATTGATCACTGCTAAAAGTTAATCACTGACCAAAAATCAATCTCATTTATGTTTAACCTCAACACATCAATCAAAATAAAAAATGAAAAGATAGTGAGATGGAGGGTAGGGCTTTCCTGTTTTTTATTTGATGTTTTCTATCAAATGGGAAAGGAAAATGCAATGGCAGACATGATGTCAAGAGTGTGTGGATCAATAAAGAGCACCAAAGATCTACAGAAAGTTCATAATGAACTCTGTCATCCAGTCATCACAAGGATAATGCATGTGGCTCAAAACCAGAATTTGCCTTTTTCAGTTGAGGACATGAAATGAATAACAAATGGTTGTCAGCTTTGTGCTTGAATAAAACCAAGGTTCTACAAACCCAAGCCGGGAACTCAAAAGCTACACAGCCATTTCAGAGGATGAGTGTGGACTTTAATCTAAATCCCAAAACAAATATCTACTTTTGTTGATGAGTACTTGTGATTCTCTATTGCCTTTCTTTGTCCTGATGTAAGTGCAACAACGGTCATATGCTGTCTTTGCTCACTCAATATTTGGAGTGCCAGCTTATATTCATACAGATTGTGGGATCTCTTTTATGTCTGACTATGAACATTCTTATTGGTACAAAGAGTGGCCATAAGCTTGACTACTCCATAGAATCATCAAGGGAATAGACAGTGCAAGGGATAATGGCATAATATGGAAGACTGTACAGTCAGCGCTCAAAAACCAGAATCTTAGGCATTAGGAAGTCATAATAACCAAGACTCTGTACACTATAAGAACACTATTGTGTACAAGAACTAATGAAACACCTCACAAAAGGTTTTTAAAATGTCCGAGGCTAAGTTCAACCAGGATCTCCCTCCTTTCTTGGCTCTCACAACCAGATATTGTTTTACATAGAAACCATGTTCGACAAAGCAAGTATGATTATCCTGTGAGTAAGGTGGAACTGCTCAAGGGGAACCCACTCTATGCATGTATCCAGCACTCCAATAGGAGACAACTGAACAGTTACCCTCAGAGATTTAGCCCCTGCTGGAGAGTTATCGAACCAGAGGAAGGAGCAGCTCTCCCCTGAAGCAATATTTCTCCCTCTTGATAGTAATGATGATACAATGCCATTAGATTCTCCTGAAGAACAAGGACCAGATAATGATAATTCAGAGATCAACACTAGAATAGCTCCCTCAAAACGAGAGCATACTACCACAGACTCTGATAATCAGCTTTCAAAATCAGATCATCCAACACCAAGAAGGAGACAAAAACAATATGAGACTAAATACTTCTGGTTGACTGTTCCCATAACACTTGAAAGCCCAGATCAGCTGCCACGAAGACGATCCCAGAGAATTGTTAAGAGACCCAGTCACCTGGATGATTTTGTGTCAGACTAGGAGAAAACAAAGCCAAGGAGAATGTGGTAAGACAATCCAATTACTTCTCCTGTCAAGTCACACTGTCTCAGCCAAAATAGTAAGACTCTTCAGTTACATTCAATAAAGGCACATTAAGCTGAACTAGACTCCAAGTTTTTATTACAGTATTGTTCATAGTTTTGATATAAAAATATATTGTTCATTTTACTACAAAAATTTACTGTTGAAAAATTTTTTTCATAAAAATGTATTGCTGGTATTTTTACTATAAAATGTATTTTTATAGTTTCCTAATGTTTTGATTTTTGTTTGAGGATTCACTATTTACCCATAGCTGGGACCCTAAGAGGTGCTACCACCCATGGTCAGGGTGGACCTAGAAACAACAGCAATTAAGAGGTGGTTCCACTAAATAAAAGTGCTAGCATGATTATTTCATTTAATTTTCCTACCAGCATGGTATTTATATGGTACAGAATATTTATTATTTTTTAAGTAATTTTCTCCATAACATAACTAATTTATTCCAGTTTATTAAAATTTATAAAAATTCTCAGTGGAATTATTTATTTAAACCAGCAGGCTTATTTTATAAGATGAAAAATTCTCACTGTCATGACTATTCTAGAGTATCTTTCAAAAGCTCTGTTATGCAAAATTAAATTGTCTTAGAGGGCTAAAGAATTCCAACTGCCCTTTTATTTATTTGTAGGAAGTAGCAAATTCATAATCTTTCTCAAGGCATGCTGCCACATATGGCCTAGTGCTACTGCTATATATTTAGAAGTCTTTCATAAAATTCAAAGAAGAATCCGTAATGCCATTGGTCTTGACCTGGCATCTTGGCTTGAGACACTTTCCCATCACCATAACATATCTTCCCTGTGCTTTCTCTATAAATACTTTCATAAATAAATCCTCTTCTCTTGGATGGTAACTGGTCTACCACAGAAAGAAATGACAACCTACTGCGGGAAAAAATCTGCCTCGTCAGTCATGTATCAAAAAATACGTGACCACCTAAGCATGTATCACACATGGCACGTAACTGACTGACTGACTAGACAGGCAGCAAGGTCTCATCATTTAACAGTTGAAATGGTTAGATATAACTAAGTTCTATGCTAACAGTTTCATTTCTTGCACTTCTCACTTGTGGAACTCCAGCTTCTTGCTTTCCAGTCAAGTTTGATCTTCAAAAATTTAAACAATTCCAATCATTATCTTCTTCTATAATTTTTATTCTTTTATTGTTCTCATACCTGTTTTTCTTTTTCTTATATTCTTTAACACCCAGAAAAGCCCTACATCTTAGTGGCTTTATTGCCTTGCTTGGGAGGGAAATAATTAAAAAAAATAGTGTGAAATAAATCATATCTACATGAGGTAATTGTTCTCTAGTAACCTTACATATTTTGTGATCTATATAAATTTTTGGGTGTTACAGTTTATATATATGATGAATTTTACAAATATAAAAATATACTAACTACATCATATCTCTGTTGCTATTTCCATGACAAATGTTCAGATGAGCTTCATTCTTTAATTCCACTTGGTCAGACCATTATAACTAGGACACACCATGCCACTTCCATGGAGTTGAATCACCCTTATTTCCTCTGTGTTTTAAATGTAAGAAGAAATTTCCACTCAGACAACATTTTCTTTGTGTAGCAGACTATCTCATGGATGCTTTCTTGAACACTTCAATCTTGACCCCTTCAAGTCAAGGGTCAGTCATTATCTGTTGTAACCTAGGGAAGGTTACTGAATAGAATAATCACACGAAGGTTGGTAATGAACGATAATACTTAGGACAAGAACAACACATATAAAATTCACCAGTAGCACATAGAAAAAGTAGTCAACTCAAGTCAAGTGAATTCCACAATGAATCTACAACTGCAGACCAACACATACAATATTCACTACTGTATTTATGGGAATGGGGGTATACCCATTATCATCTATAGGTATGCTAAAACATTATCTTTCCTCCTTAGCCCTACAATCTTCACTTCCTATAACCTTCTCTTCAATAAATATCACACATTTTATTTGTCATTACCATTTTGACTGTAACCTGCTATGTTGAGTGGTTCTTGTATTGGGTGAAATTTAGTTTAAAAAATAAAAACTTAACTTTTATCATAAACCAATTTCAAATATTTTAAAATAGCTATGATTTTTAGCAAAATTTCTGCAAAAACCCTGCAAAGACTTGATAAAAAAAATAAGAAATTTAAATTCTCATGCTTTCTCTATATTTTCTCCAACTTTCTCCACCCATAATAAACACACCCATGCATATACATCAATATCCACAGGCACATACAGCCACATTCAAACACACCCTCATCTCCTTGCCCACCAAAACAGGCATATCCACATGTGCAACCATATCCACATACATTTATGACAGCCACATCCACACATGCACCCATATCCACATCTGCATCCAAATTCGCATTCACATCCACATGTGCATCCATGTCCACATACATCCATGACAGACACATCCACACATGCATCTATATCCACATCCAAATCCGTAGGCACATCGACATGTGCATCCATTTCTATATGCATTCACGATGACCACATCCACACATGCATCAATATCCACATCCAAATCTGTAAGCACATTCACATGTGCATCCATGTCCACATACATCCAAGACAGCCACATCCACACATGCATCCATATCCACATCTTCATCCAAATCCATAGGTATATCCACATACAGCCACAGCCACACATGCATCCATATACACATCTGCATGCACATCCACATGTGCCTCCATATCCACATACATCCATGACAGCCACATCCACATATGTATTCATATCCACATACACACACATCCATGCACACATACCCATGCCTCTTTTTTTTAACAATATCATTGCTGAACAGAATAGATGCAAGCAAGAATACTCACCAGAATCAAAACGTTGAAATCTATTTTCGCTTGCTTTTCTTTGTAAAGACCCTTCCTGGGGTGGAAGGGAGACTGAGGAACCCACTGAAGAGGAGTTGACCTTGGGGTGAAGGTAATTCTCCTCCACTAAACTCATAGTGGGTTTAATTTTGGGGTGTCGATTGACGTAGTAATAGTTTGGATTCCGTGGAAACCTGTGATTAGACAAGAAATAAGATTCAAATTTCAAAGAGAAATGAACAAGAAAAAAAATAATATTCAAGAATTTCTGAATTTAAGGTTTCTTTTTTTTTTTTTTTTTTAATCATTTTAAGCAAGGAGATAATTTCACAGGGGGTTACTGAGAATGAAAGAACATAAGACATTAAAGAGGACAATAAAAGGACAGAGGTCAGGAAGACAGAAGATGGTGATTGATGCTGCATTTAAACTTTTGAAGATCATAAGTGACAGGTAAGTAAGAAACTTAAAAAGAGTTCCACAGGTGAGAAGTGTTAGAAAATCAATTATTAGAATAGAATTTATGATTACATTAGATATTTCAATAATAAAATAATGAGATCTAGTTGCCAATCTCATAGTACATTTACATTCATGCAGTTGAAATACCAAGAGGAATCCCATTAGAACAATTACTATGAAAATATTTATAGAAAAGGCACAGGGAAGCCACATCACAGCAGTAGGAAAGTGACTGGAGTTAAGATGGTAGGTCAGGACTGATAACATTGCAGATACTTTTTTTTGATTTTGTCACAAATCTCAAGATATAGAGCAAGAGCACCAGATTGGATATGGTAGTAATATTCAATGCACGGACAAATGGTAGATTTATAAATGTGCAAAATAGATTCTGGCAAGAAAAATAATGAGCAGTAACTTTACAAGCCAATATGCAAACAGCAAGCAAGGGACTAACTTTTTAAGAAATAAGGTGTCAGAATAAGCTGAGCATCTTGCATGTACTGTTTTTTAGTATTTCATCTCAAGTAAGGTGATACACCCACTAAGACACAGGGAGTTACTGAAAGTGAAGGAAACTGAAAAAATGTTTCTGAGGAGATAGGACAATAAAAAGAACATGGTTCAGAGAGGTAAATGATGACTGATGTTGCATTAAAATTTTTGTAGATTGTAGTTGGCAGGAAAGTAAGAAGCTGGAAAAGTGTGAGAGAAGAAACTATTAGAATAGAATTTTCAGTTATATCTAGTAATTTCAACAGTAAAATGATGAGACCTTACTGCCAATCTAGTACTGCATTTAAATTCATTAAGTCAAGGCACCAAAGAAGAATGCTCAGCAGAACAATAATTTACTAATGTCTTCTCAATTTTCCACAGGGCTAAAAAAGAGTGAAAGAGTGTTGGGATTACACCAAATAGAAAAGGGTTTGCCTACTTTGAAAAATCTGCAATCAAAATGCTGGCCTAAAACCTAGGCCTGAATACTGATTTACTGATTACTAGTGCCAGTGAGAAAGTTACAACTAATTCATCTGCCATTGTTCAAAACATAAGCATCAACATGTGGAGATAGAAACAGTTAAAAACTTTTTGAAAAAAAAAATTAAAAAAAGTATACAAAAAAGGAAAAACAACAAATTATGTTATAAGAAAAAACACTGAAAATCCAATTGTAAGTAATTTAATTTAGTTTAATTCTTCTCTGTAAAATTCATATACTATAAATAAATATCACTATATTAAATAATAGGTGTCTTTTTTTTTTCCAATTCTCATTTCAGTATATTCAATAAGTTTTTAAAAAAAGTACAGAATCTTTCTAACAATTTTTTTTACCTATATATATGTGTGTGTGTGTGTGTGTGTGTGTGTGTGTGTGTGTCTGTGTGTTTATTAGTTGTTTAGTTCATAAATATAAGAACTAATACATATACACACACATGCATGCATGGTACTATAGTCACTAATTAAAATATCACTTTGCTCTGATCAAATTATTGCACCCCAGGTTTTTAGATAAGATCAGTGTATTATCTGTGCAGTCTGCAGAATATTTATCTATAATATCTATATGATCTATGGAAGGGTTATACGCAATGTGTGTGTGTGTGTGTGAAACATCTCAACTTTGATCTGAAAGCCTGGGAAGCCCAAGCATCAAACTGAAAGGAGTGGTGTAAGACATATTGTAAGGCCCTACCCACTGATTAGTGATTTCTTGCTCAACTTGACGTCTGTATTGTCTCATTTTGATCTTGTTGATGTGACCTCCATCTTCTGGTTTTCTCCTTCTATATTTTGGATAGGAGTTATTCCCTTGTTCAAATGTAAATTTAATTTAAATCAAAGGGAAAAAATTACAAAACTATCTTGAAATACCAAAGAGTAAATTTATCCAATAAAACTGCTGCTGACTTCAACCACGACCTCCAGACAACTTCGGAATTTACTGCATCTCTTCTGGACAGTCTCCTTGTATAAGTTTGTGAATGCTGCCATAATCCTTGCCTTCAGTTTATCGTTGTTGTTACAAGGAGTTTTTTTTGGTTTCTCACTCAACTGCACCCCACACATAATAACCAAGGGGGCTGCAGTCTGGGGAGTTAGGTGGCCAGATTTAAGGGGTGATGTGGCCACAGAAATTGTCTGACAGCCATGACTACATTCTCCTGTTTGTGTGGCATGGTGCAGAGTCCTGTTGCCAGACATAGGGTCTTCCAGCAGCCACCCTCTTGACCCAGGGCAGCACTATCTCCTCAAGGCACTTAATATAGGCTTCTGTGTTGGAAGATGAATGGAAGTATAGCATCACTAGTGATCACTCCAAACACCATGATGTCGACTGGATATATCATCCAACTCTTTCTAAATCATCTGCATTGTCCCCAGATTGACAACCAACACTCTGAAATCATATTGAAGCTTCTGGCATGAATGCCAAGCTGTATGGGATGCAGTTTCCAAAATTTCTGGCAGAATAATTTGTGTCATGGTGCACTTTTTCTCACAGATGGTACCCACTGACCCTACTATACTAAAATCAAAAACAATACACGTGTGAAATTAAAAATTTAAAATGGCGACAATATAGCCATTGCATCATCTGTGTGTATATATATATATATATATATATATATATATATATATATGTAATGTATATGTGTTGTGTATTTGGGCAGCAATCACTCTTTTATACAAGTTTATATAATTTATGTCCCAAAAAGGAAAAAAAATTATACAAATACATGAGAAATTATATAAAAAACTCGGCCACCACATCTTGTCAGTCATTTTCAACACAACTTGCATTTAATTAAAAAATTCAATCTTTTGACAAAATGCAATATTTTCAAGAAACACTTAAATTAATAAAAAAAGCGTTCAATATGATTTCAAAAAAAGAAAAATGTAGAGCAATTTAAGCTATAAAATTTTTAGAAACCCAACCTTCCTGTTACAGCAATTTCTACCATTTTGGTATCATCAGACAGAAAATTTACTGCCTTTTAGAGTTAAAACCTTTTAAATTTTAATGTGGACAAAGTAAAGAAAGTGCTTGTCATCACTTTTTATACTCACTCTAATACCCTGAAAGAAAGATCTGGCATTTACTTTTTTTTTTTTTGCTTTTAATCCCCAGAGATCCTGAAATTAATATAACTTTTTCAAAGACAATTTATACATATGTGAGCAATATATGTGTGTGTGTGAATATACACACTTTCATTTTATAAGTTATATGTATATGTTGATACATTCCTTTCATAAAAAAGAGAACACTTGAACTTTAAGTGTATGAAAAAAAAGAAAAATATTAACCAATGACAAACACACACACACACATATATATATATATATATATATATATATATACATATATATAAATGGTGTGTGAAAATGTTTCCATACTCCTTTTTGAAAAACTAGAGGATACATATATAAAAACTTTTTCAGTCAAAACCTTTGCTGACATATTTTAAATACATTTCTGATATCCCCTGGCAAGTGAACAGAGCAATTGCGATAGAACCTGTCTATGGAACTCTAGAGTCAAGAAAGCTGAAGGTAACATCAATCAGTTTACATGAAAAATTTTATGTGTTAATCTTATATATATATATATATATATATATATATATATATTATAGGGGTTGGACAAAATAATTAGAACACTTGTTAAATTCAAAGAAAATTTATTTAATATGGAGTTGGTCCTCCTTTTGCCTTACAGACAGCTTTAATACGTCTAGGAATGGAATCATACAGCTTCCTGACTTCATCCAGAGGAATTTTCAGTCATTCTTCCATTAAAACCTTCTCCAGCTATTTACCACATGACAGTGGAGGATAGCGGCTCCTCACTTGTTGCTCCAAAATGCACCACAAATGTTAAATAATATTGCTATCTTGAGATTGGAGAGGCCACTCCATATATTCTAGCTGACTTTTATGCTCTTCATACTAATTCTTAATCACTCAAGCGGTATGTATTGGAGCTTTATTGTCTTGGAAGATGCAGTCACCATCAGGGAATAAAGTCTTGGCCATTGGATGAACGTAGTCTCCCAAAATATTCAGGTAATCTTTGCTGTTGATTCTACCATGCAGGGTAACTATTGGACTGAGACATTTCCATTATATGGCGGCCCAAACTATCACTGATCCACCTCCATGCTTCACTGATGGAAGAAGGCAGTCAGGGTTGTAAGCTTCTTTGGGCTGCTTCCACACATAAACTCACCCTGAAGTTGGGAAAAGAGAAAAACTGGACTTGTTTGAGAATATGACTTCCTTCCATTGGTCTGCAAACCAGGCATTGTGATCTCTGCACCACTTCAACCTCTTTTGAATGTTGCGAGTAGAGAGAAGAGGTTTCCTCACAGTGGCTCTTCCATGATATGCAGGCTTATGGAGTTCATGGTGAACAGTTTTAGTAGAAACTGAACTATTCAGATGGTTATTCAACTCAGCAGTCACTTTGGCCACATTTGTCCGATGGTTTCAATGCACAGTCCCTGTTAGTAAGTTTGCAAGTCCGGCCCAAATTCCTACAGTTATTGAGGTCTTGCCCTGTTTCTTGAATTGCATCAGTGTTCTTGATATGGTAGCTCTTGAAAAACCAAACAGTTCAGCAACCTTAGTGATCGAGGCTTCTGCCATGCGAGCTCCAACAATTTGCTCTTTTTTGAACTCAGAGAGGTCACGCATTTAGCTTAAATTTTACTAAATTCTAAAAATAAATAAGTCAAAGACAGTAAATTAGATAAATAAATGTATTTACAATAGATATAACCTGCAATTACGAAGTTTTAGTTAAAGTTCTTAATATAATAGGTCTTTGAAATATAGGAGTGGATTTTGTAACTGTTCCAATTATTTTGTCCAACCCCTGTTTTATATATATATATATATATATATATATATATATATATATATATATATGAGAGAGAGAAAGATTTTTTAATATCTTTGACATCAAGTGAATAAAACAGTAAATATTTTCATTCAAGTATTTGTATAATCAAGATAAAAAATATTTGACATTATACACACACATATACACACACAATGGTTAATTTGGCGCTCAGGCTTTCAGTAAATCTTTCTTGTAACCCTCTTGATTATTATGTGTGGGTGGGTTGCAGTTGAGTGAGAGACCAACAGAACTCCTTGTAAATACCAAAGATGAACTGAAGACAAGGATTATGGTAGCATTCACCAACTGACAAAAGACACTATGTCTGGCAACAAGACTCTGCACCATGCCACACAAGCAGGAGAACCTAGTCATGGCTGTTAGACAATTTCTGCAACCACATCACCCCTTACATCTGGCCATCTAACTTCTCAGACTGCAATCCCCTTGATTATTATGTGTGGGGCACAGTTAAGTGAGAGACCAACAAAACTCCTTGTAAAAACAAAGATGAACTGAAGGCAAGGATTATGGCAGCATTCACCAACTTAAACAAGGAGACTGTCCAGAAGAGATGCAGGAGATTCCAAAGTCATCGGGAGGCCAGGGCTGAAGCCAACAGCAAATTTATGGAATACTTTTGATATCATTACATGGTTGGTTTCTCATACTTAAATCCTTTTACTATATTTATAAAAATGATGATTAACACATCCACAGTTAAATACAGAATGGCATTTTTATTTCGTCAAAAAGTTATTTCTGTTAATGAATGCAGCCATAATCCTTGCCTTCAGTTCATCTTTGGTATCACAAGGAGTTTTGTTGGTCTCTCGCTCAACTGTGCCCCATACATAATAATCAAGGAGGTTGTAGTCCGGGGAGTTAGGTGGCCAGATGTAAGGAGTGATGTGGTCACAGACATTAAAATATAAAATGGTGACAATTTACCCATCGCACCTGTATCTGTCCTGACATGTTATAAAAAATAATGATTATTTTCTACCTACTCTATTTATAGAGTTAAATAAAAAAAATGTCAGTTTAGATAATTAAAAAAAAATTACATGCTGTTATGAGTGCTGTAACACTAAGATCAAAAGTGATTTTTCTGTATGAAGTTAGAACTAAATGCTCTTAATGCCACATAAAGACAAAACACAGAAAGGACTTTTTGACCAACTAAAAATGCCATTCTGTATTTGACTGTGGATGTGTTAATAATCATTTTCATAAGTATAGAAAAAAGGATTTAAGTATGAGAAACCAACCGTGTAATGATATCAAAAGTAGATAAGGCATAAATATGCAAAAATGTGCTTTCAGTACTTTTTTTTTATATTTGAATTTTGGGCTGTGGTCAGTGAAGCAAAATATTCTAAGTTTGGTACACTGTATTCCTGGGTGGCAAACCAGGAATACAGCCTCAATAATGCATTCCAAATTACGGGGTCAAAATGAGGAAACAATGATGCATTCCAAATTACGGAGTCAAAAAGGAAACAAAATTCTTTTATGTGTCAAATACTTTCAAGATATGGACGATCATGGCTCTCCAATACTTCCTGCTTTTTGTTACTCTAAGTTTTTACCTTTTATCATCCGTGGTTTTCCTTGTTTTGCCATCCATTCACATAATCAACATGATATAATGGTTAGCAATCTTGTCTCACTAGATCAATTATGACTAAGTAGTGAGTTTGATCCTCACTGTGTGCCCCATAATTTTGGCCTTGTGCCACATCTAAGCTACACTTAGAAAATCACCACATAATATTGTTATGTAGGTTACTCACTCTTTCTATCTGGTTCTCTTGCATTCAGTGTATCCTGTGAGTGTTAAATTCTCTATGCCCTCTTTCCTCATTCTGCATCACAGAAATTTTAGCTTTCTCTTTCTGATTGTAACTATAAGTTTCTTTGGTGTTTCTATTTTCCTTCAGACTTCCTCCTTATTTTTAGCATTCATCAGCCGAACCACAGTTCTGTTGCTTTATGTCTCTTCTTCATATATGAGGAAATTTACCAGCATTCACTGTCTTATAGGAGATTAGATATTACATAGCAATTCAGCACTCTTTTCTTTGTTTCTAATATTTTCTTATGTTTTAATACTTTGCTTAGTTTATGGAAGACATCTTTTGCTATTCCTATATGTACATTTGGATTTATGTCATGCTTTCTATCAATTGTTGCTACACTATCCAGATAGCTGAATTTCTGTATCTGCTTGATTTTGGCATCCCCCATTTGTAGTTCACAACTTAGGCTGTCTCTTTTGCTAACAACCATGCATTCAGTCTTAAAGACTAGTTCTTTCTTCTTGGTTTCCTTTACTACCTTATCTAAAAGTTTCTATTGATTAATTCCTGAATCAACACTGTATCATCTGCATATTCTTTTTGCTAATTAATCAGACAATACAAGGCCTAAGAGAATGCAGAGGATTACTGAATAAGATTAATGAATGAATGTAAAAGCAAGGGATGAGAAGTACAGATTATGAGGATATGTAGGAAATATCACAGTTGACTCTAGACTTGAATAAGGTAAGGTTATATTCTTCTGGGAAGCATTCATGCAGGAGTCTGTTCCAAAAAGTAGTGGTTCTTGGAAAGAAGCTTTGGGAGTAGAACACCATTCTTAACAAAGGAATAGAAAAATAGCACAAAAGATTACTGATTTCAAAACACACTAAATAACAAGATATGTACACCTCTTCTATAATGCAGACTTTCTTATGAACCTTTGGATTGTTATGTTACATTTTTTCATCATTTATTACTACATGACACAGATAATCTAATTTCTGTATCTGCTTGATTTTGATATCCCCAACATGTAGTTCACACTTTGAACTGTCTCTTTTGCTGATGACTTCTGTCTTCTTGCAGATAATTAATCCTTTTTTTTTCTTTATACATTATGACCTCGTCTAAGAGTTCTTTCAGTTTTTATATTGTGTCTACCATCAGCACACTGTCTATATGGTTTCCACCATCAGCACACTGTCTACATGGTTTCCACCATCAGCACACTGTCTACATGGTTTCCACCATCAGCACACTGTCTATATGGTTTCCACCATCAGCACACTGTCTATATGGTGTCTACCATCAAAACACTGTCTATATGGTGTCTACCATCAGCATGCTGTCATCTGCGTATCTTATGTTGTAAAGATTATGCCAATCAAATCCCAATGTGTTTTCCACTTCTGTTAAGATCATCTTTCTATATAGTTTAAACAGATCCAGTGAGAAAACACATTCTTGTTTTCTCCTCTTTTTAATTTGTTTCCCTAAATTTGTTCTATATCTGCATGCAGACCGTTCACAGTAGGACACAGGGTAATAATGTCTTTGACACTAGAAAATGATATATATATATATATACAGGACCAGCACGTACTACACCCCTGACCAAAAGTGTAGTCTGATTGGAGACCCCAGGGAGTTCTTTGTAACCCTTGCTATCTTCGCAACATTTGCTGTTTTCTACCTACATCTATATACATTACAAATTAAACTAAGCACAAGTTACTATTAAAGGATGAAAAATTTTTGCGGATTTTAACATCATTCTGGGGGGTCTTTATTTTTCATCCAAATCCATGAATTTGTTTTGCTCATGGTAATTCTCAAAAAAAAAAAAAAAAAAAAAAAAAAAAAATAGAAAACTGTTTTTCATCCATAATATTGAATTTGTTAAAATTATTCAACTTTTTAACAAGAAAAATCTCAAGATGATGTTAAAAATTGCTGCAAAACATTGTTGATTTATTTAAGATGAGTTGAGCTATTATGACATGCCTCTAATTTGTATTTAGAGATGTATTTATTTTCAATTTTTCTAGTTGAATTGTTTACCCATATTGCATATGAGTCATTATTGTACATAATTAGGCTTTAATAAAATTTGTATTCTATATGAATACTACCTTCTGAAAATTGAGATGTAGTAGAGTAGTGTGCCCCATATCATAGATTGGGGAGTGGGGCACAAGACTCTTGCAATGGCCCTGTACATGCATACAAGATTTGATCATTAGATCATCCCATATCTTAAAACATTGCACCTAGGCAGATCTTTGACTATCACAATGCAGAATACTTAATAATAAAAGTAGGTACCTCAACCTTGATAATAAAAGTAGGTACCTCAACCTTGATAATAAAAGTAGGTACCTCAACCTTGATAATAAAAGTAGGTACCTCAACTTAATAATAAAAGTAGGTACCTCCACATAATAATAAAAGTGATAAAAAGAAAAACATTAAGGAAACAGAATGAAATCAGCTTGAGTTCATGACCAGATGTCTTAAAAAGATATTGAAAAAATTAAATTTAAAATTTTAATGTTCCAACATCTTCACTGTTTTCTACTGGTGCATAATTATCACTGATGCTAGCCATTTTTATATCTCCCCAAACCCTTTCTACACATATATAAACGCACCAATAGAAACATTACTTTAGTTCGGTGAAGTCATTCTAGATGGCAAATACATTACACAAAATTTTTTCCACTTTGTCATTCATTTGCCTAACATTCTTATATATAGAAATTTACATATCATATTCTTCCATATATACATACATAACTACATACATGTTGTAATTTTGGCTAATCCTCATCACCAAGCAAAGGTTACTGTATAGAATAATCAAACAAAGGTTGGTATTATATTCCGTGCTAATAGGAATATATACTTGAAAAACAAGGAGAATAAAATAAGTAAAGCTTTATTGCACAAAACCACTACAATAAGAATAAAGGTAATAGTTGTCACAAGTCAATCCAGTAGTGAGTGCTACAATTGGAAGGTCGGTAGTTCTCGCGTAAGTCTGAGTTGTACTCAACAGATCCCAACTAGTTTCTGTAGTCCGTTGACTTACAGATACTTATAGGTAGTTACTATCTATAGTGTAATCACTTATGGGGGTGACAGATTATTCCATTACATCAGTTGGTAATGAACGATAATACTTAGAACAAGAACAACACATGTACGATTTGCCAGTGGCATGTAGAAGTAGTAGTCAACTGCTAGAAGTGTGTCAAGTGAATTTCACAATGAATCTCCAACTGCAGGATATCTACCAACTGCTCCATGTGGTCAGATGTGGCACAAGGTCAAATTTAATGGGAGGTTTCCAAGCCCATAGGCTTGACCAAAAATTCCCCGTAGACCCCGTATAAAATGGAACAGGTAGCTGTTTCCTGAGACGAGAATCTGCCCTTCGACATAGCCTCATCTGGGGATCCTCTCGGTCTGGAGACAGAGAGTTTGACCAGTACAGAGGAATCCTCAATTGCAGACCAACATACAGTATTTACTACTGTATTTATGTGAATGGGAACATAACCATTATCATCTGTATGTATGTTACAACAGTACATTACTACATACATAACTAAATACATATATACATATGTGTGTGTGTGTGTGTGTGTGTGTGTGTGTGTGTGTGTGTGTGTGTGTGTGTGTGTATGTATTTATATATAACTACATGTACTCACATACAAGCATCTATCAATAAATCTATAGCCTAACAGTTATTAGGTGATTTTGATCAGAAATTGTATAAAGTTTCATTTATATGACTAATAGAGAAGTTTTGGATTGAATGCATTGACAAAAGAAGGAAATTATGTTAAAAAATATTTTAAAAATAACAAAACACTTTCACATGTTGATTCATACATCCAATGCCAAAATATTAATTAAACCAAGTTATTGTTGTAAATTACTGGTCTTGGATTTTTTTTTAATCATTTCACCCCAAGCAAGAAAATAAAGCCACTAAGACACAAAGAGTTACTGAATATGAGAGAAAAAAAAGAAAACACTATTAAGAAAAGAACAAGAATTAAGAAGATAGATAATGATTGACATTACATATAAAGTTTTGAAATTCAAAATTAACTGGAAGCAAGAATCTGGAAAAGAGTTCCACAAGCAAGAAGTGCGATAGAAGAAAATGTTAGCATAGAATTTATGGTTACATGTAGGAATTTCGACTATTTCAATGATGGGGTCCTTGCCACCAATCTAGTACTGTGTTTAAACATGGGTAACATAGAGGAAATGTTTATCGGAACAATTACCATGAAAGTATTTATAGAAAAAAATAGAATTATCCAATTTTATCTAATTTTGTGGATGAATGATGACTGAGAATAACCATTCAATATCACATAAGAGTAGAAAATTACTAATTTTTTATAATCCCTCATTTGAAAGACAGACTTGTCAAATAATTAACTACTGACAAGTGTTATGCTTTACTATGTGTACAGAAAACTGGAATTTTCAAGAGATGGGAGTAAAAGACGTCTCTTTCTAAATGACAAAATAGTAGCTTAAATACCAAGATAAGAAATTATATTAAAGAACTTACCAGATGTTGTTGTTGTAGATTGGGTAGCCATACTTTTGGTAAAATGGATGTACAAGTGATTTTTCCATGTGTAACAATTAATACAAATAGTCATATATAAATGCTGAGCAAAGAAGAAATTGCTTTTCCTTTTACAAGTTTGCAATGCGCAAGTGGGTCAACTGAATAAATTCTTTATAAAACTAGAAATGAGACACATGTACAGAACTTGAAATATAATAAAACTTAGCCCAACCTAAAATCTGATACAGTAAGCCAACACACACACACAAAAAAAATAATTACTAACATCCAAACCATATTTTCGTTCTTCATTCTCCTCAACTGCTTTCTGGGGTAGAGTATTGCCTACTCAGATATTGTTTGTTTCAGTTGCAAATAGATGTTTCTGAATAAGATGAAAGGCTATCAACATTACTAAATTTCTTTAACCATATGGTGTTCCACATCTGGGCCTCACCTATCCAGTGTTCTTTAAGTTAGGTAGCTTGAAGATCTTTGTCATTCTCTATTTATATGTACCTTCTCTATAAATATTTTCATAGTAATTGTTCTGATGAGCTTTCATCTTTGATAGCTTGACTTTATGAATTTAAGCACAGTACTGGATTGGCAGCGAGGTCCCATTTTACAGTTAAGATTGCTAGATGTAACTGTAAGTTCTATGGTAAGGTAAGAGTTTCCCCACCACTGTAACATAGCTTCCCTGTGCTTTTTCTGTAAATATTTTTATAATAATTGTTCTGATGAACTTTCCTCTTTGGTATCTCAACTTTGCAGATTTAAGTGCAGTATTAGATTAGCAGCAAGGTCTCAGCATTTTACAATTGAAATGGCAAGATGTAATCATAAGTTCATTGCTGTTTCTTCTACCATTCTTCTTGCTTATGGAACTCTCTTCTGGCTTTCCAGTTTTCAATGCAATGTCAATCATTATCTTCTGTCTTCTGAATCCCTGTTCTTTTATTGTTCTCTCTACTTAATGTTTTTTTCTCGTATTCTCTAACTTCCTGTATCTTAGTGGCTTTATTGTTTTGCTTGGTATGAAATGATTAAAAAAATATATATACAGGCTTCAAAAAATCTTAACAAGAGATGTGTTTTTCTTCATAAGGTTAATTGAGCCTTGCTTTGCCATGAAAGTCTTTGTGTCATTAAAATAAGAATTATTTTAATTGACTTAGTCATGTAATATTCTTAATAAAATTAATAATATTTACACTATTTAAGTTCTTGTTCCACAGCTCATGTCTAGGGATATTGTCTACCCTTGTAGATTAAATAAATGGTTCAATTCAGAATTTACTGTGGGTTACCCAGATTGATATACACCTGAGGTAGGCTGGAAGGTGCAACAGTTGAAACACTGTGATAAAAACAACAAAGATGAGGACAATAATCCAAATATAAATTGTGTAAATAATGATAACTCTTCATCCCAGAAATTCAGACAAAAATTACTAATATTTTAAATAACCTAAATATGAATTTAGTATGGATTAAATTATAAAAATTATGAAGGAAAAATGTTTTTGTGATATTTAGTACGTACCAACATTTTGTCTGCATCATCAAGAGTACTAAATAATAACCAGTAGTACTAGTTAAAGTTATTAAATACTAATTTGTGAGAATAATTAGTTTAAGTTATTATTTAGTTTTTTTGTAAATATTCCAAGGAAATTTATGTATTAATAAAATATAAGTGTTATGGAGTATTTTCACAGTGGAATCTTGTATTTGTACTAAGTCGGTCCTAAAATAGGTTCAACGTACAAAATGTTAGGAACTTGATATAATAGGCATAACGCAGAGTAAATCTAGTTGTGGTCGTTGATACTTTAGCATCTGACTAATGGTCGTCAGGCATCGACTGACTGACCGAACCATTCGGCGACTGACTCGCTACTCTTACTACTCCTACTTATTATAGGTGGGAGAGTCTATTAACTATAGAATAGATGTGTTCCACTATAACAATAAGTAATATTTTAATTCATTTAATTTATATGAAGAATAATACTGAGCAATGTAGTTGCAGTATAAACCACAGGTGTGCTCTGTGGATTGAGCAATTATCTGTAATAGGGTTCAGCTATCTGCCCTGACAGATGGGTAATAGAGTTCAGTTAGCTACCCTAACAGATAGGTGTGCTCAGAAACAAGTAGGTTTTCATTGATTGATTTGTTTTCTTATGGGTTATCAACACCTTTCTGATTATTTCAAACCAGGAAATATTTTTAGATTGTAAGAATTTGGGGAGATTTACTGATACAAGTGCTATCAATTAACCTATAGCTGGGTGAAGAGAAAGGGGGTGGATTCCTACCTTTCACAAGGGTATTTGCATGTAAGTGAATTTAACAAACACAACACTATTTGGAACTTTGCTCTCCAATTTCCAATTCCAAGCTGTTATCCATTACATGACCTATACATCCAAGCTTACAGTATCTGGTACAAATATATATATATATATATATATATATATATATATATATATATATATATATATATATATATATTGTGTATATTTAGGCAGCATCTTTTCATTCATGCACGTTTCATTAAATAATATAGACAAGTGTTGTCAGACTATCATCATTGTCTTGTCCGTATATTGTTTAATATGTTGTAATTGACATCTTTGATACTGGCTTATGTAAGCCAAAAGCTTAGATTGTATTAAAAAATATGGATCAATATTGTGAATTTCTTTCTTCATTCAACGTTAATGTTATTAAACTTATCAGGCGTTACGAAAAAATTTTACATAAAATAAATAGACAACACTTGTCTATATTATTTAATGAAATGTGCATGAATATATATATATATATATATATATATATATATATATATATATATATATATATATATATATATATATATATAGAGAGAGAGACAGAAAGAGAGAGAGGGAGATAGATATAAAATATTTAGTATAATGATAATGAAAAATGAGAAAAATGGCAGTTAATTGTTGAAACCTCCTGAAGAGTGGACTGAACAATTACAAAAAGGTTAGTCTACAAACCTCTAGATTTGAAGTGCTAAATATAGCATCAATCAGTTAAGTGATAAATTTTATTTGTATTAATCCAATATATATATATATATATATATATATCATACTAGCAGTAGAGCCCGGCATTGCCCAGGGATATAACAGTAAGTGATAGATCAAGTATCGACCATCATAAAGACTGAAAAATAAAATTGACAAAGATTATTGTTTAAGGTTGGCGGACACACATGTCTTAATTAGTTTTTTTTTTTTACGAATTGGTCAAACCCAAACTCAAACAAAAGCATTGTTTAGAATTGTTATGAGTCTATCGATTGATGAATAGAATTTTATTATAAACAATTGTCTTGTAAATGGAATTTTTAAAGCATTCTGAATGTAAAAATAAAGAAAAAAATGTGCAAGACAATAAGAAACACTACCTGCCAAAAAAAAAGTGTAGTTTTGTTGAAATCGGTTGAAAAATGTAGGTAGCCTTTCTCTGTAATCTTTTACAATTTATGATTTTTACTTATTGAATACAGTAAAAAAAATTGCATATTTTGCTTGTGGTGATTAATAATTAGAATTCTGATTTGAATATATTTTCCACTCGTTGTTTCTAATACAAAAATTATTAACTTGATTTGGGTTTATTAATTTATTACAAGGTAAGTACTGTGTTCTTTCCTTAATAATTATCATCTTCGAAATATTGTTGTTTTTTGTCTATCAGATTTCTTACACTGGCATTTTTAAATTATTTCTTAATACTTTCTTTTAAATATTGAATTAATTTCAAATAGAACCAATGCCTTATTGATCTGCCTTGTAACAAATTGCAAAGGGAATTGTAAAAACGGCCCTAAAGTACGTGGAATTATCTTTCCCTGAAGATAAAGAATTATCCGGTGTTTGGATTCGTACAATCAGTAGAGATCATTAGATTATTGTTTAAGGTTGACGGACATGCATGTCTTGGTTTTTTTTTTTTTTTTTTTTTTTTACAAATTGGTCAAACCCAAACTCAAACAAAAACATTGTTTTGAATCGTTATGATGAGTCTCCCGATTGAATAGAATTTTATTATAAACAATTGTCTTGTAAATGGAATTTTTAAAGCATTCTGAATGTATAAATAAAGAAAAAAGTGTGCAAGACAATAAGAAACACTACCTGCCAAAAAAAAAAGTGAATGTTTGTTTTATCGGCTGAAAAATGTAGGAAATACGATCCCATATATAAAGGAACACACACACACACACACACAAACAACGTGGGTTTTTTAAAACCGTGTGAGTTGTCCCCCTTTCATTCTCACAATGTGTCTTAATCGCGTTTTCAAATTGATTTTGTTAAAAAACAATTGTGTTTTTCACATTTTCGGCGCTGTTAGAACCACCACAAGGTAATTTTATGTAGTCCTGTGAAGTTTTGTTGAAATCGGCTAAAAAATGTGGGAAATCCAACCCAATATATAAACGTTACAGACACACACACACACACACACACAATCTGCGTTTTATAATAAGTAAGATTATTCTCAACTCTGTATTGACCACTGGTTTTAGAAATAAATGCTAAAGAACTGTGGATTATAAATCTGACTGTTCTTTCTTTTTATTTTGATATATATTTATGATAAAATATACTTTTAAGGTATTCTATATTTATGGGTTAAAGTGCTCAATATCAGGGATAGAGCGTATGTTAATATAAAAGTGGACGTTGAAGTCAACACCCATAAGCAACAGTCTGTTTCATGCTAAATGCAATCGTCATGCCATGTGTATTGTGTTTTTACTCGACTTTTTATATATACAGGTCAGTGATACATTGTGGGTATCCTATATAGGAGAGTGTCAAAAGTAAATAGACCACACCCCCATTTTCACTTTTACATCTCATGTAGAGCGAATATCCTACAGTATGTAACTCATTCTTTTCAGAATTGATAGTTTACTCTACATGGCAATATCTAGTGCTAGCGGATCAGTTAAAATTGTCATGTTTTTTAAAGGGTGGAATTGTTGGACAGTTAGGAGGAGGAGGAGTCAGTTAGTGAAGAACTGTGAAAAACTTGAATATCTCTCTTGCTACATTAAACAGGATCCTCACTCAATTTAGAAAAGAAGAAAAAGGACATGTATCATCATGTTTTGGGCAACCTTGACCCTCAGACATGTATCTCCAAGCTGTTCAGCAGTCTGTGGTGAGTAACCCAAGAGTGAAGGATTCTGACATAGCAACAATTATCAATGTAAGTCAAAGAAAAGCTGTGCAGTATCTCCATAGCATTAGCTATAAGGGGAGAGTTGTTAGATGCAACACCTCAGCCAATATTAAGAAAAGAAAGGAACATACTAGTAGCATGTCCAAACTTTTGGCAAGGTGTAATCATTGTCCATCTCTTCTAATGGATGTATACAGGTCTGGATAAAGCAGAGTCAGGAGTTTTACTAGAACACCTGCAGCCAACTGTCAAACATGGTGGGTTTTCAGTAATGGTCTAGGGAATGATTTAGAGAACTGATCACTCAGACTTGGTAGATTACACTGGCAAAATTAATGCTGCAAAATAAATTTAGATCTTTCAGGAAGGAATTTTTCCCAGCTTTTCTAGTCATCAGATGGTCAAGAACACCACTTATTTCATGCAAGATGATGTAAAAGTGACCTGTGTATGGCTGGAACAAAATAGGACTGAGTTTTACCATAAGTATAGTAGGGTCAATCAGTCACAAGACATGAACCTTACTGAACATATTTGGACCTTAGACAGATCACTGCATTAGAAATGGGTGAAACTTGGTTCTTGTTATTTTCTAATCATATCACCCCATGCAAGGCATTAAAGCCACTAAGACACAAGGAGTTACTGAGTGTGAAAGAAAAAAGATACAAATTAGGAAGCAAAAATCAAATAGTAATCTGGACAGCAGATAGCGATTGACAGTGCATTTAAATTTTTGAAGATCAAAATTGGCTGGAAAACATTAAGCTGGAAGAGAGTTCCACAAACGAGAAGTGTGAGAGAAGAAACTGTTAGCATAGAACTTAGTTACATCTAGCCAATTCAACTGTAAATTAATGAGACCTTTCCATTGCAATTAAATTTGTAAAGTCAAGGTACCATCGTAAAGAGTTCATTCAAAAAATTACCATGAAAATATTTATAGAAAAAGCACAGGCCACTAGAGAAAATGAAAAGGAAAAAACACCAGAAGCAAGAAGCATTATTTCAGTTTACAATACAAAGTGCTCAATAATCTAGAAAATTCTGTTAAGATAGTGGGCACCCTCTTTCATTCGAACATCAGGATCATCATCCTCTCTCCTTATTCTCTTTCTTTCCTCTGGTGGCAGAGGTCGTTGTGAAAGCCCAGCTTACTCCTGAAGTTTGTTTTTTGTTCTTTGGCATTCACATGAATTTGACTTTGGTAGACAATGATCGATGGAGAAGCTCACACACTTGTCCAGAAGTGTCTCCCTCACAGATCAAACCATCCCAGAATAAAACTAGAATCCAATCCAAAAATGTCAAAGACTTCACCTTGACTACAAATTTCATGCAATGAAGTGATCTTCATGTGGTTCATCATCTATCTATCAATAATCTATCTAGAATTAATTAATACTGAATATTGTATATAGGCCCACAGTGAAGATAAAACTCACTACTTAGGCTCCTAATCATCAATCAAAGTAGTTTGCACTAACCCCACACTGCAGATGGTACTAAATAAGAAACCTTGAAGATAACAAAAACAATAAACAAAAGAAACCCAAGCCTAAGGCAACAAAGAAAAAGACAAAAGTACAAATCATAAAGGAACTTATCTTAACATAAGATAAAATATAAACTAGGAATTTCCAGTTGGAATTTCCAACTTAGAGTAAGGCTGGGATCCAATCCCTAAATGCCAGAGACACAAAATAATTAAATGACTTACTATTAAAACAGGAGTAAATAGTTGTGTCAGCATAGATACTGAGCTGAGAATTGTTGGCATCAGGAAGGTCATTTGTGAAAATTAGGAGCAACATAGCAAATGCACCAGACCATATGTGACAGCAATATTCAAAGCAAGGAGTAGATAGGCTTGACTATCATTCAGTTCACACTCCTCCCTGGTTTTTTGAAGAGTAGAAGTTTATTCCTTGTCCCCAGTTTAGGATTAGGTTTCTGGTCCCTTCTAAAGTCTTCTCATTCGCTTTCACTCTGTTTAGTCCCCTTGAATCTTAGTGGCATTATTGCCTTCCTTGGGGTAAACTGATTAAAAAAACATATATATATATTTATTAAAGACATTTTTATGTTTAACGTTCTTTTTTATAGATACAAGTATTTAAGTAAATGCTCTGTTTATAATAAACAGTATTAAATAACATTTACCGCCTGAATGTCCGAGAAATTTTCATAGAAAATATTCATCCTTTGACAGGATTGAACCTGCATCCATAATGAACCGTCATTTACGCTTGATGTGCCTTACTGATCTAATTCACAAAGGGCGTCTGTAAACAAGGTCGAATTTACTGCTTATAAACTTCAATCTTCCATGAATTTACATTTCACAACTGCTCTGGCATATCAAATGTAAACAAATGCCGTATATATTAAGAAATGGACAAAGTCCGACAATTTATTTATTAAAGACATTTTATGTTTAACGTTCTTTTTATAGATACAAGTATTTAAGTAAATGCTCTGTTTATAATAAACAGTATTAAATAACATCCTGTCAAAGGACGAATATTTTTCTATGAAAATTTCTCGACATTCAGGCGGTAAATGTTATTTAGTACTGTTTATTATAAATAGAGCATTTACTTAAATACTTGTATCTTCAAAAAAAAAGAACGTTAAACATAAAAATGTCTTTAATAAATAAATTGTCGGACTTTGTCCATTTCTTAATATATATATATATATATATATATATATATATATATATATATATATATATAGCAAAAGCACCAGACCAGATGTGACAACAATATTCAATGCATGGAAGAATGGTAAACTTATAAATAACATAAGGAAGCGGTAGATGAAATTTCTGGGACACGTAATGAAAAAGGAGGGCCTGGAGAATATGATACTCACAGGTTGAATAGAGACAAAAAAGAGACAAGGGAAAGCAATGTATGACATACCTGGCAGGCTTAAGCAAGTGGATGGCAGAACATAGTCTGGGGGAGTTGGCAGACGCACAAAACTTATTGAGAGCCACAAGGGATAGAGGGCAGTGGAGAGCTATGATCACCTACATCCTGAAAGGTCACGGCACATAAAAAGAAAGAAAAGAAGATCGATTCTGACAACAAAAAATGTTTAACTTGACATAGTCAACTAACTTGGCTAGCTGCAGACTTAGCAATTGAGTCAATAACCTCTTTCCACTTTTTATCAGTGGAAAACATTAGTCCAAGAAGGAACAATGAGTCACTCTCCTGGAGGTTAGCATCAGCCATACTAATTGAAAATAAAAAGGGTTCTCTTAGATGATTAAAAGAGAATAGTTTCATCATTGAGGCATTAAAATTCAAGTCACTCCTTGTCCCATTTAACAACAGATTGTAGATCATTTTTGAGATCAGCTGCCAATTTGACCATATCAAACTAATCAGACTTACTATTAAGACAGGTGTGTCATCAGCATAGATACTGAGCTGAGAACTGTTGACATCACGAAGGTCATTTGTGAAAATTAGGAACAACATAGCAAATGCACCAGACCATATGTGACAACAATATTCAAGGCAATGATGAATGGTAGACTTATAAATATGTAAGACAGTGAAGGCACTGTAACTTGAAAGACTATTGGGCCTGAAACTCACACCTGACCTATACAACCCATTGCTAAAGATGCAGGTAAAATAGTTGGCTTCCTGTACCACTCCAGTAACTACCCGACTCCTCATGCTATCCTCTACCTTTACAAGAACCAGATCAGGCCAAAAATGGAGTAGTGTTGTCATATTTGGGTGGGAGCTGCCTGTGTCTCACTTTACAGTCTTGATAGAATCCAAAAGCGTTTCCAAGCCCTTGTGGGTGATGAATTATTCTCCATTTTTTAACTCACAGGCAGGATGTGGTAAACCTCTCTCTGCTCTATCACTATTTACACAGAAAGTGCTTGAACTACATTCCTTGGTTCTGCCAGTTCAAACCTTCACAACAAGGACCCACCCTGCCACTTACATGGTAGCAAACCACCCACATTTATTCTATACTAGCAGCATGGCCCGGCGTTGCCCATGCTTGATTAAAAATCGCATTTAATTTCATACAGCAATTGTTATCACTTGACTTAAAATATTTTTGCCAAGTTGCTTGGTGGAAGAAATTGGCTGTGTTTATGTCGGCTCAGTTAGCATCGAGTCGGTAGGCAATATATCTTTGGTTGATGACTAAAAATTAACTTCTCAGATTTTGACTGTACACATGGGTTTCATTTGGACACCATGTATTTAAAGTAGTTTCTGGTTATTATTTTTTAGATAGGAGGACTTGTGTATATTTATGTTTTATTTGTTTTACTTTTTGTGTATCATTTTCTGAAGAAAAAAAAAAACGTTGAGTCACTGGAAGTTAACAGCATTCGTTCTGTTTTCAAACATTAGAGTAGCTGGCAGTAACTTCCAGCCTGGTGCGATACCCTTACTCGTGCTTTCAAATTGATTTCATGCAAAAACAATTGTGTCTTTCCAATTTTTGGCGCTGTCAGAACCACCGCTGGGTAATTTTACATAGTCCTGTGGAGTTTTGTTGAAATCGGTTGAAAAGTGTAGGAAATACGATCCCATATATAAACAAACAGACACACACACACGCGCACACACACACACAAACACAATCTGAGTTTTATAATAAGTAAGATTCCATCAGTGAGAAGTAAGTTCCACTTGAACAGCTTCTTCTCACAACCCACTGCTCTGTGGAACCAACTCCCAAGAGGATGTTTCCTTCATCACTACAATCTTAATTTTTCAAGTCTAGGGCTAACCATTTTTCTCTCCCTCTTCAGTTAGTTATGTGCCATGTGTGATACATGCTTAGGCAATCATGTATTTTTCGATACATGACTGACGGAACATATTTTTTCCCCCACAGTAGGTTGCCATTTCTTTCTGGAGTAGACCAGTTGCTATATATCGAAGGCTATATAACCTGGTCTGTCCTGCTATTTACCCATAGCTGGAGGGAGAAGAGGAAGGTTCATATCCTTCCGAAATGTAATAGCATGTAAGTGAATGTAATGGATTCAAGTGGAATTCAAACTCGGCTATCAGTTTCTTTAACCCAAGCCGCTATCCATTACTCCACCGAGCCTCCTATCCACACAAATTGCCTCTTAACATAACCCTCTACCTCAAGTGGCCCCCAGGCCGAATACAGGGTGAACCTGACTATAAAAAAAAAAAATTAAAAGAAATAGATTCTGGCAAGAAAAACTCTCTTGTACAACACAGTGAGCTAACTCACATCCAAAATAACAAAATTTTAATGATTATAATACAGTCTCTTATTAAAAAAAAAGTTACTATTGGGAGGATAAAATATAATATATTAGATTTATATATTTAACTTAAAATGCTTAGTTTATACAAACAATTAGGTTGCAAATTTTGGATTAAATTTCATTGGCAGGTTAGGGGGAAACTCAGTTTGGTGTCAGAAAGAAAAGAGAGAAAATGGTGACAATATTTCCTGAAATGGTTATATCCTGTTTATATTTTTGGGTGAGGAAAACCGGTTTTCTTTTTTTGTTTTATGGGAACAGAAATTTTTTTTTTTATCCCACCTCGAACTTTCACAGGATTAAACATTTAAATAAAGATTGAAATATTTATACATTCATTTTTCATGCAATATATATATGTATATGTATTCTACACATGTGCACATACACACATGTACAGATGTACACACACAAAGAATAAGTAAAAATCAACTCTGAATTCAAAACCTGCAGAGTGTCATTTGGGGACCTTGTGGCACATAGTGCACCAGGTCTCTGTATTCAGCCCTTCAAAGAGTGTGATTGGTTTTGCATAAAGCTTTCACCACTATAATCAAATCATATATGCTGGTGTCTGGCCATCGGTTCCTAGGAATGGAGCTGCTTGACCCTCATACGTCAAATACAACAGGTGAGTCTACCATATATAATGTTAAACTGCAGAATAATCTCTCACATGGTATGTAAAGAAAATGAACATTGTCATAAAAGAAGCAGTGGGAAACCCAATATAGTACCCTGATGATCTACAAGAGCATGGAATAAATTCTATTTTGATTACAATAGGCCACACCCAGTGGCAACAGTCTGTTTCATTCTATTTATTATTGATAATAAACAAAATAAACTACCAATACACACATAAACACAAGTAAATGTAATAATAATAATAATGAAAATCAACAACAAATAATTAAGTAATCAATAATAAATAATGAGTAAAAAGTTAATAAACAACACTATAAAATAGCTACCAATAACCATATTTAAATTCACAATTATTTCTACTCAATAGCCTCTAGAATGATTTGAATCAACCATTATCACCTGCTAAATAAGCACTAGAATAATGCGATAGACCTTGCAGCTCATAATGCACCATTGACCAGCATATATAATCTATAATTGAGCCAAATCACAATACACATGACCTGAAATTTACACTCAAGCATAAAACGGACTGTTGTTACTTAGTGTTGACCCTAATGCCTACTTGTGGGTATATATATATATATATATATATATATATATATATATATATATATATATATATATATGTGTATGTGTGTGTATATATATTCATATATATGTATATATATATATATATATATTTATATATACGTGTATATATATATATATATATATATATATATGACAGATCAGTTGTTCTCTCAACCCTTCTCTATGATGCTGAAACTTGGACCCTGTACCACAAGTATATAAATCAACTTGACGCCTTTCACATGTTCTGTCTTTGTGCCATATGTGATATAAAATGGGATGACAGGGTCAAGAATAGTGCAATACTGAAGAAATCACAGGCATTGAAACCATTCTAGCAAAGATACAACTTAGGCAGGCTGGTCATGTTGTGAGAATGGATGAGCATAGGCTTCCAAAGAAGGTACTGTATAGACAACTACCAAACTCCAAGTGTTCAGTTAGATGTCCACTCTTACATTACAAAGACAAATTGAAAGACAACATGAAATGTCTCAACTTTGATCTGAAAACCTGGGAAGCCCAAGCATTAAACTGAAAGTAGTGGTGTAAGACATGTTTCATTAAGTCAAAGGGTTTTCAAGACAGTAGACTGAAGCACTGTGATCAGCTTTGTCAAGCTCTGAAGTAGAGATGCCATCAAAATCCTGCTTTAACAAATTTCATCTGTCAGTGTGGCTTCATTGCCCATGTCAAGGCTGGGTTAGTATCACACTTGAGAAAGCACAAATGAAGTGTCTTTCCCTTATCCCTTAACTGATTTTCTCTACAATAGCCCCTGTTAGCATGCATAAGTGTAAAATGAAAGGTACCATCTAATGCTGACCCTCATTTATTGTTCACGATATGAGAGTCCACCATATGACAAAGTATTTGGAAAACCCCACTTCCTGCTACTGTGATTTCTACCAATCAGGTATTGTCAGGCAGTAAAATTGGATATTCCATTTCAGACACCATGAAGAAGGCTGAAGAATGCATCATCCAAATTGTCGGAATAAAAAAACTGCAGGAATAAGGAATACAGGTTTGAATAACTTGTGGAATGATGATAACGAATTTTCTCAGAAAATATTTCTCTCTCTGTTTGTGTTCTTATTGTGTTGCATGCAGCTATCCATCATCAGATTGACTGCTTGTCAAGATACAATTTTGAATTCAGAGTTGGTCTTCTCCTAGACTGGCAGCCAATCTGTTGTGTATGATACACCTAATTTACATAAGCGGACTACCGACCATATAAATATGGGTTGGTACCGGAAGACGGGGAAGATAGTAGAGATTAAGAAATTGAATCCAGAGACTCTGCCCGACTGCGATTTAGTCAACCCATTATGCAGGAACAGTCTTCCCAAGAATATACCAAACTAACTGTAAATATTGTGTACCTATTCTTTGTTTCAATACATTTTGTTAACGTACATTTTGTGTTGTATTATTCCATGCTTATTTAAGCTTCAACACAATCAATGCTAAATATTCTAGTTTTCCCTACTGTTTAATCCATAGATTGATGGGGGAGAAGAAATGGATCCATACCTCCTTTTGCAAGGGTATTTCTGCATAAGTGAATGTAATGAACTCTAGTGTAATTTGAACTCAACTCTCTGATTTCTCATTCTGAGCCACTATCCATTACATACCCATACATCTTGTACCTATACAATACTATAAATGTACCTATGTAGTTTGTACATACATTCTTTCATGTTTGTTTTTGCAGATAAATAAAGCTATATTGCTCCATTTGTCTACTCTCATATTTTTTTGTTTTTTTAATTATTTCACGCCAAACAAGAGGTCAAATTTGAAGGAAAGTATAACATGAAGACAGGCAACTTCTTAAAATTTGTCAAATCATTCATTTTCAAGGTCAGTTTACATAACAAAAAATATCTTATTCATTTAATAGGCTGAAAGGTTACATCACTTACTGTCCGCCATAGTTTACCTTGCCTTACACAGTAAGATTTTAAAATATTTTAGAGCATTCTCTAATTCAAAATTTGTAAACTTAATATATTTTTACTATGTTACTTCTGTGTATATATACAAGCTACCAAATAAAATTTCTACATTTGCCTTGATAAAGTTCCTGAAGGAACAAAAGATATTGGCATAAAAAGTTGTCCTTGTGCCTTTTCTTTTATTTATAGTGTCTTTACAGATATATTTTATTTATATCTGAGTTTATATATATATATATCACAGTTCAGATGGGCTGGTCATGTCATCAGAATGAGTTTTGATTCGATGCTGAAAATCCTCATGTACAGCCAACTTTTTCATGGCAAGCAAACTAATCAGACTTACTATTAAGACTATTAGTATGATGTCTTAGGTTACGCTTCAAGGACAAACGTAAATACAATTTAAATGCTGCAGACATCCCTATAGAGGAGTTCAAATTTGCTGTTGAAAACCAAACAAACTGGAGAAACACCTGCTACCGAGGTATAACTAACTTTGAAAAGAATTGTCTCAACCATCTGAGAGAATTATGAACCACCACTAAATCTCGGGCTAATACATCAGCCCATATGACGGTGAACCCTTCAGCATGACCCTTGTGTGGAATTGTTTGCAAATCCTGTGCAAGATTGTTGTCTCATACAAAACATAAACATAAAAACTGAACTGAAAGACACTCGTAAATCAAAAATGACGAGAGAGTATCATATATATATATATATATATTAAGACATGTTATTAAATGATTTAGACAAGTTTTGTCTATTTTTAATAGGATCCTATAATAATTAAGGACAAGTTTCTTAGTATCCTTATTGAAAAAAGGAAGAAAATTACTATGTTGATGCCTATTCATTTTATTCTAAGTACTTTCAACATTAGCACAATGTCATCATTTTTCTACAACAAAATTGTTGTGTTCATCTGAAAATGAAGTTTTTACTTGTGAAGTGAAAAATGCTATTTAAAAATCATACAGTACATGATTTACTGTAGTAGCAAGTTCAAATCGATGACTTTATATTGTCATTTTTCTTTCTGTCACAACAAATTATCACATTTTGGACCTATTATTAAATATTTGTGGTTATTATTATTAATTATATTTTCAATAGTTTACAACAATGTTATACCTATACACATCAGAAACAACTCATACTTGCTACCACAGGGTGTCTCAACACACAGCGTGTTTATATTCAATTCTCAGCTGATGTTTTAGTGCTGCATTCAAGAGCTGCAACCAGTGAGTTACTTTTTCCTTGTCACTACCACAGTCTCCTATTACTGTATGAATACTATCCATTTGTATTAATTTAGTAAAATAGGAACTACAATAAATGCAGTACCTATTGAGTTAACTAGTTTGTTTCAATAGTGTACAAAATATGGTAATAGGACTGGTATTCTTGGTGTACATATGAAATGTAACTGCCAGCCTGTATTACATGGCTGGGGCTGAAGTTACTGTGAAGATACCATATGATATGACTAGATGAATGAAAGACTTACAGTACTGATAGGAAGCTACCTACTGGTTATAATCAGAAAAAAAAATAACTATATATGGTATGTTTCTCACTGGATATAATAATAATAATAGCTGGCCACTCGTATTTGAGGATACCCATTTACTAGGGTGGCTAGCCAATCCCTGTTACAGACTCTTGCTCAGGCACATTTGTGTTTGTTCAACACCCACAGAGCCCACCTATAGTTTATACTGCAACTATGCTAAGCAGACTTTAGTTACAGTTTCTGGGAAAGAGCAGATTATCTAAAATGATCAACAATCTGAACAACATCAACACACTCAAACCCTTGATCATGATGACTTGTGGCTTTGTGTTAGCACAGCTATCGATGGCCCCAAATGTTCCATCTACCCAATTTCACTCACAAGGCTTGAGTCAACCTGTGGGATAGTTTTCAGGCACTTTCCAAAGATGCTGCATGCTGGGATCATTCCCACTCCAGACTGATAACATCAAGAAGTCTCTTTCCTGAAAAATCGATCATGGTAAGATTCGAACCGGGTCTCATGGTCAGAAAGCAAATGTTCTAACCATTCGGCCACTGGACATATATTATTTATTACATACAAATGATAATTATAGTCTTACATTATATTTCTGGAGTTTTTATCCTGTGACAGGGTTCCATAATGGTTGGCAAACTCTTCTCTACAACTTGATTTTTCAGTGCTAAGACACAGGGTGATTTTTGTGGACATTTTTCAAAAAAAAAATATGTATCTTAACATACAGTGAATACAGTATATAAAGCTACATTAAAGACAACTGACAAGGTACTGCTCAAGCTTTTTATTCAATTTTTTTTGTATTTATATAAGTGTTTTTTTCTTTTCTGTATATAAAGTGTGTAAAATCATGCTGACCGTTTTTGGGAAATAAAAAAAATTCCCATCACTATAGATACATATATATATAAAAATCTACATATTCAGTTAAAAAGAAAAAAAAAACAACCTTGAAAGTGGCTAATAGAATAGCCGAAAGTGCTCGGTTATAGAGAACATTTGGACAGTTTTATGCACTTTATGTCCAGAAAAGGGAATACTTATACAAATACAAGATAAATTGAATAAAAAGCTTAATCAAGAAAGTACCTTGTCAGTCACCTTTAATGAAACGTGTATAAAAGAGTGATTGCTGCCCAAATATAAAATTTTTATATATATATATATATATATATATATATATATATATACACACACCTTGTCAGTCACCTTTAATGAAACATGTATAAAAGAGTGATTGCTGCCCAAATACAGAATTTATATATATATATATATATATATACCTTGTCAGTCACCTTTAAGGAAACATGTATAAAAGAGTGATTGCTGCCCAAATACAGAATTTTATATATATATATATATATACCTTGTCAGTCACCTTTAATGAAACATGTATAAAAGAGTGATTGCTGCCCAAATACAGAATTTATATATATATATATATATATATATATATATATATATAATGTAATATACAATGTGCTATCCAGGTTGTTCACCAACCTGGACAGCACTATTTTCAAACAAATTGGCATCCAAGGAAAAAAATTGGAAAAATGAAAAGAAAGAACCAGAAACCTCCAAACAGGGCAAAAGAAATCATCCAGTACCTTAAATCTCTGGTACAAAGAAAAAAAAAACCCAGCGAGTACTAAGTTAAAAATGAAGAGTGCTCAATACGCTAAGTAGAGCAAAGGTAAAATAAATAAATCCTAATGAGCCAGGTACTACCTGGCTCATTAAGATTTATTTATTTTATATATATATATATATATATATATATATAATACAAATTGGTAATTGTTAGGGATAATTCCAAGGAGGACATTAATCCAAAGAGAGCTCAATGTAAATTACAGAGCAATATAATAATAATAATAATAATAATAATAATAAGTAAAGGAAATCAATAAAATCCATTTCAGTTATAATTTATTTCATGAATACATTTATTTAAGTAATCATCCCATCAGACCAAAGGATTTTTTTTAAAAAAAAAATATCTAAAGAGATGAATATTTAAATAAACATATTCATGAAATAAATAATAACCGAAATGGATTCTATGACTTGCCTTTACTTATTATTATAATATATATATATATATATATAATTAAAATTTAAAATTATTTATTTAAGTAGTTATTTTTATATATTGTCTCTTAAGTTGATTTAGAAATGTCAAAAACCATCTTTTGTAGAATCAAAAATGTCTTTGAAGCTTACTCCTCAGTTTCTTTATTGCTTGTGCAAACAGACACAAAGAATTTTTTCAAAAAAATGTCACTTAATTATTATATTAAAAATCATATCGAAATATAAAATGCACAGTTCATATTCTTCATGTTTGATTTGTGGGAATAGAAATGGTAATGGTAATATTAGCTGTTTCCCTATAAGGAAACATTTGGCATTCATTGACTGAGAAGACAATACTTTTCTCAAGTCTAGTAGTAATTATCCAGTATTGATGGGGGTTTCCTTCTTAACATTTTATTTGAAGTTCTGTGGAACATTAACTTCTTGATTATGTCATCATTTTCTCTTTGAGCTACATGTGCTATCCATTTAAGTTGTTGCTTCTGCTGGTATTCCACAAATGATGCAGTTTCTGTTATTTGGTCTAGTTCTTAGTTTATAGGAGGCATGGTGGAGTAATGGGTAGTAGCTCAGATTGAGGAATTCATTACATTAATATACATGCTAATACCCTTGGGGAAGGTATGAATCCTCTTATTATCCCACCAGCTATGGGTAAATAGCAGGGCAGACTGGATTCTATAGCCTTGGATGGCAACTGGTCTACTGCAGAAAGAAATAGAAACTGACTGCGGGAAAAAAATCTGCCTCGTCGGTCATGTATCAAAAGATACATGATTGCCTAAGTGTGTATCACATATGGCACATAACTGACTCTTAGTTTATGATTCTGGTTGAGTTTGGCACCATGTATGTTGTCTATGTGAAAAAGTACTACAGAAACTTGTCAAAGGAGAAATTCTTGGTTATGATACAGAAGGTGCAAGCATATTTCAAGAATATTTTGTGAAAAAAAAAAGAAAGAAAAGAAAGGAAGATATTCTGTTGGCAAGGAAAAAGGACATCCATGAAAACTTCAGATGTTGAGAAAATTCTGAAAAAAGATGTAACACACAATATGTGAACTTACAGTAAAATTAGATGAGAGTCAGTCAACATTTTTTCAATGAAGCATTGGATGAACAAAGAAAGTCAACCAGTGATTTTGCTACACAATAACACTTACCTTCATACTATAAATGCAATGCAACAATTAATCATTAAGTTGGGATGGGAAGTTTTTCTGCATGCCTTGTACTCACTAAGCTTGTCACCTTTGGATTGGACTGTTATTTAATTTGCTCCATGCAGGTGACACTCTTTATATGACGAGTGATTCAACCAAGTTCAAGACAGTTAATATAAGCCCAAGAGTTAGATAAAATAATTTTACGACTGAATAATGATACTATGAAAAAAAGACTACATCAAAAATATATTTTAATTCATAGAATGTCAGTGAAAATAATTCAGCTGAAAAAAGATGCTATGAATTTATATGAACAAAAGACTATACTAAAAATATACTGGAATAATTAGTGTAAAATCATAGAAAGCCAGTGAAAATATTTTGGCTGAATATTGATGCTATGAATTTATATGAACAAAAGTATACCAAAAATATACTAGATGTATAGTGGATAAAATCATAGAAAGTCAGGGAAAATAATTTGGATGAATAATGAGGCCTTGAATTTATATGGATAAGTTTGTTTTTTGTAAAGTTACATTTTTTTGCATCAATCAACTAATAATAATAATAATAATAACAATAACAATTATTATATTGTAATAGTTAATTTATGCATTTTAATATTAAAAAAAAAATAGAATATTTTTTTCCTACCTTCTGCATAATTGCCTATATTGAGATTCATAGTATGGGAGTCTCCGAGACATTTTGTCAACTGTATCGGTTAGATATATTCCTTATCGCAAACTACTATCATATAATGTTTCTGCTACAAAACAAACTTCAAAAATATTAAGTGGAATTAGATCAACTGAATATAAGGACTTTTATATTTTAAAAAGAAATGTTAAAAAAGAGACACTTGAATTTAGGAGAGTTTATTTCCTGTTGAAAGTATGGTAAATATGAATAAATATGAAAAGCAAAGAAGAAAAGGAATGTTATACGGAGCTCAAGTGACAAAGCAATTGAATTTTTAAAACCACAGTGGGTTAAAAGGCATTGTTTCATGTCATTCTGAGTAAGATGAATATTCTGAGTGTTAGTGATTAAAAATAAAAATTAATAAATAATATTAGACAACAACCGAATATGGATCATAAGTACTAAACAGGATCCCCACATAATAGGAGTGGTCTTGCTCCTGGTTTTAAATTTTAAAAGAATTCTTCTCAATAGCATCAAATTTTATTAACCAGGCCCATAAATTAAGCCAACAATAGTGTTTATATATGTATAATGTAAATAATCTCAGATGATTTTACTCCAGTAAAACTCCAAATGACTTTACTATAGATTGAATTGAAATTCAGAAAGAAATTATCAGTGGTCAGCAAATAATTTTACTATAGAATTGTTTCAAAATCCAGAAAGAGAAATTATCAGTGATTAGCAAATAATTTTTCCAATAGATTTTGTTTAAAAAATCACAAAGAGAGAAATTATCAGTGGTCAACAAATAATTTTACTATATAATTGTTTCAAAAATCAGGAAGGGTGAAATTATAGGTGATCATAAAATCATTTTACTATATAATTGTTTAAAAAAATCACAAAGAGAGAAATTATCAGTGGTCAGCAAATAATTTTACAATAGAATTGTTTTGAAAATCACAAACCAAGGAATTATCAGTGGTCAGGAATTAATACAAACATAATTGACAGAATAAGACAATAATTTAAATGAATTATTTATGATTTTTTGCTACAACATTATTGCAAAATAATGACTATATAAATTAATTAGCTGTCAAGTAATGCCACAATAGGAATGCATTAAAATGATTGCCAATAACCAGGAATTAATGCAATCATAGCTGACATGAGAAGACTATAGTTTAAATGCATTCCTAATAATTATCTGCTAAAAGAGCATTACAAAATAATTTTACTGTTTTTGAACATTGCAGACTGCTGCTACAGAATCCCAAACAATGATTTGTACCAAATAACAAAAACCACATCACTTGAGGAATTCCAACAGCAACAACAACTAAAATGAATAGCACATGTAACTTGAAGAGAAAATTATGAAATAATCATGATGTTGATATTCCACACTACTTCAAACAAAAGGTAAGGAAGGAAACCCCCATCAATACTGGAAACACTGATAACAACTACTGGAGTAAAAAACCCATTTTACTGAGAAATTGTTTTAAGAGAACAATTTTATAAATTTTAACCAAAAGCAGTATTGGCTGCTTGATCAATGAATACTAAACGTTTCCTTGTAGGGAAACAACTAATGTTACCATTAGCACATAAATGTCAATTAATTATACAATAGGAATACATTGAAATGATTATCTCTTATTAATGATTTTATGCTAAGAGAGCAGTACAAAATAATTTTACTATAGAAATGAATTGCTAGGCAAGTAATTTTACAATAGGAATACATTGAAATTATTGTCTATAGTTAGGAATTATTTCAAGTATAACTGACAGGTCAGTCAGTTATGTGCCATGTGTGACACACACTTAGGCAATCATGTATCTTTCGATACATGACTGACGAGGCAGATTTTTCCCGCAGTAGGTTGCCATCCAATGCTATAGAACCCAGTCTGTCCTGCTATATACCCATAGCTGGGGGGAGAAGAAAAGATTTATACCTTTCCCAAGGGTATTAGCATGTAAGTGAATGTAATGGATTCGACTTGAATTCAAACTCAGCTCTCTGATTCCTCAATCTGAGCCGCTACCCATTAATCCACCGTGACTCCCTGACAGGATATATATATAATATATATGCATTACTAATGATTTTACTATCAATTAAGATCTTTTTTTTATCAGTCATTTGCTTTTCCATCATGTCATACTCAAATGAGTTTTAACATAGACATTAACAGCTATAAAAGCTTGGCTTAATACTATAACACAAGTTGAAATGGAGAGGATTATGTTATACCAATATTCTAAGAGGTAAGTGCCTTCCGACCCTGAAAATCAGCATTCTGAATTTTAGTTTTTTATCTGTACAAATAAAAATATACAACTATTCTTAGTTTTACAAATGCAAAACTGAACTGATTACAATTTAGTCTCATCATAAAATGGTCATTGTTAAAGATAAGTGAATTAATAGTAATAAATGAATCAATTAAAGTCTCCATAGTGAGGCATGGCAGAGTAATGGATTGTGGCTTAAATTGAGGAATCGAAGAGACAAGTTTGAATTCCAATCAAATTCATTACATTCAATTATGTGCTCATAACCTTGAAAAAAGTATGAATCCTTGTCTTCTACCCCCAGGATTGGGTAAATAGCAGAACAAACTGAGTTCTATAGCCTTGGGTGGTAACCAGTCAAGGAGAAGGAAAAACTGAATTCAAACCAGCCTGGAGAGAGTTGGGCTTCATCAGGCTGTCTTATCAAAGTCACACCACTTCTACTGTGGCTGCAGTACATATGTTGCACCTACAACTCTAATGGGTTAAAGGACTTGTGATTGTGATATTTTCCTGCTGACTCATTGTGATCATTCTGATAAGAAAAGAACTCCCAACATTGTTGGTAAAGGCTTCAGACTCAACATGGAGGCCTACAGCAAGTGCCTTAAGTGGGTAGTTCTGCCCTGGGCCAAGAGGGTGGCTGCTGGAAGACTGTGTCTGGCAACAGGACTCTGCACCAGGCCACACAAGCAGGAGAACCCAATCATGGCTGTCAGACAATTTCTGTGGCCACATCACCCCTTACATCTGACCACCAAACTCTGCATCCCCCTTGATTATTATGTGTGGGGTGCAGTTGAGCAAGAAACCAATAAAACTCCTTGTAACACCAAAAATGAAATGAAGCAAGGATTATGGCAGCATTCACCAACTTAACTGTCCAGAAGAGTTGCAGGAGATTCTGAAGTTATCCAGAAGTCATGGTTGAAGCCAATAGAGGTTTTATTGAATAAATTTACTCTTTAGCATTTCAAGATATGTTTGCGTAATTTTGGTAAATATATCTGTTAAAAATGAGATGTCATTGTTATTTTGATTTTTGCATGATTTTAAGCATACATGTAACACTATTCTGTTCTATTTATTCATATTTAATGAGACCCCCAAAAATGTATAATTATATATATTTACATGATGTGTGTGTGTGTGTGTGTAATTAAAGAATTAAATGACAAAGTGAAAAAATTCTGTGTAATACATTTTGTCACCCGAGAAGGACTTCACCAAACTAAAAAAGTAAATTTACATCCAGGTTCTGACAACATTTCACCTGTCTTTGTAGATCTTTTGTTATTACAATGTGGGATACTTAAAAGCAAAAACAATAAAACAGAAACAGAAGAATAGGTAAACTCAATGAGAGAGGTTAGACCAGGGACAGACACACTGCAGCCCACTTAATATTTTCAAGCAGCCCACTGCACCCTAAATTCTTAAGGTATATTTTCATTTATTTTAGTAACCTACGTTGAGAAAATTATTCTCAGATTGCCCCCTACCCCATTGCACTAAAAGGGGAAGGGGGCAAAGACCTTTGCAGAGACACACCGACTCGTGCGTGGAGCAAGTGCCAGAGCTAAATACAAATTATGTGGCTTAGCTAGATAACTGTTATGTACGTGACATAGTACATACTGCTGTGAACAATTCTTTTTGTGCATGTAAAACATCAAAACTGTTGAAAGAAATACATTGAGGGATTTCTATTTAACTAACATTCTTAGAATAAAAACTACTACCATGAAAACAGATATTGACAATATTATAAAAGGAAAGCAATGTCAAAAATCACATTGAATTTATTTTATTTTGTCTATGTATAATTTCTTTTTTTTTTTACTGTTAATAATACATTATTTTTTGTAATTATATATATTTATTAATTAAAATTTGATATTCACAATGTTTTAAACTTTTTAAAAGCATATTTATATAAAATACTTTTGTGACCCGGTGAACATACCTAAATTTCTAATTTGGCCCATTAGGAAAAAAGGTTAGACAACCCTGGGTTAGACTTTGTGCCAGCCAAAAAAAAAAAAAAAAAAAAAAAATAGTGTTTCCACATCTTCGTTTCCCCCGTTAGTGCAATAATCCCTTTATAACTACCCTCACAACATTCTACACATATACAATTAAATTGATAAAACTTTGCTTTAATTCAATGAGCTCCTTCTACAGGATAAAACAGGTTAAAGAGAATTTTTCCACTGTTATTCAATTGCCTAATGTTGCTTTGATAAATAGAAATTCATATATCATATTCTCCGATATATATATATATATATATATACACACACAAACAAGTTTGATTAAAAATAACCCACAAGGTCTGTTTAATTTTTTTATTGTCTTTTTCAAATAAGGTGTTGATTATGAGACACAAAATTGTAAACTGTACAAAGATCTTGTTTTGTTCTTGTGTTCAAGAAATTTTAATAGTCTCAATCATTTTCCAGAATCAATGTCGTATTTGTGTGGTAGTTAGAATTTCTTTGTCTAGACCCTGGAAAGATGGAAATTTGAAATAGTCTTATGATGATGTCATATGTAATGGTTATTGGGAATGGAGCTGCACAAAATGTCAATTTTTTTTATTAAATTATTGGTTGTAGAAAATGCCTGAGATGGTTGAAAGTACTTGAACAACACCTTATTCAGAAATTGCAAAAAGACAATAAGAAATTAAACCAAAATATCTTATCAGTTCTTTTCAATCAAGCTTGTTTGGAAGAATACTTGCTTCTTTGAATATTCCTTATTCATATATATATCCAAATAGTCTGAATGTAAATAGTGTAAATAATCATATATATATATATATATATATATATATATATATATAGGGCCACATGTATTACTAGCAAAATCTCCAACTGGAAGAGGGAGCCTAATTGGGGTTTTGTGACTGTCTATCTTATCATTTGCTTTTTTCCTACATACATTCATATATGATTCATATACGTTACAAATTAAAGTACAACTGACTATTGAAGGATGAAAATCTTTTGTGGATTTTGCGATCATTCTGTTTTTTTTGTTTTTTTTCATCCAAATCTGTGAATTTGTTTTGCTCCTGTTAAATCATGAAAAAAAAAAAAACACTATATAAAATTTACTATTTTTTTATCCATAATGTTGAATATGTTAAAATTATTCAACTTTTTAAGAAAAATCTGAAGTTGATGTTAAAAATTGGTGCGAAACATTGATTTATTTAAGATAGAATGCTCTATGATGGTATGTCTGTAATTTCTATTTGGATACATTGTATTTATTTTCAGTTTTTCTAGTTGAATTGTTCACCTATACTGCATTATTGTATATAATTAGGTTACAATAAAATTCATATTTTAACCCTAGAAAACTAACCATCAATTAAAGTTACACCACTACTATGGGTATATCATACCCGATTTTGAAAATATCAAGAAATATTAAATATAAATCATTATTTGAAATATTTTACATGCAGGCACTTCAAACTTTGTACTTTGAATTAACATTAATAGAAACTGAAAAACACTATTTAGGTTAGAAAATCAGGTACTGAAAATTGTAATTAAAAATAGGAAAATTTGTGCTGAGTAATATATACCCATGGTTAGTGTTCTAGGGTTAAATGAATACTACTTTATAAAAATTGATATGCAGTATTGGCGGGGGGGAGTGCTCATATCATAGACAGGTGGGGGCATGAGATCCTTACACCAACCCTATATATATATATATATATATATATAAACATAAAACAAAGAGACTGCCTTATTAAGTTATATGTGCATATACATATGAAGTAAAGACAATTGTATATAGACATTTGAAGTAATATTTTTTGTATAAACTAATATCTTACTTGGCAGCATTATATGGAGACGATGGGGGTACATCACAGTGGGAATACATCTGGGTAGGTCCAAGATAGAAAAACAGAGCAAAAGATAAGGTAGTAACAAAGACTGCTAACTGATAAGCACTGAATGTTTCAACGGCTATCCCTACACTTAGGATAATAATACCCTAGTTGGATGACAATTCGATGGACAGAGAGTCCTCTGTAAACTATCCCTGTCACATAGGAAGTCAAGCCACCTGTCCACTAATTACTAATGAACAGATACCTGCTGAAAACAGGCCTATAATCACAAGAACCTTGAGACAGGAGGGTCAGCAACATAGGTGAGGAAAAAGTGACTTGTTGATGTTAGATATCAAAATGTCAAAAGAGAATGATATGTAGGTGGAATTATTGGGGTTAAAAATGATTCTAACCACTTTTGGAGGATGAGTTGGTGTAGATTCCTATAGATTAAGATCATTTGTTAAGGTGGGATAGTGTTCCTGCTGTGCATCTTAAAATTCTTGAGAAAAGCCAAAGAAGGATCTGTAATATAATCAATCATGACCAGGCATCTCAACTGCAGTCACTTTCTCACTGATTTGACATGGCTTCCCTCTGTCTTTTCTACAAATATTTTCATGGCAACTCTGACAAGCTTTTTTTTCCTGGTGCTCTGACTGCATGAATTTAAGCGTGCTACTAGATTGGCAACTAGGTCTCACTTTTTTACTGTTGAAATAGTTAAATGCAACTACCACTTAATCTCCAATAGTTACTTTTCTCAAATTTCCCGCCCGAGAAACTCCCTTCTGTTTACTTACTTCCCTGATCTTGATAAATACAATCTTCAAAAATTGAAATGCAACATCAATTGCTATCTTCTATCTTCTTCAACCTTGTTCATATTTTGTCCATATGACTCCTAGCAGTTATTCTTTCTTTCTTTGCTATTTTGCTATCAACCCAGCTCTCTGTTTTACCATCTGCTTACACAAGCTCGTCAGGGCACCTCGGCGTGGTGTAATGGTTAGCAAGCTTGTCTTGCTATGTCAGTTACTACTGAAAAGTGAGTTCGATCCTCACTGGATGCCCCATGCTTTCGGCCCTGTGCACAAGCTCATCAGGTAAGCGGGAAATTGCCTATATCTCTCCTACCCTCAATATGCCCCATGAGGGTTATGTTTTACAAACCCTCCTACCTTATTATGTATCCAAGGTATTTCAGCTGTCTTTTCCTGATTTTGAGTATAAGAATTCTTTCTGTTGCCAATTTCTTCCTCATTACTTACTCACTCCATCCATGGAATATATATATATATATATATATATATATATTTGTGTATTTAGACAGACAAGGTGCTTTGATTTAGTTTTTTTATACAATTTCTCATGTGATCTAATAATTATTTTCTTTTCAGATGATAAATTATATAAAAACTGTCCAAATGTTCTTTTATTCCGAGCGCTATGAACATGGACACAATATTTTGACCGTGTTTTGAAAAATGAAAACATTATATAAATACATACATGCAACAAACTATTTCTTATTTAACAGTTAAAATATTTCATCCTTAAAAATGGCTAAGTGTATAGCCAAAAGCGCTCAGAATAAAAGAGCATTCGGACAGTTTTTATATAATTTATCATCTGAAAAGAAAAAATTATTAGATCACATGAGAAATTGTATAAAAACTAAATCAAGCACCTTGTCTGTCACATTCAATGAAATGTGCATGCATATATATATATATATATATATATATATATATATATATATATATATATATATATATATTATATATATATGGGCAGATAGCTGAGTGGTTAGAATGTTTACATCTGACCATGAGACCTGGGTTCGAATCTCACCATGGTCGATTTGTCAGAAAGGAGACTTCCCGATGTTATCAAACTGGAGAAATTGGTACAGCTTGGTAGGGATGTCCCACTACACCCACCATATTCACCTGACCTTGTACCTTTGAATTACCAACTATTTCGATCCCTGTAAAATTTTCTTAATGGGAAGAACTTCGGTTTCCTGGAAGCCTATAGAACAGTTCATCATTCAGAAAGATGATAAGTTCTGGACTGGGGATGGAACCATGAATCTGCTCAAAGATGCTTATTCAATTTTCTCATTATTACACTATCTTACAAGGGTCAGTCGAAAAGTTCATAGGCTGACAAAGATACTCATATAGAATGTGACCAAATAAAGTTTATTTTTCAACATAGTCCCCCTTGCAGTTCACGCATTCCTCAATTGGAGTTGCAGTTCTTGGATCTGATTGGGGAAGACGTCTTCATCCTGTTGGTCAAAAAGTCAACAACTGCAGATATGTCATCCTCATTGTGATACTGGTTCCCAGTTTTCAAGTGTTGTTTTTATGTTAGAGAACAGATAATAGTCAGATGGAGCCAAATCAGGAAAATAGGGAGGATTATCAACCAGTTCAAAGCAACAATCATACACATCAGACATTGAAACCAAGGACATGTGTACTGGAGCATTATCCTGATAAAACAAGTATTTTTTTGTCAGTTTTCCTGAGTGTTTGGTCATTATAGCCTTTTGTAACTGTCTCAGCAAGTTGGCATAGTAATCTCCATTAATAGCTTGGCCCTTATGAAAATAGTCAACACAATGTCTTTTGTATCTGTCTATATTTCTGAGATGAGCTATTATGTACACTATTTACATTATTCGGACTATTGTCCTCATCTTTGTTGCCATATTTATTACAATTTTTTGGCCGTTGTACGTTCTGGCCTTCTTCAACCCCAGTGAGTGAAAAAAAAGGGTTCAGTTTGACATTCCAACCACCTGAAGAACGCTGGAGCATACAATGGCTGAAATATTGTAATAAATATGGTGACAAAGATGAGGACAATAGTCCAAATAATGTAAATAGTGTACAATGTCTTTTGCATCCCAAAAAACTGGGTCCATCACTTTCCCTGCAGGTGAGGAAGTGAGTTTCTACTGCATGAATTATTTTTTTGTTTCTGGTTCAAAGTGATGAATCCAATACTTATACTGTGTTAGGAAATGTTCAAGGAAACCAGCTGAATCTGCCTCAAACAATGTCAAAATCAGCCTGGTGTACTTTTGATCAGGTGTGAGAAGACATAGCACCCAACAAGCAGAAACCACTATCATACCATGTTCATTATGAAAAATATTTGATTATAGTCTGTCATCCATCACTATGTGGTGAACATGATCAATATTTTCCTCGGTGGTGATAGTTTCAGTACATCCAGACCTTGTTTCATCTTCAAGAAACTCCCTTCTTCTCCTAAATTCAGCTATCCACTTTTACACTGTTGATAAAACTGGATCATCATCCTCTGATGTAGCAACCATGTCAGCATGACTATCCTTGGAGGGTAAATTCTTTTTCTGCAGGTACATGATAACACTATGATGCCAAATTTTCCCATTTTTAAGAGAAATCCCTACTAATAACTTCTGAAGTTGTCTTTGAACAATCAGATGTTAGTTTACTTAGAGAGAAACAATGAAGTTAATAAGAAGAGTTGAAATTAATGAGTACAAGATTTCACAGCTCTAGCATCACTACGTCATAGTCAACCTATGAGCTTGTCTTCAATTACAACCGAATAGTGAGTTCTCACTAGATGCTCCATACTTTCAGCTTTGTGACACATGTAAGCTATGCTTAGAAAATCACCATAGTCAACCAATTAACTTTTCTGCCCACCCTCATATATCTTTATTTAATATATATACAGTGTAACCCGGATATAAGAGAGTTGTTGGGACCGGAGAAGAAGTCTCTTATATCTGGGTTTGGTCTATTTTGTTTAGGTAAGTATGGGAACACTTTGGGACCAGAGAAAATCTCTCTTATATCCGGGTTACACTGTGTATATATATATATATATATATATATATATTAGATAAAGATATATGAGGGTGGTAGAAAGAAAAGTTAATTGGTTATATATATATATATATATATATATATATATATATATATATATATATATATAAGGAGAGGTTTCTCTAGGATTATAAGTAAGTGAACACAAGCGGCTTCCACATGAATTTTAACACTTTGCCAACGCCAGTTTCTCTACTGATATTTTTAATGGCTACCTCATATAGAAATAAAAATAATCATGTGAAATTAGAGATAAAATTTCTGCTTGTCCACAAGCAATTTCAATGGTTAAAATGGCATTTATTTTGTCACGTTGATTAACAGATTTTCTCAATTCAAGAAGAGTTTGTACAAAAACTTTTATTTCTTATACTTGTATACTGAACTCAAGGAAAGATGACATGTTTTGTTGTAGCTTCAAAAAAATTAACAGATTTTAATTTTAACCGAAAAATGTAAATATTGTTTTTTAAAGTAATATAACTTAAGATAATTTGCAATTATTTATTTTATTTCATTTATTATATATATTATATGTGTTATGAATAATCAAGAGTGGTTTCATCTTGTTCTGTTACTCTCCTCTGTGAGAGAGCTATTTCTGTTTACTGGGACTATAAAAGGACACTATACATCAACCTTATATTCTCAGTTGAATAAAGCTTTTTTAAAGCCTACATCTGTGTACTTTCGTCATTGCAATATGTATTGTTTATTATTATTAATATTATTTCTTTTAATTTTTTCTACAGTTACCAGTCTTTTTTGTATTAGTATATATTTGTTTTTGTACAACTAACCTGAAGATTGTTTATCTAATTTTTTCTGTTTTTGTGTACCTAAAGTTATATTTATCGACTCATTCATTTTTTATCAATTGATAGTTTAGGTGTTAGTAACATCAAAAAGGCAGTATAAATGATTTTATTGTATGTTAAATAATGACTTCATAATCTTTGAGTATTTTAGTCTTAAATCCCGATATATATTTTTATTTTTTGTTATATCTTTTTCTAAAAATATTTTTTTTGTTTACATACTTGTTATGGGACCTTACCCATAATAACATAATGGACTATTCCATACGTAATAAATACTGCACCTCAAGAGGAAGCAGAGAGTTCAGTCTGAAGTCTGGAGTGAAGTCCGTCAGGAGTCAGTCAGTCGAGTCAAGAGGCAGTCCTAAACAGAGTCGCGTTCAGACAATTACTACAAGACATTGGAATAGTGATACTGGTTGAGACTACATTGTTCTCCCTACTAAACCTGATTGTTCGTACTAACACTTTCTACTTCTCTGTATATATTCCTGTTTGTAATATATCTGTGTTATTCCATATCCGTGTTTGAGTTCTTCTTTATTTGTTTCTACCTTGGACTATCACCGTGGTACAAGGAACCGGACCATAACAGTACTATTTTGTAATTTGTCATGCATTCTTGTTTACCTAACATTTTATATATTTAAAAAACTTTAATTTTTTTTTTAGCTTCTAAAACATGTATATAAACATTTGTCTGTTTATATGTGTACATTATGTACTAAAGTTTATTATAGCTGGAGGTGATAGTGAGGAAAAGCTCTCACTGTCTAGAAAATGCTTCCATGACATGCATGTCAAATAGCCTCTGATAACTAAGTCTATTGCCAAGCCATAGAATGGGTGAAGGCAGAAAACTGGAGCCTTATAACTAGCTGCTTCAGATAGATGGAGCACAACAACCCAGGAAAGCAGTCCATTTAGAGAAAGGAAACTGATTTTAAACCTCTACTGTCTTTCAGTCATATCCAAGACATGGAAAAGGCTATGGAAGTAAATCCAGAAAGAAAATCCAGTGGATCCCTGAAGGGAGTTAGCTGTCAACACCAACAACTTTCTAGCAACTCCTGCAGCCAAACCGTCTCCAAATGTTAGGATTTTGTCGGTACAGCTGAGTGAGATGAGGAGCATGTAGTCTGGTCAGCGCACAGCCCCTATAGAGAGCACCCTAGAGAGTTTCCCCACCAAGGGACTGAATCTTGACCAAACAGGGAGATAAAAAGATGCCTACAATGAGCCTCATTATCATAAATTTCTTCATCTTGTTTCCTTTATTATCATTTTCTATATTTCTTCTTTTTCAGCATTGTTTACCATTTAGATTCTCTTACCTCCATCCCTTTTTAAAAATTAATTCTTCACCCAATACAGCACCCAAGAGCCACTCAAAGTAAAGGGTTACTGAACGAGGTTGATGCAAGTCAGAAGTGCAGTTTATGAGGATATATAGGAAAGATAACGGTGAACTCAAGATATGTAATGGTTAAGATTATTGAAATCTAGAGTTTAGCCCCGGAGACTGTTGGCTGTCAACATTGACAACTTTCCAGTAACCCCAGCAGCCAAGCTGTCCCCAAATGTAATACCCTGTATTCCTTAGGATCATGTTGGTATGACTGAGAAGTGGGGGTGGGTATTTAGTCTAGGCAGCACGTTACTTCCATATACCATCACCAGTCTAAGAGAAGGAAAACTCTGAATTCAAACCATCTGCTGCCTTGTTGGCCTTGGCTCTTTAACTTCTCTGAGGAAGGACGGGGTAATCTCAAAATCCCTGGTGTGAAAGGAACTAACAAGCCGTTGCAGTGTTCTTCCTTAAATGAACCACAATTGTGAGATGGATGAAAGTGGTGACCACAGTGGCATAAGTTGCCATAACTGAATAAACGAATGAATGAAAATGGCAAAGGGTGTTGCCGCATGATTCAACAAACTCCTATGTTATGAAATACAAGTTTTGTCCCAAACTCCATTTCAGTTTCAAATTCCTGCAAATTTAAATGTCAAAGAACATATTAGCCAATTGTGATAAAAAAATTAAATGTTATTTTTTTGACAATTTTGGGATCAACAGGATTATGGAAATAATAAATGAAATATACAACATACCAAAAAACTATAGCAGATCCATCTTCATAGTGCTGCCTAAGAAGCAAATGAAAGTGAGCTCCAATGGAAAATCAGCTTAATGAGCCACATAGTAAAACTTATCATCCGAATTCTGATGAATAGAAATATATAGAAGAATTAGACCAGAAATAAGACAAGAATAGTGTGGTTTTGTTAAAGACACTGAAACAAGAAATCTGATATTTGTGTTTAGAAAGATAGCAGAAATAGCAATAAAAATTCAGAAGAATGTATACCTATGTTTTATACATTATGTAAAAGCGTTTTATAAGGTATAACACAAAGAACCACTTGAGCTGCTAGGAAAGCTTGACTTATTTGGGAAAAATATTAAAATACCTAGAACTTATATTGTGAGTATACTTCCTGCATATGGATAGAAAATGAATTCAATAAATACACAAAAATAGAAAGGAGTCTAAGACAGGGATGTGTCTTTGCACCAGACTTATTCAACCTTTACAGCAAGGTGATCCTGGGAGGACTAGAAGTCCTATCAGGATTTATTATTGGCAAGTTCAACATTAACAACATAAGATATGCAGATGACCCAGTGTTGACACCTGACATAGAAAGGAAACTGCAGGAACTCTTAGAGAAGGTAGTAAAAGAAAACAAAAAGAAAAGACTAAACATCAATTCTAAGAAGGCAGAATATATGATTGTCAGCAAGAGGAACATCCCAAGATTTGAACTATGAATTAGAGATGTCAAAATCAAGCAAGTACAAAAATTTAAATATTTGGGTAATGTTTTAACAGAGGATGAAAAATGTGACTCCAAGAAGCATATTAGAATAGCAAAAGAGGCCTTCCAAAAGCTAAGCAAAATATTAGGAAACATTTTTTTGATCATCTATCTATTAACAGCTTATTTGATGCCATTCAGTTTTCAAAATAGGCACTTGTTTTGTTTTTTTGTTTTTTTAATGCGTCTGAGCTCTAGAATTCTTTTTCATGAGTTTCAAAAGGAATGCGTCAGTATGCCGACAGTTTGAAATAATTATGTTTGTTTATTAAACCATTCTTAATTTTTAATTCGATATGTTATACTTCATCTCACTTACCATAATTTCCCATGTATAATATGCATTTTTTTTGAAAAATAATAAGCAAAACTAGGGGTGCATATTATGCACAGCTACAAAAACAAATCTTTAAAAAATTGCCATTTCATTGGTTGATTTCAGTTGTAAAATGACTACTCACCACAAACATACAACAATTTGACACTAAAATTCAGCAATTGCAACTCCATAAGGATGTCAAATACAATCAAATGTACCTAACAATACTTACAAATGTAAAATAAAATAAGAATTATCATAAATCTAAATTAGAAACCTTAAAATGTAACCGTCTCTTCTACTCCAATAGCGTCATACCTCGCACCTCTCGCCTGTGGAACACCCTTCCCAATTACTGTTTCCCTGTGAGCTATAATCTCCAACTATTCAAATGTAATGTCAATCGACACCTCCAGTTACCTTGATCTACCCACTATCCTTCTCCTCATCCTTTCTTCTATCACTCCTATCTGCTCTCGCTCCAAATCTTCTGCAACCCCCTGCATCCTAGTGGCTTCACGCTTTGCTTGGGGCGTAATGCTTAAAAAAAAAAAAAAAAAAAAAAAAAAAAGAATAATATTATTGTAGTGACACTGGCAAATTAATATGCCTAATTTGCATAAGTGCAAGAGAAAGCCTATATAACTCGTCACTGAGAATAACGTGGTACGAAGACAAGCTTAGCGACTGACTAGTGCTAAACTTCAACTTCATATCAATTATTCTATGTTTAAAAGCATTTTATTTTTTTTGCAAGGGTAGGAAATGCTGGCTGTAATGAAATTGGAAAGGTACAATTTATAGAGTTTGATTACCAAAAAAGAGGGTGCGTATTATTCGTGGGTGGAAGCATTTTCCCACACTTTCATCACAAATTTTGGGGTGTGTATTATGGATGAAAGTGTATTATACATGGGGAATTATGGCAGATCTCTTTCTGATTCATTCTGCATGATGCTGGCCAGGTGTGAACACCACAAAGGCAGAGAATGAAATAAAAAAAGTCGTTTTCTGCACGTTAGGCTCTATGCATCATGTCCAGTTTACAAAGCAAGCTCTGGCAGTGGCCAATTGTAATTTTTCCCACTGGATAAAGAGATGCCCCTGCAGACGATCCACTTAAAAGCAGGGCTCTGGGAACAACCAGGGGTAGTTGCAGTCTGGTGGCAAACTGGCCATCATGCAGGGTGCTGCTGCTGCTGCGACTGTCTTTACCACCATCACTCAACATGCTACCATTCCCAGGTTTGACCAATCACCTTGGCTATCCAGATTTGACTTGATAACATCTCAATTTCAATTCTACCTAGCTACAAACCTTCATCATTGATGACATTATCACCTCGGTAATTACCATCTAGACCGACTCCTAATGCTTGTATCCACTGCAACAGCAAAGTCAGATCCATGACTTCTCCTAACTCTTAACATTCACAAAAAACTTGACAACTGAATGCTGTCACCTTGGCATAACCAACATGTACAAGGTGTTCCCTTGCAGCCATCACCATGGCCTCACTCCACAGAACAGGCCTGCCAACTATGCAAGCAGCGACTCAGACCTTGCAACCAAGCAACTCCAACTCCACAAACAGCGACTTAGACTCTACAACCAAGCTACCTCTGCAAGCAGAGACTCTGACTCCACAACCAAGCAACTCTGACTCCACAAGCAGCAACTCTGACCCCACAATCAGCAACTCCAAATGTACCACCAAGTGTCTCTGACTACACAAACATGCAACACACTGCCATCACTTTGGCCTACTCAACTTTACAAGGCATTCCCTTCACAGTCACCACCACAGCCCTGTTCAACAGAACAGGCCCACCAACCAATGAAAACAGCCTACCTTGATCAACCTACACACACTGACCTACCCTGTGACCTCACACCAAATCCACACAAGAATTAGGTCAACTCCCAGCAATACCCTTATACCCAACTGCCATTTTGACCACCGGTCACTGAAACAGACATTCCACCCATTTTTCAACATCTTTGTACAATATACCAACAATAAACGTTCAAAATCTAATCCTTGTTATTCCCTTTGTTACGAGGATGCATTTCTATAATAAGGGATTCCACTGAGTTCTACTTGTTACTACAAAAAAGTTTTCATTCATGAAGTAGTTGTAAAATAGAGAAATTAGAAATAGAATGTTTGGAAGATTCTAGATCATTCTAGTATATTCGAGAAAAATCTAGATGATTCAAGAAACATCTAGAAATATGCAAATTAGGTGTTAGCCCCTATAAAAATGGGATTTTGGAAAAGGGTTGTCAGTTGGTGAATGAGAATTTCTGCTTTTGATTCAAGGGCTATTATATCCAGCCGAAAGAATCTCTATAAAAAGTTGCCGACCAACCAAAACCCAAAAGAGAATTTCATGGAACAAATTTGGTAAATAGAATTTTGACTAATTTTCATTGACCAAACTAAAAATTAATATTTATTTACACACCTTTGTGGATTTCCAAATATAGCACTATATAGATTACTTCACTAGCCCTAAAGTGATAAAGATATTTGTCTCCTTTTCCTTCTCCCTCGTAACACTTGCCAGTAACTCTGTGTTTTCTGTTTTGTAGTCCACAATTGTTTATCCTGTATATATTTTATGTTGTGTTTTAGTAAATTAAATATTTGTTTGTGATTTAGCTCTGTGTTGTGGTAAATCTTTTTTTTTCCTTTGTTACAATTATCAACACGTAACATCTTCTCTTACTACCAAATGCTTAATATAACTTGATTTTCTATAAATCAATGAAATAAAATGATTTTCAGTCTCTCCTCCATATAAACATTTCAATTTCTTCTCTACATTTTTATCCATTTTAATATATCTGATTCTACCTCTAATTTTTTTTCCCTTTTCATTTTTAGTTCCCATACATGAAAGAAAATGAAAGATATAAAAACAGTTGTAGAAGGAGATATAATAAAAGATGAAGAAAAAATAGGCAGAAATTGCAATCAGTTTCACACACATGCATAACTTAGACAGCCAGATAAATACCTTATGGCAATCAAAACTCTGTAGACAAAGTCCTATTCATCAGTAGGTTTATTGAAAGTCAAATTTTTGAGACAGAAATGCTATCACTGGGTGTAGATTTAAGAGTATTAAAAAATAGGAACCACATGCTTGACCATGTGGTTTATTGTGCTGGTTCTGGTAATTACTATGGGCTAAACAGGAAATGGTCAGAAACTAAAAAGTACCTAGACTAAAAAGGGGATGAACAAAGGGAAAATAAAACAATAAGAGGTACTTACCATAGTAACAGAACATATATAATTCAAGAATATGAATGGTTTAATAAAAAGAAAAAGAAATTAAATTATTTCAAACTGTTGGGACACTGATACATTCCTCTGCATAAACATAAGAAAGAATTCTAGAACTCGGGAAGATGGAAAAGAAAGAAATGCCCATTTTGAAAATCACACAGCATGAAACAGGCTGTTAATGAGTAAATCATCAGAAAATGATTTTTATGTATATTCAAAAGCGCTTTTAAAATTATTTAAAATAGAAAATTCTTATACAGGGTATGATGGGTAAATTGTCACAATTTTATTTTTTTAATTTTGTGCATGCATATTGTCTGTTTTTGTTGACTGCACAGTATAGTAGGGTCAGTTGGGCACCATCTTTGAGAAAAAGAGCACCATGACGCAATTCACTTTGCCAGAAATTTGGAAATGGCATACTATACTTTACTATTTGGCATTTGTTCCAGAAGCTCCAATGTGAATATTTCAGAGTGTTCAGGTGTCAATCTGAGGACAGTGGAGAGGATTCGCAAAGAGTTGAATCAGTCTAATGGTGATTATGAAGGTACAGCACCTCGGAAAAATTACTCTGATTGTCCTGAGAAAAAAAGAACTCCTGAATTTGTTGGTGAGAGCCTCAGACTCAACATGGAGGCCTACATCAAGTACCTTGATTAGCTAGTGCTGCCCTGGGTCAAGAGGGTGGCTGCTGAAAGACCCTATGTCTGGCAACAGGACTGCACCATGTCACACAAGCAGGAGAACTCAGTCATATCTGTCAAACAATTTCTGCAGTCACATCACCCCTTAGAAGTGGCCACATAACTCCCCAGACTGCAATCCCCTTGATTATTATGTGTGGGGCACAGTTAAATGAGAGACCAACAAAACTCCTTGTAAAAACAAAGATGAACTTAAGGCAAGGATTATGGCAGCATTCATCAACTTAAACAAGGAGACTGAAGAGTTGCAGGAGATTCCAAAGTCATCTGGAGGCCAGGGCTGAAGCCAGTGGTGATTTTATTGAATAAATTTACTTTTTAGTATTTCAAGATATGTTTGTGTAATTTTGGTAAATATATCTGTTAAAATGAGATGTCAGGAGTATTTTCATTTTTGCATAATTTAAGCGACAATTTATCCATCGCTCCCTGTATACATAAGAAAATATATAAATCATGAATCCATGACAAATATGAACTGTGCCAGAGAAACATGAACAGTTTGAAATGGATAGATTTCATAACAGATTGATAGGCATGCAATCAGATGTTATCTGTTAAATAGTTAAAAATACAAGTCCCATTGTTCACCATTACTATGCAATGATTTTACTGTTTTTTGTTTTTTTTTCTGCTGACTATTTTAAGCAATTATCTCCCAATCCAGCCATGAATGTCAATCTTCTCCTGAGTGGACAATTGCAGTCTTTAATTTGGTAAAGAGCACATTGCAGTGGTATTTCTGTCTTTTCATAGTCTTTAAGTTCAACTGAAGGAAGTAATTACATTTTAAAATGGACTTACTTACTCTCATTTAAAATGTATTTAGAGAATTTGTTGAAGCTGAACTTGCATTCTGGAAAAAAAAAATCAACTGGGCAGAACTAGTTGTAATTTCTTTTGTCTTGTTGCCAAATATTTTCCTCTCAACTAAGCTTATAATTTATTTCAGAAATTATAAAAAGGTATTATATTAAGAACTATACAAAATTCCAACTTTCTTTAAGATCTTTTTTAAGATTAAGGTATAGGGTGTTCCAATAACTTAGACCAATTTTAAATGTGAATAAGTTTAAGCACTAATGATTTTTTTTCTTTTTCTTTCAGATTTAACAACTTAAGTCTTTGGCAATTTCAACCATGGAAAGATTAGCAATCAAACAATGTGTTAAAGTTATTGAATTAGATTCACAATTAGGTCTTCAAAAGTCGCATGATATGTGAGTATATATGGTATGTATTTTTGTTTTTCATTCTTTCCCTCCAAGCAAGGCAATAAAACCACTAAGATGCAAGTGGTTATTGAGTGTAAAAAAATGTGAGAAAAAGAAAAATATTATTAAGGAGAGAGAACAATAAATGAACAGGAATTAAGAAGGCAAAAGATAACTGATATTGCTTTTAAATTTTTGAAAATCAAGAAAGCAAAAAAACAGAAGAGAATTCAACAAGTAAGGAGTGCAAGAGAAGAAACTGTTAGCATAGAACTTATGGTTACATTTAGCAATTTCAATGGTAAAATAATGGGACCTAGCTGTCAATCTAGTACTGTACTTAAATCCATAAAGTTAAGGTAACAAAAAGGAAAGCTCATTAGAACAATTACTAAGAAAATATTTTTAGAAAAGGCACAGAGAGGTTATGTTACAACAGTGGGAAACTGACTGAAGCCAAGATGCCAGGTCAGAAACAATAACATTGCAAATTTATTTTATGAATATTGGCCAGTATATGTGGCCTTAGATTTATTCAACTCTCAGTATGGGTTTTGTATTTATTTGGTTGATTGCATTTGATGGATTTTAAACAGGGAAGCTATGTTACAATAGTGGGAAAGTGAAACCGAAATGCCAGGACTAATAATATCTGAGACTCCTCTTTGGGTCTTATAATATATGTTATTGTAAACTATTTAAATATCATGTGACTCAGCATTCTCTCCTCCTTCCTATAAATAGTCACTTGGTCAGTTATTCTATCAGTTTTGTACTTGAAAAGTAGTTGAGTGAAACTTGGATTCACTTTTAGTTTCTCTTCAGTTACCAAGACTTAAAACAACTCACTCAACTACTAATCTAATGGCTGAAACTAATTTGAATATTGGATGGTGACCTAAAAGCCTAGACATCAATCCTAGCTCACTCACTGCAGCAAAAGAATGGCATCATTGGTGTATAGTTTTTAGGAACTATATCAAGGAAAAAATTCTAAACAAGCTTAGATCCTTGATAAGCTGTGTCAACTCTACGGCATTTGAGTTTATCAAAACTTCTTCAGACTACTATGTCACCACTCTAGCTAAGGAGGATGCCATTTTTATTAAAACCCCAAACAAGATTTTTGCAAGACATTTACTTGCTACATAAAAAACATGAACCTAATGAAAATCTGGATGACTTGTTCAGGGGACTCAAAAAGTTAAGACAGGATTGTGATTTCAAAGACCTTACAGCCAAACAATGTGGGGCTGAAGCTATGTGAGATGCTTTTATTAGTGGAACTGCTTCTCCAGCAATACATCAAAGACTGCTGGAAAATAAAACATTGGATTTACAGACAGCTTACACTCAAGCTTCAACCTGGGATTTAGCACAGAATAACAATGCTTATGTTGCCCCTATTTCCTCTCTGGGTGTTGCAGTCTGTGTGAGTAATCCTTCTAACAAAGACAATGAAATTAATATCTTAAACCCACCTGAAACAATAATCCTAGCTGTGAATTACAAGTCTAGGAGTACTAATACAAAAGCCTGTTTCTTTTGGGGTCTATGCCGTACCATAAGAGAAATAATTGTCCAGCTTGGGAAGCCATATGTAACAAGTGTTCTAAAAAAAGGGACACTTTGGTCAGAGTGTGTCAGTCTTGAGTAACAAATGCTACAATTGATACTGTGTTCTCTACCAATATAGCAACAAGTAAATCAAAAGTACCAGATGGACTCACACATGCTACAATAATTATAACTATAAAAGGAAAAATGTATAAAACCTTACTTGACTCTTGTGCTTCTGAAAGCTTTATTAGCGAAAATATTGTTTATTCTTTAAATTAAAATGTATTTCTTTGTCAAAACAGGTAACTATGGCACAAAAAAGTCCAAGGGAGTCGATCTAGAAGATTTGTTATCATTAGTTTCAAACTTGATGACTATATTTGACCATTCTCCTGAATATTATAAAAGATTTGTGCTGCAATGTGGTGTTGGGGAGGGATTTTCAGTGTCAGCACCAGAAAGTTATTTTCGAATATGGCAGTCATCTTCCTGAACTGGTTATAGGAAATACAGGAATGTGTTATGCTTTAGAGGTCGCAGATATGGAGGAAACCACATTGTTCCCAAATATTACATCTACATTCAAACTAATAGCTACAAAATCTGGATGCTTTAGTCAGGAAGACCAGAAATTTATCAAAATGGAGATAAATAAACTTTTAGCTAACAAAATTATCAAATCAAGTATTTTGCCATGGTGCCCCCAAGTCATTGTTAAAGATAAAACCAGAAGGCACAGGAAGAGATTATGTATGGATTATTTGCAAATAATAAATATGTACACTGAACCATGGTTATAAACACACATATGAACAAACAAAACAACAAGTACCGCCAGTGAGGCAAAAAGAAAAAACAAGAATTGTTAAAATAAAATTCTTTCTATTGCCAATATAGAGAATCAGAGTGGAAATCTCTGTGGGCAAGGTAAACAACTTGGAGTAAGGAGAGAGTTGGTTGAGTCTGAAGTTAATGCATGTAACAGATTGATTGATCAAGGCCACTGGTGGTGATATTGATGGTAGCTTGCATGTGACACTGACAGTGTGGTGAGTGGCATTCTTAAAAGCAAATGGGGTGGATCATGACTCAGCATTTTTTGTTATACCATTGCTTTAGTGAAGCATTGACAATTGGCTCCTTTTATATTCTATTTTTTTTGAGGTGATTTGTTTTGTGAACCAGACGTGATGCCCAAAGCCTCTTCACAGAGATCAAATTTTTCACTTTTATTTTTGCCTTCTTGGTGTTCACATCCAGTCAACAGGTTTTGATGTAAAGTGAATCAGAAAGAGATCTATTTTGAAATAGACTATAACATGATCAAGGTTATGTATTAGGATAAAAGACACCTGAAAAAAAACAAAAAACAGAGTGTATACAACAGCTTAAAGTTGTGAGTACAACAACCAAAGTGTGAATAATAAGGCATATAAACTTGGCAATGGCTAAATAAATTCAAATACAGGTTGAGAATCCTTTATCTGAAATTCTTGGAACCAGGAGTGCTTCGGTTTTCAGATTTTGAAATAAAGGCTATTTAATTTATATATAGCATCTATAAAATGAGTCAGATTAAGAATAGAACCCAAGCATAAACACAACATCCCTTTACATTTCATAACACAGCTTATACATATACTCTGAAGGTAGTTTTATATAAATAACTTATACCATAAAGTAGTTTTATATAAAATTGAATAAATTGTGTGTACATACAGATACAGGTAATGCCACTAGTCATGTAATGTTCACACAAATTTTTAAGTGATGAAATTAAGATTTCAGATAAACATGTTTTAGGCTTTCTGTACATGTACAAAAAAAACATGATCACTACTTAGAAAAATATATAAATGCAGGACTTTTTGACATTTTGAATAATATCTTTACTGAGCATGAAACATCTGATAAGTAATCCACGAACGAAGGTGTTGCTGTGATGATCACCAACAAAAAGCTGGTGCCAACATAGGCTACATAACTCAGCTGAGAAACTCACACCCAAGCAGATGAGGTCATTTACAACAGCTGCACATCAGCTAGGAAGCATCCGAGTGCTTTTTGAAATTTCCCATTTGAGGCAAGTTATGTCAGCAGCTGAAAAACCTTTGAATTTTGCAGGTTTTCAAATTTTGGAATTTCAGATAAAGGATATTCAACCTGAGCCCTTTTCTTCCAATGATTTTTGCTTTCATTCCAAACAACTAATGATCATTCTAAACATCTATATATAATTAAAAATATATTTAGAGTAAACATATATTAGTCATTTTCTGTTAATACATTAATTCATAACTATTGACAATATCTTTCTTCCTACTTTCCAAAAGATTCCTATAGTAAAATCATGAGCAATGCATTTCTATAATAAAATTATTTTCAATAAATATCTACAGTAAATGTTAACATATTATTTTTATTAGTAACATTTACCTTGATACTTGACCACTAACAAACCCTAACACTGAAACTTTCTCAAACAATTTTTAATTAAAAAATTTGTTGTGTAATCAAATTTTCAGTATTATAAATATCTACTTTGTTAATGCAGAAAATGACTAAACATAAAATGGTACAAGATGGAGTAGGGGTAAAGTCAGTGGGCAACAATAAAATTACCTATTTATATCAGGTTTCGATGTAGTAAGCACTAAAATACAACCTTGATTATAATTTCATTTTTCCCCTTTATTTTAATTTAGCGTGTTACTACAAACGTTGACTGGAAAGTTTATAACCAAGATATAAATGTAAGTAAGGGTACCAGTTGGTAGACTAAAAAAACCTGCAAGTGTACCAGAATACAACAACTGAAAATGATTAATGATATCAGTTACAAGGTGAAGTATGGGTAAAGTCAGTGGGCAGCAATGAGAAAAGTCAAAACCTTACCTATTTGTATCAGATAGGCGATCGTGTATCTTTCAATATGTGACTCATGAGGCAGATTTTGTTTCCGCAGTAGGTTGTCATTTCTTTCTGCGGTAGACCAGTTGCCATCCAAGGCTATAGAACCTGGTCTGTCCTGCTATTTACCCATGGGGGGAGAAGAAGAGGATTCATACCTTTTCTAAGGGTATTAGTACATAAGTGAATGTAATGGATTTGACTGGAATTTGAACATTGTTCTCCATTTCCCCAATCTGAGCTGCTATCCATTACTCCACCATGCCTCCCACTACACTGAAACCTGATATAAATAGGTAAGGTTTTGACTTTTCTTATTGCTGCCCACTGACTTTGCCTCTACTCCACCTTGTAATGGTTTATCATTAGTCATTTTCAGTTGTTGTATTCTGGTACACTTGCATGTCTTTCAGTCTACCAACTGGTGTCTACTTACGTTTATATCTTGGTCAGACTATGAACTTTCCCGACTACACCCTCATATAAAAATGGATTAAAAGAAATTTTTAACATTTGCAGAAAACTTCCTACTCATGGTATCTCAGGTGATACTAAAAAAAGATAACAAAATGCAAGTGAATGAAGTAAAACTACAATATGGATAAACTGATAATTTCAATAAACAATTTTTTGGGGGTGTAAAAAAGTGTTAGCAAATGGGAATTATAACTATAGTGAATTCTAAAATTAAACAACTGCTTGTCATGCATTTAAAGAAAATAAGAAAAAAAAGGAGAAAGAAATAAAAAGGGATAAGAAAAAAAAGGAGAAAAAAATAAAAAGGGATAAGAAAAAAAAGGAGAAAAAAATAAAAAGGGATAAGAAAAAAAAGGAGAAAAAAATAAAAAGGGATAAGAAAAAAAGGAGAAAGAAATAAAAAGGGATAAGAAAAAAGGAGAAAAAAATAAAAAGAATAAGAAAAAAAGGAGAAAGAAATAAAAAGGGATGAGAAAAAAAGGAGAAAGAAATAAAAAGGGATAAGAAAAAAAGGAGAAAGAAATAAAAAGGGATGAGAAAAAAGGAGAAAAAAATAAAAAGAATAAGAAAAAAAGGAGAAAGGAATAAAAAGGGATAAGAAAAAAAGGAGAAAGAAATAAAAAGGATAAGAAAGAAAGAAAGAAAGAAAGAAAGATGGAGGGGGGAGGAAAATGGAAGAAAAAAGAAAAGATAGATAAAATGAAAATGGAAGAAAAAAAGGAAAATGGAAGGAAAAAGGGGAAAAAATCACTTGTGTTCCCACAACAATCATTTAAAAATGTGTTTCTATACAAGAGAGAGAGGGAAATGGGCTTCTATTGTAAAGCACTGATTCACAGGTTGGCCTTAAAATGGTTAGTGAGTAAATTTATCCCCACTATCGGAGAGCCTTGTGCCAGACTAAACTGAGATCAATAACAATTTTCAGTAGTAAATTATTATCAATAACAAATTTGAAATTTATTTTTAAAATAATTTTGTCACATCATTGAAATCGAATTATTTTCTTAAATATTAATTTGATTAAAACTTTTATTAGCCATACTGTGCAGTGAGTAATTTCCCATTTTTACAAATTGTCTTCTCAGTAACAGTTACTTCCCTTGCATTTCTCAAATTCTTTATTATATTCTATTAATTAATTGTGGTACGATTGTTTTTTCTTTTACTTATAGTTATAACTGTTATAAAAATGTCCCGCTGGGGTAGTTTAAAAATAATATTAAGTTTAAGCCCCCATGGGAGGAGATCCCCACCCCCCTATGCAGTACCTCACCTTTGAGAGGGGATTAGGGTCATTACTCGGCGCCTGACACGTTCCCAAAGGGAGAAGTACCGAAGAGGTTTGAGCAATTTTTCCACTCTATTGCCGATGTCGTTAAAAAAGTAAACCCACTTTAAACTGACCTTGTGTCACATTCGGTAGCGACGCGGCCGCATTGAAAAATTCATAGTTATAAAAATGTTTTTTATAAAGCATTCATGTTATTAAAATGCACACTATCCCCAAATGAGAGAGTAGTCATTAGGCTAACACAACAGTAACACTAACAAGAGTAATCTGTAATCAATATAATTTTTTAGTTTTAACAGACTTTACTACTTTATCAAAGGTCTGAGCAGAGGCCCAGATCAAATTTATTCGTCATTAATTATGCAATTTCATCTAAATTTGATTTTTTTAAAAACTTTGAACATACTTTCTATATATAGGGTGACCCAAAAAAACGGGAACTTTTTAACAATCCAATAAAACCAAGAGTGATGGAAGAAAAATATTTTATTCATAGTAATTGAAACCTTAAAACATGCCATTTAAGAAACAATGATGGAATTTTCATTTTTTTTAAAATTACGTCCTGTAGATGGCGTCCTCCTGTACGAATGCATTCTTGAAATCTGCTGTTGAGATTCCTCATTGACTGCTGCAACATCTCAGCTGGGATACTGTGAATTTCATCTTGAATTCTAAATGGCGGAATGTTTACTTGCTCAAGGTTAGTCTCGCAGTGTTGCCACTTGCTCATGTCTGGCAATACGCACTTCAAAAATTCCCGTTTTTTGGAGTCACCCTGTACAAATATTTTGAAGATTAAAGTAGCCTGGCTTTGTTTCTCTTATTAGTGTTTCAGGACTTAAAATATTACAGTAAAAAAGTAATCCCTTTAAAACGTTGTAGGTAGATTCTTCTTCGGATTTTGTCAAGGATCTCTAGAATCTATAAATGTAGCAGGAGCACCAGACCAGATGTGCTAGCAATATTTGATGCACGAACAAAAGGTACACTTGTAAATTTGAAAGATTTAATATTTGCTTAAATTATTTTGTTTATATTTTGGATCCAAAAATATAAGTGAGCAGGTAAAAGTCCCAAAAGAGTAACTGAGTATTGTCTTGCTGTGGGACAGCTGTGTAGCTAAATGGTAAGGCACACCTGCCTAAAGTTGGTTTTCTTTTGCAGGATAAAGGCAGGTTCTATTACTGCAAAGATGTACACTTCCCTTAAGACTTTCCATGATATAGTGGACAATTTTCCTGTCCTAAGTAAACTGTATCTACTGAAATAAGTGTGCGTGTGTACTCACTAAAATAACATTTATATAGTGCAAGGTTTTATGCAAAAAATAAGGGGTCGTATTATACACAGGTAATTTTTTTTTGAAGAGGTTAAAAATCATGCATTTTCAGTGACCGGTTGCACTATACAAGGGTAAATTTTAAATGTAAACAATAATATTTATCACTAACCAATACCCGCTGGCAAGCAGCAACAACAACAGAGAGCAGCTTCAGCAACACACCACGGCAAACATTAAAACTACCTCAATTTCTAGTGAAATGAAGCAAAAATCAACAAATGTATATTAGTGTAGCTAGTTTCTTCTGGCTTGTAATAAATTTTCCTAATCTGTTTTCTTCAACCAACAAAGTAACGCAAGTCAAACAATCCAACAACATGTATCTCCTTGTTCGCTACAGTAGTCGCACTTCTCCCGGTCGCCTATTTTTTATAGATCGAGTGACAGTCAAAATTTGCATATGTTAAAAAAGAAATTTGAGGCAAGTTATGTCAGCAGCTGAAAAACCTTTGAATTTTGCAGGTTTTCAAATTTTGGAATTTCAGATAAAGGATATTCAACCTGAGCCCTTTTCTTCCAATGATTTTTGCTTTCATTCCAAACAACTAATGATCATTCTAAACATCTATATATAATTAAAAATATATTTAGAGTAAACATATATTAGTCATTTTCTGTTAATACATTAATTCCTAACTATTGACAATGTCTTTCTTCCTACTTTCCAAAAGATTCCTATAGTAAAATCATGAGCAATGCATTTCTATAATAAAATTATTTTCAATAAATATCTACAGTAAATGTTAATACATTATTTTTATTGGTAACATTTACCTTGATACTTGACCACTGACAAACCCTAACACTGAAACTTTCTCAAAAAATTTTTAATTAAAAAATTTGTTGTGTAATCAAATTTTCAGTATTATAAATATCTACTTTGTTAATGCAGAAAATGACTAAACATATAAAAATGGTACAAGATGGAGTAGGGGTAAAGTCAGTGCTCAACAATAAAATTACCTATTTATATCAGATTTCGATGTAGTGAGCACTAAAATACAACCTTGATTATAGTTTCATTTTTCCCCATTATTTTAATTTAGTGTGATACAACAAGCGTCGACTGGAAAGTTTATAACCAAGATATAAATGTAAGTAAGGGTACCAGTTGGTAGACTAAAAAACCTGCAAGTGTACCAGAATACAACAACTGAAAATGATTAATAATATCAGTTACAAGGTGAAGTATGGGTAAAGTCAGTGGGAAGCAATGAGAAAAGTCAAAACCTTACCTATTTGTATCAGATAGGCGATCATGTATCTTTCAATACATGACTCATGAGGCAGATTTTGTTCCCGCAGTAGATTGTCATTTCGTTTTGCGGTAGACCAGTTGCCATCCAAGGCTATAGAACCCGGTCTGTCCTGCTATTTACCCATAGCTGGTGGGAGAAGAGAATTCATACCTTTCCCAAGGGTATTAGCATGTAAGTGAATGTAATGGATCTGACTGAAATTTGAATTCGGCTCTCCGATTTCTCAATCCGAGCCGCTATCCACCGTGCCTCTGAAACCTACTTGTTCTAAATAAATATAGTCTCGTGAAGCTGCCACTTTCCTTTTTGGAATATTTTATATGCGTGACAGATCCAAATCTGTTTTCGCCCAGGAAGTAAGCTATTTTCTCTAGAGTTACACTCCCCACTGATCTCCTGATTACATACGTGGCAGGTGGGGATGGAGGTCGCCTTCGTCGGTGCTTCTTCAAAGATGAGGTGGTGGGGGATATTTCTGTCAGCGTCGTATTCTCGTCTCTCGCCTGTGTTCTCCCGATCTCCCTCATTTTTGATATTATCATCATCCTCTGGGTCTGCAGGCGGACTTTCCTACCCTGTTCTTAAGAACAATGGAGTCTTGGAGTTACTCTCAGATGACATACTACTTCCGCCGTCTTCTGAAACAGAAGATTCGTACCGTGGCCGCAGGAATTTCACATGGTTCGGCGTTCTATTAACCAATACTGTTTGGTGGGGTGTCTAACTATTCCATCCACTTGTCCTTTACCGAATTTGCTGGTACATCGTCTGTGCGGGACCTTGACCCAGACATTGTCTCCGGCTTGATACTGGTTATTTACAATGTTAAACGGAGGTAGTGACGCAGCTATCCATTTCACACGCTGTTCATACCGGTAAATTCTGTTGGCTGGTGCAGTTGACATCATTATTCGGAGTCACGTTGTAGCAATACACAGCTTTCTAAATGGATTACTGTATTCTGGCGCCAAGTCTTTTAATGGTACTTTGAAATCGCTCTGCAATAGCATTACCCTCTGAAACATAGGCACATGGGTATCGAACTCGAACTCCCCATTCATCTGCAAAGGACCGAAACTCTAGGCCACAAAAGATTGGGGTATTGTCTATTAGTATCTCGACCGGTGGTGGACCACGTTCACAGGATACTGCCTGTAACTGTCGTATGACAGGCGATGCATCTTGGCGTGCCAGCGGACGCTAAACGGTAAACCGAGTCGGACCACAATCTGTGAGTGTTAAGAAAAGCATACCATTGTAGTGTGCAACATCAATAACTAACCGCCATAAATTACTGTCCACTTCAAGTCCGTTGGCAAAAAGGAAGACAGCAATTGATGGCAGTTCATTTACATATCATCAATATATGATGAGGTGGCTCTCATTGTCATTTGAATCCGAGCCGCTATCCACCGTGCCTCTGAAACCTACTTGTTCTAAATAAATATAGTCTCGTGAAGCTGCCACTTTCCTTTTTGGAATATTTTATATGCGTGACAGATCCAAATCTGTTTTCGCCCAGGAAGTAAGCTATTTTCTCTAGAGTTACACTCCCCACTGATCTGTCATTTCTTCTTGAAACAACACAGTCTTTTCAATAGATTTCATGATGAGAAATGCCACATTGAGACCAAATCCCACACGCGTCAATCAATACCTCTTTCCTTTGATTATTACCGTTTGAAACGGCCACAGCGACTCATGGGCGCATATCTAGAGACAGGGTTTACGTAGATCAAGCAAGGATACATTAACGCCTTGCTGACGTTATTCTCGTTATTTGGCAGTACATATGTCTGCGTCTGCAGTGAAGACATCCACATGTTGGTTTAATTCTTGGTAATCCAAGACCGGAACACCTGTTCTCTGTTGGACTGTGCAACAGCCATCAGAATGATTAGCCACTTGAGGGTATCCTAGTCGTTTCTGTGGGTATGGTATCAGCCAGCCGTTAGCAATCCATGTCTGCAACTCTAATTCATAAGCAGCCCTGATCTTAATTGATACGAAGTATTCCGGAACTGCATTCTGTAACTGCTCTGGTACTTTTATCATGGTCCACTTCCACTTCGTAGTCCAGGCTTTTTTTTTTCTTCGGGATCAAAAGTAGTACAGAAGTCAGTTTCTTCAATAGAAATTGCTGCACATCTTCAGTTGGCATTATCACGGCGCCTCTTATTAGTTGTATGTATTCAATCCTAATCAGCAGATCATAGCCAAGAGGTTTTTCTTTCACGACCAGAACGCCAACTTCAGCACGGTCACTTTGCTCTGTGTGAATTGTAACTCCGGCTCCACAGTATGCTCGTGATACACTGTTGATTGTAAAATGTCTACGCGTTGTCTCCACGATCGACAACGATGTACTTTTGACCGGAAACATCCTGTGTCAACGAGTACTGAATACTGTACACCGTCTACCTGGACGCCGATTATTGGTAATGGTACGTTCACAGTCTTACAGAGGACAAGGTTGGCGACGATACCATTTCCTTAGATCCATTTCCCAAACAATTCTGCGCCACAAGGCTTATTGCAGCGATAGCACCTTAGCTGTCTGTGCTTTCCGACACGTGCTCCCCACACCACTTCGACTCCAGCACTCCCTTGCTAAGTGGTTTGGACCACCACATTTATAACATATGAGATCATCGCGCTTGCCAATGACAGAGGAATCACTTGTAACTTGTATGTCTCTCTGGTTGGAATACTGATCCACCGCCCATTCTTGCTGCTGTTGATACCATTGGTTCAGTCTCCTTGCAATTTGCTCGGGCTTGTGTCAACAGCTGGTCGGTCGATAGTTCATCCATTCTGGATGTTGCTCTCAACAGCCGACTGACATCATCCTGCCACAAAGACGCACCCCAGCATCCGGTCATTCACGTCACCAAACGGCACAGAAAGTTTCAGTAAATCGGCCAGGTAGACGTCAACTGTTTCACCAGGGAGTAGTCGGTGCCCAAGAAACTGTTGATATGTCACAAACGGGTCCATATAAAGGGTCCGTTTTATCTCGGTTGAAGTCGGATTTTTCTTCCGCTTTAATCTGCCCAAAAGCCTCAAAGGAATGACTGCTGTTGACGTTTTCAATTTGCATAATTGGTAAATGAGCTCTGTCTCCTCCACCCACTCTACAAACAACAGATAGGACAGTGGGAGAAATCTAGTATCAAATTCAAGTTGAATCAGTCCATGAGCGTTAAGTGCCAAAATATCTTGTAGTTAGTTACTTCTGGCTTGTAATAAATTTCTCTAGTCAGTTTCCTTCAACTAACATAGTAACGCAAGTATAACAATCCAAAAACACGTGTTTCATGTTCGCTAAAATATTTATTCTTATTATATATACAAGAAATGTGGCACAAGGCCAAAAGTTGGATGAGAAGGCTGGTCTTCAATCTGTCTTATCTTTAACCGACATAGCCACAACCACGGACCCAAACAAACTACAAAATGACTTACACCAAAACAACGCATTCTTACTTACCATTCTAATTAAAATCACCATAATTCATCAAAGTCTCTATGAAGTCCTAAATAGTCTCCATATGTACAATTTGTCTGTGGGGAGTGAGAAAGAAGAATAACAATTTTAAAAATCTAGAGCTTAATGTATATTTACAATGTAAGATATCTATATACAAGAAACTAAGAAAAATTGTGTTAGTAATGAATATTATGGCAGAAACATCAGTTCACTGGGTGAAATTAATGTGGGACAAAAATAATTGAAAAACAAACATTCAGCCAAACACTCCCTCAAACATACGCAACAACAAATACGAAATGCATACATACATCCCAGAGCTTAGTTAATTTTATCAAAAGAATCTAAGGACAAAACAAACCTAAACAACCCTATTTCGGTCAAGGTTGATAAAGTTCAACACAGAAAGAATATCCTAATGCCTAATAGACATCAAAATGCCACTCCAAGTCAGTTCCTTTCACTTGACAGAAACACACAAGACACACCTACATTTTGCCAAATTCTGATGAAGGGAGTTGTTATCTTTCTGTTCTAATCTTGACTTTAAGCTGATCCTTAAAGAACAAGATCAGTTGGAAAGAGGTAAACTTCTCGTCCCCATAGAATTACTTCAGTTACATAACACCTAGCCTTTCCACAAGGAGAATAAAATCCTTACTAAACCCATTAGTGTGATATACAGGAATGTAAGTATGGAGAGTCAGTAAAAGAGAATTGGGTAGATGTGCAAGGCACATACTTCCGCCCTCCCCTTTAAGAAAAGATTCCTCTGAGTTCACAGACAAGCAGTGAACTTGACCTTCTTCAGCACCTCTGACCAATTCATTTCCAACAGGAGATCAGGACTGAACCAGACACTAATTATCTTGACCAGCCCGTTCATCCAGAGGAAAGACTTAAGAGAAACTCCTTTCCACGCATCCAGCTGCAAGCCAACAAACTTATCATGGTTGATCCTGGTCCCTGTCACCATCTCATACCAACTGATCTCTTTGTCGACTTCATCAATCTCAGCTCTGCTCGACACAAGAACATAAACATCATCAGCATAGGCATAGGTGGTAGCACCACGTAAGGAAATTCTACATAAGACTGGATTTGCCTTTAATTTGCAAAGGAAAGGTTCCAATGCAAGAATGTAAAGTGAAAGTGGACAACTTTGATGAATGGAGCATGACAATATGAAAGGTTGCAATATTACTCAATCTTCACCTGTGCACGAGGGGTTGCATACAGAAGTCAGATCCAGGTGCAAAAGAACAGTCCAAAACCAGCTGCCACAAGAATAGCCTCCAGAAATTGATGGTCAACCCTATCAAATGCCTTCACTGTTAATTTGCTCAATGATCAAGCATACCAAATGAAGGTTGTCCTGAATAGTTGTGCCCTTCACGGCACAAGTTTGCTTGGAGCCAATCAGACTAGAGAGGGCAGCCTGCAAATGGCTAAGATCTTGGCTAAAATCTTCAACTCTGCGTTTAACATTATTAAAGACTGATAATTACCTATCCCATCCCCACTGTTTTTGTCCTTTCATAGTAACTTGATCACATCCCTGGTGAAGTGTTGAGATAGACTCCTGCTTCATCTAGTTGTTGCAGATCAGATCCAGCAAAGAACAAAAACAAGTGACTGCCTTAAGTACAGTTCATAAGAAAGACCATCTAATCCCGGAGTTTTTTCTAGCCAACCAGCTTTAGTGCTTCTCGGATCTCAGACACTGTAATAGGACCCTTACACCCAACTGCTTCAGCCGGGCTACCTGTTGAACAAATCCTAAAAGTAGTCCTACGTTAACTTGCTTAACTAGGATTCAGTCAATGTAGCAAGAATGCACCGCCAAATCCAAGCTGCTCCTATTAGACCAAGTCCAAACTACCTCCTGGGGTGCTCATTACAATACAAGATCAAACTTATCAATAAAGTCACAAAATAGCTTCTTGTCCAGGTTTTTAGTACCCAATCTTTACCCTATACAGTCTAAAACAATGGCATTCCAATCCCCCACTAAGACTACCCAACGAGATTTAGTCAAAAAAGGCTCAACCCACCAAAACAAACCAGCCTGCTTTGCATGGTCATTGGGTGTATAAACCCTAATGAGATGAAGAACTTTATCCTTTATGGTAACAATCAGTATGCAAAGCCTGCCTTCCTGCTGGATTGGTGATTACAATTTTTTTTTGGTGGGGGGGGATTGAGAAGGCATGGGAGTAGATCAGGGGTGGGCAAACTATGTGCATGCAGTCCACCAAAAAATTCTTGCAGCCCACCAAATGTTAGTAAATTTGAAAAATAAAGTTACCAAGCAATGCTAAATAATATTGTGGGCGTTTCATTTTTCTTCATGCAGGTGTGCATATGCATAGGAGAGTGATGAACAAAAGGCTATCAACACCAAAGGTCTTCACTAGGACCAAGTGACTCCCAACTCAAGTTCATAACAATGACTAATCTGGCAACTTTGTTTACTGCACCAATGATTTTATTGCCTTTCATTTGAATAATTTCAGTGTCCTGGCAGATGCCAAAGAGTTAAGATGTGATGCATTTTATTTCAGCCTAGCTTTTATTATCTTACAAACTTTACCCAAAATGAGTTATTCAAAGCCATCTAAAAAGCAAAAAATTGAAGTGTTTAACAAAGAGAGGACTGAAAGATATTTCTTTGGAGTTAAAGCTGGATGTTTGATTTGTCATGAAACAGTTTGTGTGTTCAAGGAATACAATTTGAAACTGGAGGCCATAGTTAAACCAAATGGCAATTTTATTGAATAAATTTACTCTATAGTATTTCAAGATATTTTTCTGTCATTTTGGTAAATATATCTGTTAAAATGAAATGTCAGTGTTATTTTTATTTTTGCGTAATTTAGACAACATCTTATCCATCACACTTTGTATATATTTATTGTTAGGATAAATTTGCACTGTTATTTTACCACCAGTTCTTATTGTGCACTATTTTATATCTATCTACATCTATAGATATGCTCTCTCTCTCTCTCTCTATATATATATATATATATATATATATATATATATATATATAAATAAATATAGTCTTAAGGTGTGCTATATTTATGGGATAAAGTGCTCAATATCAGAGATAGAATATGTGTAAATATAAAAGTGAACATAGAAGTCCACATATGCTGTTATTAGCTGAGAAAATTAACAGCATATGTGGCCTGGCCGATTGCATATAGCATGAAACAGACTGTCGCCTAATGTTGACTTTATGTTCACTTTTATTTATATATATATATATATATATATATATATATATGAGGCATAGTGGCTTGGATTGAGGAATCGGAGAGCTGAGTTCAAATTCCAGTCGAATCCATTACATTCACTTATGTGCTAATACCCTTGGGAAAGGTATGAATCTTCTTCTTCTCCCTCCTGCTATGGGTAAATAGCAGGACAGACTGGGTTCTATAGCCTTGGATGGTAACTGGTCTAGGAGAAGGACAACTCTGAATTCAAAACCTGTGGAGGGTCATTTGGGGACCCTGTGGCACGTAGTGCACCAGATCTCTGTATTCGGCCTTTCAAAAAGTGTGGATGGTCCTGCACAAAACCTTCACCACTATAATCAAATCTCATGTGCTGTTGTCGGGCTGTCGGTTTCCTAGGAACTGATCAGTTTGACCCTTATACATTGAACTTGACGGGAGAGTCGAGTATATATATATATATATTTGCTGTCTATCTATATTTGAAATGTATATATATTTCTTTTAAACATGTTTTGTTGAATATGATAGACAAGGAAAATTTGGTTATTTTTTTTATTTAATTTTTCCAACATTCTTACATTTTTCCATTTGGTTGGAGTAAGGGAGTGCAAAAATTGTCTGTATTGCTCATTGTTCCAAGTGCTTTTGGCCACTTCTTTAGCCATTTTCAGGGGGATTTATTTTTGGGTGTAGTTAATTTCTTTTCATCTTTGTTTAAGATGTATTTTTTGTGCTGTTTGAATACTAGTAGTAGTGTTTATTCTGAGCTTCATGAGTTGAATGTCTTTCTCTTTTTTTTAAAAACCTTCAGCACACCATTTTCACTTCTGAATAAGCTGAGATTTATACTGGGTGTCAGATGTTTTATGTAAAGGGCCTCTCTGACAGTAAGATTTTTTTAGTAATGTGACCTATATAAAATGCTAGTGTTATCAACCAGGATCTTCCTTAAGTGTTGTTGTATATTATGGGTGGATAAGTGGTGGTGTGTTTGATATAGGTAATTTATTTATGGTAAGAAACACAGTCTTGTACTGGACAGTGAAATTGATACATTGTATTGGTCATTGCTAGTTTAGATTTGACAGGGTTATTTTGATTAGTGACAATGAGGTTTGCAGTTTTCCATTTTCAGTAATCAAACATGTATCCCTTTTTTTACCTCAGGGAAACCACTTCGTAAGCCAAAGTGTACGTCTATCAGTTTGACCACATAGTCAGAGAGATTGGGGAAAGCTAGAAATCTATATCTGCTACCTCTAGAGAAAATGTACCCTTAAAATAAATAGAACCATACTTTACTGTGAAGTTTATGATAGCTGAGTGGTTAAAGCACACCAGATCAGTGGTTTCTCCTGCAAAGGGAAATGCGGTTCAAATCTTGCTGGGAGTATATTTTCTTCACATTTCCTCAAGTGCACAGGTCAATAAATCAGATAAACACTGGTTAAAAAATACAAGAATCTACTCAAATACAGGTATCCACTAAAAATAATGTTTGAAGTAATAAAAATATATATATAAATATAACATTAATATCAATAAATATTATAAAAATATTATATATTATATATAATATTATATAAATATAACATTAATATTAAAAAATATTGGCTATACCTAGCAAAACCCATTGACCAATTATTGGAGGGTAACACATTTAAGATGAGCAGATTTTGTAAATAAAGTGCTTAATTAAAAAAAAAGAGTGAATAAATAAATAAAAAGTTCAATGATTTATCTTGTGACTCAGAGTTTTGCAGACATATCCACATGTCTGAAGTAAGACAAATCTTAAATTTATTAAGAGATATCTATTTTAAAAATATGTCACCTAAATTTTATTTTTTGTAAAGATAATGTCATGTTATAATATCTAAGACATCTGAAATTGTTTGATGTGTATCTGAAGATTTTACCATTATTGAAAGAAATTTGTATAAAGACCTTAAATTTCATAAATATTTTTATTTATATAGTTTATGAAATTTTAGATATGTTTAAATTATTGTAATTTTGAATACCATGATAACTGACCAGTCCATAATAAATTACCAGCAACTTGCTGATTGTTGAAGGTTATTACATTATTGATAGTTCTTGGCACCTTCTCTTTTGGTTTGTGTGGGTGGGGGCTGCATTGTTATTGGAGACTTAAGAAATTCTTTTTCCACAAGTCAGAAATACTTTTAGTGGCTCAATTGTGATGATGGATATGTGTCACTCAGGGAGGTTGATTTGGAAACTGTGGTATTGCCCTCAATTTGGAAGTTTAGCATGATAAATAATAACACAAAGTATTTTTTAAATATATATTAAATGAGTTTGCAGATTAGGTTCATAACCATAGCACTGGAATTTAATTCTGGTGATCAGTCAAAGTCTTATAATACAGCCTTATAAAATTTCCACTCCAAGGAGATTTTTAATTCTTGGGCAAGCTAACTACTAAATTTCAACAAACCATGTGGTGCACTCATACAAACACACTACTACTGCCATTCCTATAGGTATTTCTTCCATTTTTTCTGAACTCTTCTGATATATACACATGAATATAATTTTGCTGTAAAACAAAACAAAACAAACAAACCAAAACTATTTTCCTTATCGGAATCAATATAAAATGAATTAATCTGTTCCTGGACTCCAGAAGATTGCTTATTTAAACTTTTATAACAGGACTTTATGTTCATACAAAAACTAATGAAAATCATTAAAGAAGATAAACAAAATAATAAACAGATAAAAATACAGACGAAAACTTAATTTAATTTTACCATACCTGCATGGAGGCGAGTTGATGGTGTAAGTGGGTGGTGGTGAGAAAGGGGAAGGGAAGAGATGTTATTATTTGAAAGGGGAGTTTCCTTCCATAAAACCAACAGGTAACTGTCTTTCTGAGGTTTTTTTCTCTTTCACTTTTCTGTCTCTTAACACAACTTGACTCTGCTTGAGACACACTGAGCCTCTATCTCACTAAAAATTTGTCCATTGAGATTTGATTTTGTCTGTTTTATAATATTTTTGATGGTATAAGTGGAAGGTGGTGAGAAAAGGAAGGGAAGAGATGTTATTGTATGAAAGGGGGAGTCACCTTCCATAAAACCATCAGGTAACTGTTTTCTGGAGTTTTTTCTCTTTAACTTTTCTGTCTCTTAGCACAACTTGATTCTGCTTGAGATTCACTGAGCCTCTATCTCATTAAAGGCTTGTCCATTGAGATTTGTTTTTGTCTATGTTTTATAATATTTTTAAAGTGGGACATGGAATTGTCATTGAAAATGTTTATACTGTGGCTTGCTATTGCTTCATCAGTTTCTCATTTATCCAAATCAGCAGTAAATTCTCCATTTCTTCAATTGTCTGTGTGTATCACTTTTCACCATTGCCTACTCCTAGAGGTGTAACCACATCTTAGTGGTCCAGTCCTCAGGATTTTAGAACATTTTAACCGCAGAGCTAACTCTGTGCTGGTCAATGCTGATGCTGGTCCAAGCTGGTTTTTGGTCACTGGCTGCTTTGATACACACCAACTCTGCCCACACTGTGTTCTTAATCTCAGAGCAGTGGAAGATTGAAAGTCATAGTCTCACAGCGCTGGTTCAAGCCATGGTGGGTACTATATTAGGGAAGAAAAATATCTTCATGATGAAAGATGAAATGAGATGTTCATGGGGTTAATTTTCAATTGATTTATATAGCTCTTGGTACAACAAAAATTAATGCTTCCTGTATCAATCTTTATAGTGAAAATAGGTCTTGTCTAAACTTCTGGAGGAGCTGGGTTCAAAGTCTTGGAATCAGGAAATCTTGTGGCAGCTGACATGGATTTCTGAAGCACTTGATATAATGGTCTCAACCCAAAGTTTCCAAGCTCCCCAAAGTCATCTGCTTATATGCATTTCAGCCTAAGACTGGGTTCTAGCAATTCGGTGATTCCCTAATTTTCATTAATTCCAATAAAGGTTTTCTTTGTTCTCTATTTCTGCTTTCTTAATCAACTTTCAAAATTTGGAGAATTATCGATCTTCCTTGGGAGTAGTCACAGGGATTGCTCCTCCCTTAACTCCAACCTGCTTCACTTCACACCTTGCACCTCTACTCCATGAAAGTGGGGCTAAATTCTGCCCCTTCCTCCTCGGTATTCTAACTCTGCCCTCTTCTCAGGGCAGAGTATAAATGTCTTTGTGACAAATCTAATTTTTAAAGTGCGTAGGAGAAAGGGCATGGTTTATTCTCCTCATTAATTTCTGTTCTCTGGCTCCTTTCCTGGACCCACAATCACAAACCAGATCACCTTATCATTTTAACCTTCCAAGTGATAGATAAAAAATTATTTCCCAATTTGTTTTAGTCAATGAAAATATGTTTTTTTACCTAAATTCTCAACAAAGAGACACACTGCTTTCCATCCTTGGCTGGTTGCCATCTTAGCAAAAACATAAACCAGGTCACTTGCCTGTTATGACAGATCGATTTTCATAATCCTAACCCTTGCAGTGAGTTCATTCTCTGTTTTCATTTCTCAATTTGTTTTCACTAATGAAAATATAATTTCTGTATGCTTCTCTTTTCACTAATGACATGTTTTTCTAATTTACCAAGAAAGAGATAAAGCCATTTCCTAATTTGCTTTACCCCGCATACCAGATTTTTGATAGATAAAAAAGCAAACTGTTGGTGCATCATTCCAATTTGTAAGGGTGAGACAACCCTGATGGCCCTTTCTTTTCCACATTACCAGGAAAAATGCCTTCCATTCTCTCTTTCTATCTCTCTATCTTCCAGTTTATATTTCATTTTGAGCTTAACCATTTTTCTGCTTAGAATTAATGTTTAACCACCTCACAGTCTCAGTGTCATATGTGATCTTTGTTTAGTAAGAATTGTCACTCCTCTTGCAACATCAATTCCATTGATTGTCTCTTTATTTTTGAGAATAGTAAAGATCTTTGATGTTGCCATACCAAACTGAGTAGCAAGATCAGAAACACAAATACCATTTTTATGTTTGGCTATGATTTATTTCTTCACCTGTATTGGGATTTTTGTCATTGTTCTTTTCACTTTGCTGCTATCATTATCTTTCTTTGGACCCATGGGGCCTTATTTAATAATTTATTTAAAAAAATACAAAAGAATGAAATCCAAGAGATAACACAATTTGAGCAGGGATGTGTATGGAGCAAAGCTACACCATAAATGACACTCTTTCACCAATATTCCTGGCTTGTTACAGACTTGCATGTTTGTCACTCAAGACACCATCATCTGAGATGTTTATAAAATTTGTTCATCAAACAATTTGTTTATGATAAGAAATGTTTATTACACATGGTTCCACCATATATAAAAATCCTCCACAAGTTTATTTTGAAAATTTTCACCTACATCAAGTGTGAACTGCATCCATTACAGAGTGGCCAAAGATATCATACAGACATCTAATACAGATATAATATCTGATATAGATATCAAACACAGACATTTAATACAGATATAATATCTAATACAGATATGGTATCTAATAGATATCTAATACTGCATCCATTACAGAGTGACCAATAATATCATACAGATATCTAATAGAGATATAATATCTAATACAGATATCTAATACTGCATCATATTACAGACTGATCAAAGATATATAGATATAATATTTAATATAGATATCTAATACTGCATCATATTACAGACTGATCAAAGATATATAGATATAATATCTAATATAGATATCTAATACTGCATCCATTACAGAATGACCAAATATATACAGACATCTAATACAGATATATCTGATATAGATATCAAACACAGATATCTGATATAGATATCAACTACAAACATTTAACACATATAATATCTAATACAGATATGGTATCTAATAGATATATAATACTGTATCCATTACAGAGTGACCAATAATATCATACAGATATCTAATAGAGATATAATATCTAATACAGCATCATATTACAGACTGATCAAAGATATCATATAGATATAATATCTAATATAGATATCTAATACTGCATCTATTACAGAGTGACCAATATCATACAGATATCTAATAGAGATATAATATCTAATATAGATATCTAATACAGATATCTAATACTGCATCATATTACGGACTAATCAAAGATATCATATAGATAAAATATATAATATAGATATCTAATACTGCATCCATTACAGAGTGACCAAAGATATCATGCAGATATTAATGGGATTGGTTTAGCTAATAAGTAATTAGCATAAAGAGAGCTATAACTATAGCTCACAGGCAACCCTGAGTTAATATACCTAGAAGATCTACGGCTACTAAGTTTGATGATCATAACAAAATGGTGTCATCTGACAGAGCTCTGTTGAACACAGAAGAACAAGATTTGAATAAAATGCTTTGAGGCACATGCCAGAATAAAGAAGTTACAAGATGACCAAAACAAATGAAGGACTATGTAGATGAACAACAAAGTAGGGCAGAGGAATCAATGGATGATCTAAGTTCTTCGGAAGACTCAGATTACGAAACATGGGACACTGAGAATAAAAGATCTAGATCAAGGTCCACCGTAATGAAAAATACTTGTGAAACCAGTGAGAGGGGGGAGGGAATGTAGGAGAAGCCATAGATCCACACAGGGCATGAAATCCAAAAGATTCAGTGAGATGTAATGGGATTGGTTTAGCTAATAAGTAATTAGCATAAAGAGAGCTATAACTATAGTTCACAGGCAACTTTGAGTCAGTGTACCTAGAAGATCTATGGCTACTAAGTTTGATCATCCTAACATATCTAATACAGATACTGTTATGGAGTGATTTCACAGTGGAGGCTTGTATTTGTACTAAGTCGGGTCCTAAAATAGGTTCGAAAAAGGTTAGGAACTTCATATAATAGGTATGATGCAGAGAAACTTGATCATAATACTTTAGTATCCAGAGAAAGTCGTCCGCAGTTGTGATGAAAAATCAGATATTTAATATCTATCATAGGTGTGATCCATTAACTATAGGTGTGTTTCACTATAACAGACCAAAGATATAATATCTAATATAGATATTTAATAAAGCATCCATTACAGAGTGACCAAAGATATCATACAGATGATATTCAGCTGGGAGAAATGTTTTACTTCAAAAGGAGGTTGAAAATCAGTCTCTTATTCCAGGCTAAAAAAACTCAAAGAAATTTTACAGCTAAATGAACTGTTTGATCAATGAATGCCAAATGCTTCCTTGTAAAGAAATAGCTAATCTTACCATTACCATTTTGCAATAAGGTTTCATTTGATGCCAAGTAATTAAATATCACAGGTAGTTCTGAAAAATTCTTGGCACAGCCCACTTTTGAAAATGTGCCAAATATCAAATTTACCTGAAGGAGAAAATAGCTATATAATAATCATCTTCCCAGAACAACACAAACCGAAGGTGGAACAACTACATTGAATCAATACCTTCATCTACCACAAAGAAAATTGGTTCTCTGTGTTGTGCCAGAAGGTTTTTCTCGCCTAAGTCCATCCTTCAAATCTACAAATCTGCCATTCACCTGTTGAATACTGTTGCCATATATGGTCTAGTGCTCCCGCTGTTCATCTTGAGACCCTCAACAAAATCCAGAGAGAGATATGCAATATGATAGTTCTTGACATGGTATCTCAGCTACAGTCACTTTCCCACAGACATGATGTGGCTTCTCTCTGTCTTTTCTACAAATATTTTCATGGTAACTACTCTGATGAGCTACTTTCATTGGTATCCCAACTGCATGAATTTAAGCGTGCTACTAGGTTGGCATCTAGGTCCCACTCTTTCACTGTCAAAACAGTTAAATGTAACTGCCTTGTCTACCCCAACAGCTTCTTTTCTCGCACTTACCGACAGTGGAACTCACTTCCTCCTTCTTGCTTCCCTAATAGCTATAATCTTCAAATATTCAAATGTAATGTCTATTGACATCTGATGCCTTGATCCTGATCCCTGTCCTTCCTTATATCTTTTCCTCAAACAACCCTCTTTACTCTTGCTCTTACTCTCTGTAACCCCTTGCATGCTAGTGGCACTCCTGCCTTGCTTGGGGTGAAATGCTTAAAAAAAAAAAAAAAAAAAAAAAAAGGTCAGAACTTATTTCAAAAGGCAGACATGAAAACAAATTTTTACTGTGTTACTTAAAAATCAACACCTAAAAACAAATATCTTGTAAATCATCACCAAGAAAAATGAAAATATATACACTATGTACAATGAAGGTAATGTAATATACTTTGAACAAAGCTAATACTTTATGTTCTGCCACCCAAGTACACATACATCTTGTACATGTGTGCACCTTAAGACAGCCAGATAAACACTTTATTGAAATTAAAACTCTGAAAATGAAGTCCTGTTTATTGGCAGGTTTGTTAAAAGCCAAAAGGGTAAAAATGGTAAAAAAAATAAATACATATACAACACTAGTTTAGTCTGAATAACAGACAAATAAAACAAAAGGGTAAAAATGGAATATGACAAAAACAGCCAGGGGCTCAAACATAAAAGCAAGACTAATTGTCTAAATGTGTAAAGGAAGGTAGTGAATAATTTTGTCTATATGAATATAACAGTAAGAGACACGGACCCATACGTAATGTAAAAAGCTGAGTGTTGGATGACGTACATCTACATACCATCTCTTATTTTAAAATGCCTAACTTTCTAAAAAGCTGATGACATTAAATGTGACTAATGAGGACATTTTAATAATAGTAATTTTCTTTTTTCTTACGTCAATCAACACAAAAATCCTGATGATAGTAAAAGTGTTTGCTAAATGTAATAGTCCTCTTTGAGAATTAAAGTTCCAGACAAAACACGGCCTTCAAAGAACAGTCTGAAATGATTATTTTTTTTTTTAATTATTTCACCTCAAGAAAGGAAGTAAAGTCACTAAGATGCAAGGGGTTACAGAGTGTGAAAGATTACAAGAAAAAGAAAACATTATTAAGGAAAGAGAACAATAAAAAAAAACAAGAATTAAAACAGAAGATCAGGATTGATATTGCATTTAAATTTTTGAAGATCAAAGTTGACTGAAAAGCAAGAAGCCTAAAGAGAGTTCCACAAGTGAGCAGTATGAGAGAAGAAACTGATAGCATAGAACTTACAGTTATATCTAACCATTTCAACTGCAAATTGATGAGACTTTGTCGCCAATCTAGTACTGCCATTAAATTCATAAAGTCTAAGTACCAAAGAGGAAAACTTAGAACAATTTCCATGAAAGTATTTATAGAAAAGGCAGAGGGAAGATACATTATACCTGTGGGAAAGTGACTAAAGCTTAGACGCCAGGTCAACTGATAAGAACATTGGTAATTTTCAGTTACTATTTTCTTCATCTTATTGTTACTTTTTATGATAACTTTCATGGTCAAATACCATCCAACAGTTAAAATCAAGTAAAGTAAAAACAAAAAAGTCACTACAAAAATTCAAAGAAATTTTTTTCAGGGTTACATACTTTCTGACCAATAAGACATAAAATCTTATCCAATTCCATATCTCAAGATCTTATATTTAATGGACAACACCTAAACCAATTCAGCCCCAGAAACTTATGACAAGACAGAATGGAAATCTCAGATTAACTAACACCTCACTACTCTCCCATACCGAATAAGTTGGTGGATTGTTCATTTTTTCACCAACTATATCCGCTTATGATCCCCAATTTTTGGAACATAATCTCACCAATGAGGGTGGTTCATTGCAATGTGCATAACATGGTGAGTCTTAGCCATGAAGGTTAGAACTGGTGAAACTAAGGAATATAATTTGTTTGAATGGTTCACCTAGAGAAACAAAAGCCATATTGTTCATCTGTAAGAAGGTCATGTGAAGTGAGATGCTTCAGAACTTATTAGAGCCTCTAGTACTTTGCCAAAAGGAGATAAAAGACTAATGGGGCAATAATTCAAGGGATCAGAACGTTCCCCAGAGTTCTTAAAGACAGGAACTATAGAAGAGTATATCCAAGAAATTAGAAAGCAAGAAACAGCAAGATATTTGTTGTAGAGTTTGGAGAGAACAGGAGCCAGTTCAAGAGCACATTTCCTTAGGACAATTGTAGTTATGCCCTCAAGCCCGCATGCCTTGTGGGGATCGATTTTGGAGATGATAGTAGAAACCTTAGACGGAATTATGTGCACATCACTCAGTAGAGATTCCATTCTTGAGGGAAAATAAGGCAAAGATACTCCTGAAGAGTCAAGAATGGAGTTGGAAGAGAATTCCCAAGCAAAGCATTTGGCTTAATTTGTAGTAGATGGCAATAGTTCAAACTGATTGAAGACTGAAGGGATTGTGGATTTACTCTTGTTCAACACACTTCTTACAGAGACGCCAATAATCTCGACAGATATATGACATATATGGTATCTCATTCTATTAGTGACTTGGCCTCATGGAGGTCACATTTACACTCATGACAAGCAAATACATGGAGTTTGTAAATCCAATTCGGAATTAATTAAAGCCTCTAGTTATTTTATAAAAAGAGGTAAAAGTCTAATAAGGCAGTAACTTGAGAGATCGCAATGTTCAAAGTTCTTAAAGACAGGAACTATACAAGAGTATTTCCAAGAAATTGGAAAACAAGAATCAGTAAGTTATTTAGTAAGTTTAGAGAGAACAGGAGCCAGTTCAAGAGTATATTAAATTAGATATAAATATTTGAGACACCAAATGGCTAGGGTGCTATACTGTGGGTTTTATAAATTTACAACTGTACTGACAGTTATATGTCAGTAATCTGAAAATAGATAAGTTTGTCAGCCTTCAAAATTTTAAATTCTGAATACAAATATGAACAAATAGTACTAGAGACAGACAAGATACCAATTTCTCTATCAAACATATTTTGTAGGGAGATAACATATGGATAGCAGACAGAATGGTTTGATACTTCTGCTATATATCTAGAGATTCTTGACAAAATCCAAAGAAGAATCTGCAATGTTATTGGTCCTAACCTGACATCTTGGCTTCAGTCACTTCCTCGCCATAACATATCTTTCCTGCACATTTTCTATAAATATTTTCATGGTAATTGTTCTGATGAGTCCTCCTCTTTGATACCTCGACTTCATGAATTTAAATGTAGGACTAGCTTGGCAGTTAGGTCTCATCATTTTACTCTTTAAATTGCTACATGTAACCATAACTCCTATTCTAATAGTTTCTTCTCTTGCACTTCTCACCTGTGGAATTCTTTTCCAGCTTCTTGCTTTCCTGTCAGCTATGGTCTTAAAAAATTGAAATGCAACATCACTCACCATCTTCTGTCTCCTTGAATCCTGTTCTTTTATAGTCATCTTTCCTCAGATTCTTTCACTCTTAGTAACCCATTGCATCTTAGTGGCTTTATTGCCTTGCTTGGGGCAAAAAGATTAAAAAAAAAAGAAAGAAAGAAAGAAAGAAAGAAAGAAAGAAAGAATGAGATTGTCTCATTCTATCTGCTATTGGACTGACAAAAAAAATATGAGGTTGGATCAAAAAGTTTCCATTACCTGACACAGTTATTGACTGAATTTTGATCAGAAATTTTCACTGTATAATGTTAAATCTATGTGATTCATAGAATGTCAGACTATCAATCTGGCTAGGTTAAGTGCATTAACAGAGAATGAGATGTTGAAAAATAAATATTTGTTGTGCAAAATAAGTTTTACAATGTTACCTCGGCTTAAGTTGCTTTTAGTTAAGTCATTTTTGAAGATACCTTGTTTTTATCTTAAATATTATATATAAAAATAAAATTTGCTTTAGGTTGTTTTACTTGAATTTACATAGACTGTTAAAAATATTAGAAACATCAAAACACTAAAATATCTAATAAACACATATAAAATCATAATTAAATAAATTTTAAAACAATATTCTGTATACTATATATGTTTTTGATGATTATATGATATATTATAAAATCATCAAAAACAAAAAACTTATAAATTATGATCTGCAGATGTTCTTATTTCAAATTCGTGCTGACAGGCGGCACCCGTGCGTTGTTTTCCTCTTCAACACTGTTTTGAATTCAGACTTGTTTACATCTGTGCTCTGCCATTGACCTTCTTGCAATTACATTTCAATTGTGATTTAGAATGCATTTTTGTCCATGGCTCTGAAGAAAATTCCCTGTGCAAGTGCTAATGCTAAGTGTAAGGTTGTATCACTGGAAGATAAGGCGTAAATTAATTATTTTATTCAGAATATTGTACGTACATTTCTTATATACTGTAATAGGCATTGGGGAGTGCTTATTTGCAAGTTATAGTGTGGCTATTTTGACTTAAATCATTTTTCGACCTAAGTCGTGACCTCTGGAACCAATTAACAATGTAGAGTGAGGTATACCTGTATTTATTTTTTTAATTAGTCTGCTAATTTATTGACTTACTTACATAGTGAACAAACTGAAGCTGAGTCAACAAGAGAGTAAAAAGGCTGAAGCAGATACACAATTTCAGATTTTATTATGCAAATCAAAGTTTTTACAATAAATCTGATATTAGCTGATATTGACAATGTTTTCTGAATATTCTTCCTTCTTTTTAAATACCATCTTGTAAGCAGTTATGACTCTCTACAGATTCCTGTTCTTTAATATCTGAATTGAAATTGCCTTTTCGGAAAGATACTGATTTCATGTTGCCCCCTCCATGGTTTTAAATTCAGAGTTATTCTACATTGATTGCCTTACTAAGGCTAAAGAGCTTAGTCTACCCTACAATTTACTCATAGCTCAGGAGAGAAGATATGAATTCATACCTTCCCAAAGACAAAGTGGATAACACGGCTGCAACCAATATTTGAACTCAGCCTGCCAGTTCTATTTTCACACTGATTGACCATTATGCCCCTGCAACACATAATTAATATACCATATGAATTTCTGATCATAATAGATATTTTTATTAGAAATATTTATATATAAATTGATATTTATTTTTTTAATTTCAGATATACAAAAAAGATTGCCATAGGTAATAAAATATAACCTTAAAACAGAAACAAAATATAGTAGAACTCCCCAAAGCCAAATAAAGCATAATCTAGACTTCTTTGAATTATAATTCCTCGAATTTGGACTCATCTTCAAATCTGAACTTTTGTACTGACATAAATATGAAGCCTTTTCTTCCTCGAATCTGAACAGTACCCTCAATACTGATATACAATAGCACTCCCCAAATCCGAACATAGCATAATCTAGACTTCCTCGAATTAGACTTCCTTGAATTTGGATTATTCAAATCTGAGCTTTTGTTTTGACATACATATAAAGCCTTTTCTTCCTCAAATCAGAACAGTACCCTCAATCTCGAACATCTTGAATGTTCGGTTTAGTGAAGTTGTACTGTATGTCCTTATTTTTTCATCCTTTAGAGATTATAATTGTTTTTTGAATAAGATATTTCATTTATTTTTTAAACATTTCATGATGTGTCTTAGTTTTTCACAAATTACAATATTTGTTTAGCACAAACTTTTTTCATGAATATTGTTTGTCAATTATTTTTTGTACATTTATGTATTCAATCTACACTTTAAATAAAAATGAATCAATGTTACAAACTACCTTTTGTATCCTAAACTTAACAGAAATTTTAAGCTTGCCACAGCAGCCTTTTCTTCCTTGAATCCGAACAGTACCCTCAATACTGAACATCTCAGATTTTCGGTTTAGTTTGTTTTCTTTTACAGCATAATGGGTTATTTAATGCCGAGAAGATTTTTATTGCTGATAATATTTTTTTTCAAAAATGTAATAATTTTTCTTCAAGAATTTATTGCTAGTATTTTTTTTACAAAAACGTATTGCTGGTATTAAGACCTATTTTTACACTTTCATAGCGTTTTGACCCCAGTTTGGAGGTTAACTATTTGCCCATAGCTGGGACCCTAACAGGTGCTACCACCCCAGGTCAGGGTGGACCTGAGAACACCAGTAATTAAGAGGTGGTTCCCCACTCCTCAAAACCTCCTGATTAGAGGCCTTACCCAGGGTGCAGATGCAGCTTATCTTCTTACCCAGGATAAGTTCGGTTTAGAGGAGTTGTACTGTAGTATAAAGGTAATGGGAAGACAATGCTGGAAATTGTAAAAAGTTGAACAGAGAACATAGAAAATGAAAAGGAAAATATTAAAAATACTGCAATTAATAATAATTAAAATAGAAATTGAAAAAAATTGGCAAGATAAGAAAGAGGTATAAAACACTGGCTTTAAGAATGTTAGAGATTTGAGAAAAATTTTAAAAAGCTTTAAGCAAGTGGATAGACCAGTTAGAAAATATTTTATACTGGTGTTGCAAGTGTAAACAGATTAAAAAAATCCAGAAGATTAAGAACATTGGCTAAACACATACAAGCAACCAAACTATCATCTTTAAACATCACAAAGAAAAACTTGTAAGAAAAAGAAATCTAATTTCTCAACAGCAATTTCCCTGTGATTAATACACTGGATAGACATGATGGCTGGTTTAGTGATTGGATCCTTTATGAAAATAGTCAACCAAAATGTCTGAGAAGACAATGGTAAAGTGGTGAAGTAATGTTTTGGGCTAGTATTTTAATAAGGTTATAGGTTCTTTGCTTGTTGATGATGTGAGGTAAATAAGAATATAGAGTCAAATCCAGAAAATCATAAGTCTAAAGTCATAATTGCAAGTATCATGTCTCGCAAGTCCAACATCATAAAATTCTGGGGGCATATATGAAAAGGGTTAAAAAAAATATCTACATCACAACTAACTACCTTCTTCATCCAGAAAGAGTCAAACAACCTCCTGCAGTCCAAAGTTTTTTGGCAGAAAAATTCTTATAAAAACCCACAAATTTTGTCTTTCAGAAGCATAGATGTGACTCTCCAAGCTGTTTAAACACAAAAGAGAAGTGACTGTCTATGGATTGTTTGGACACAGGAGAAGACGTGCTTTTTATTTCCACCCACAGTGTGTGCTGAAAGAAACATATCAGCAACTTCAAACAGATCATCTCCAACAACAATGGTCAGTAAATCTTTGCTAATGATAAAAGTTTTTTCTAAACCACAGATTTTTTGTGAACAAACTACCGAAAGACTTTAACTCAACAAAAGACTATTTTTAATACTTTTTAATTCTTTTGAATTCACGTAGATATGTTTGTAACTAAAAATGATTTATTTTAACAAGCATATCCAGGTTTTTCAATGTTTTTATTTTGTTATTGTTTGGAATTTGAATGTTCAGATTTTTAATATAAAAAACCTAGATGACCAAATTTCCTACAACAGTGAACTAAGTTTCCTAGCAATTGATTCAATATAATCGTTCCACTTCATATCAATGGTAAACATGAGACTGAGAAGGTGCAATGTGTTGCACTCATGGAAGTTAGCATCAGCCATGATGAAGGAAAGCAAATGTGTTAATAATCAAGTTTCAAATATGTTTCTATGTCTTATATATTTTGAGTTTATTCTTAAAAAATTACTTTTGCATCATAAAACTTTACACAAATCACTAATTTTTTTCTTTACTTATTTTTTTTATTTTTTAATATGTTTAGACTCACTAAAGAGATATAAAATGAATCTCACATATTGTTATATGAACAATATTTCCAAAAGTTTTTCCACTAGGAAAAGTTCAAAATTCTATATTTTGAAAACACTGACACATGATGGGTATGTTCACATACAGACATGAAAAGTGTAATTAATTATATAAAACAAAAATACTACTTTTGAAAAAAATTATTTGGAAATAAAGACGTTTTTTTGCAGCTGCATAATTGATTTCTCTGTGAAACACCAAAGTGGAAAAAAGAAAATAAAAAAAACTCACTACTTTAATAAATAAATAAATAAAACTAAATGGGAAAATTCAAGTTTACCTACGGAACAAGAAAACAAAATTTTAAATGATTTTTTTTTATCATTTTTTTTATTTTAATTTTGCGATGTTGCGTATGGGTGTTTATTTTTAGAGAAAATATTCAAGAAATAAATGCCAAAATGGTTCCGAAAATTATAAACGTAAAATAATATATTAAAAATTAAAATCAATCTTTTTAACATTTAAGGTGTGTAATATTTGTTTATAAACTAGGATTCCATCTCTTATCACCGGCATGAAAAAGAAAGGAAAGGAAAAAAAAGGAAAAAGAAAGGAAAGAAAAGGGAAAAGAAAGGAAAGGAAAAAAGAAAGGAAAAGGAAAAAGAAAGAAAAGGAAAAAGAAAATGTTTTTTTAAAAAAACATGGTTTTAAATAAACAACAGTACCTTAACCGCTCCAGTTCCGAACAAGTCAGCACATTCTTTTTCGCCATTGTCTTTTTTTACTTTTTCTATATCCAAAGAATATTTACAATTTAGATACACTCATTTAAATGCACAAGAAGAGGAGGGTTAAACTTCCAACGTCAAGTAACATGTGTCTTTTTAACGCTGGGAAAGAAAAAAACAAATCCTCTGCTCTGATCATGTGACTTGCTCAACACAACATTTAGGTGATCCTCCCTCCCATTACATACACACTACTTTCTTTTTTATTTTTCGTGAACTTTTTTCTTGCTATCCTTGTCCAAAGTTGTCATCCTACACATTAAAAAAAAAAGTTCTATTTAACAACCCACAGAGCATTACTGATCACCACCGCCACCATTAAATAACTTCGCCACCGACCTCTCTTTCTCACTGACCCATGTTTGTACACATACTTTCAAAAGTTTTCTTTCAAAAAGATGCACATACAAGAAGAAGGTCATTTTTCTGGTCTGAGGAAAAATTTTAGATACTTTCATCCACGTAATGGAATTTTTACAAATAAAGGAAGTTTTATCCCTTTTTCTCCTGAGCTGAACGTACAATTTGAACAGATTTTTTGGCTAAAAAAAACCATCGCTCGGTAAAGTAAAAGACATTATTAATTCTTTTAATTTTTAACATTTTTTTAATTTTATTTACGTTTTGTTTCACTATCTATCATACGGAAAACTTCATAATTCCATAATCCGAGATTTTTAATTTTATCCCACTGTGAAAGTTCCTTTTTTTTACGGCTTATCAACACTTTGTAAAAAGCTGAGGCACTGTTGACTCAATAATTCTTATTCCTTTTGTTTTTTGTTTTTTTTATTAAAACTTTTTTGTTTTTTTTTATTATTACGAGTAAATACTATATTTACAATTTTTTGAGAATAACAATGATTTTTTTCAGATACAAGTCCTACTATTTTTAACCAAAGCATGTCAAATATGCGGCCAGCTACAAGCACACATATAGCATGCACAAAAAATAATGATATTTAATTTGAACATTTAAAAGCCAAAATTGCATTTTTTTAATTTAGAAATTATAGTAGAAAATAAATCTCATGTTTTTTACATTTTGTTTGATTTAAAAGAATACAAATACCAAATAAGAATACCATTTTTACTGCATAAATTTATTTAAAAAAAAATTAATATTATTGACAAACCTTAAATTAGTACGGTACTAAGCTATTATTTTAAAAATTGTAGCAAATATTCAATATTCTTGGTGGCTGAGAAAATAGCACAGTAACAAATTCTCTCTGCCACCAGCCATCACACCACAAAAACAATATGGCAGCTCATTAACAGTTGTAAACAGAAAACTTTCTTTCAAAATTTCAAAAGTTTTTGCTTTTAAAAGTGAAATGTCAGCAAAGAAAACAGCTTTTCAAAATTGCTTTCTCTTGTCGGGTTACCTCCTCCTAATTTTCAAAACTGCTCCTAGGAGATACTTTCAGGACTATAAATGGGTACTGACATTCTCCATCATCCTCTTTTTTTTTTTTTCTTATTTCACTCAGGATGGTAAGATGTAGGTCGAACGAGGAAAATGCTTTCCCCACTGGAGAACGCACATGCAAGTACACACATTTCACTTCATTTTTTCTAGGACTTTCTCCTACACTAAACTACACACAGACACACACGCAAACAACTCACTAGTTTAAATGTTTTCTTCATTCATATTCATTGTTCAGTAACACGCAACAATATTCTATTGTTTATGTATGCCAGTGGTCTTCTGGTAGCAGCCATCAGCGTACAACTGGTGGGCTTCTAGCAGTCCACCAATGGTAATATTGCCAAAACAAACATGCCGTGGTTCAAACGTTGGGCCACTAGCATCAAATGCTAGTGGCATGCCACCCAGTAGCAGATTGGTGGCATGTGTGTAGGGATTTAACACAGCAACAGACCTTTTTTATAAGAAACAGAATGTTGCTCCTGTTACTGTAAGCTATGACCTTGTAGACTCATCTTTTTCTTACCTATCACCCCTAGCAACAGAACAGTCTATATCTTATGCCTACGTACGGAAAACTTCAACCAATAAAAACCATACTAGGCGAATCAACCAATCTCATTGGTTAATGACACAATAATCTGAAAGTTCACATGCAAAAAACAAAATTGCGCCAAAACTCAAGTGAGCCAATTTCGGACTTTCAGGACTTATAAAAGTAAACGCCGACTGCCCCAAGCAGTCAGTAACAAACACCCACAGAGAAATTGCCAACATACTCCACGCCACCGAAATCACGATTTTACCGCAATAAAAGGTACATCAACGCTGACTCACTCACAATTAAAACTCAACCAACTCTGTGGACATCGATTCTCAAACATTGCTTATCTAAAGTGAATTATATTCACTACCTATTAAGTAACATCAACGTGCGAACGACCTTAAAAACATTACATTCAAAGGTAGATCACTCCTTAAGAACTCCTTCTAAAAAGACACTTAATATTAACAATTTTAATATCAACACAAATCTAAAACGGACTGCAATTGAACGAACGATTACAAAGAGAGACATTCTGAAATCTAAAACATCATACACATTTTGCCAACATAACATATACCAATTATCCTGCAATTATTAAATGACTCAAATTAGTTGTAATGTGCACAATTGGTTGTCATGTGATGCCCCCATGACAACACTTATGTGACCATGTCGTCCTCAGGGGACCTTCAATTTGACATGCCTGATTTAAACTATAACTAGGGGAGATGGATTCATGTTTCCTAAAAGCATGAGGACAACCTGTTTCATTTTTCACACTGATAAACATTACATCCATTTCACATGCTTGCAGATGAACTATAAACAACCAATATTTTAACTATTTTCAAACCAATGGCCCTGTTGGAAGGGTCTAGAATACACTAGTTGCATCCCCTAAAGAGGGAATTAACATGAGGCCATCTACAGACTCAAAAAGGATTTTTCCCTGGGAAGGAATGGAAGGAGAGAGAACATCTCCTCTCTTATCATGAACATTAAAAAATAGGCATATGAAAACAATCAAGTTTTGAAACTACTGCATGAAATTCTAAAGGAACAAAGATTTATTACTAAACATTAATCCTAGAATACTAGCCATCAATTAAAGTTACACCACTACTAACCATGGGTATATCATACCCGATATTGAAAATATCAAAAAAAATATTAAATATAAATCTTTATTCGAAATATTTTACATGCAGGGACTTCAAACTTTGTACTTTGAGTTAACATCAATAGGAACTGAAAATCATTATTTAGGTAAGAAAATCAGGTAATGAAACAGTAATTAAAAATAGGAAAATTTGCGCTGGGTACTATATACCCATGGTTAGTGTTCTAGGGTTAACACAGTATAACAAAATGTTTTACAAAATTGGCTTTTTTTTTTCTCTTAAGCGTTTCACCCCAAGCAAGGCGAGAAGCCACAAGGACGCAAGGGGTTACAGAAAAATTTGGAGCAAGATCAGATTGGAGTGATAGAAGAAAGGATGAGGAGAAGGGTAGTGGATAGATCAAGGCAACTGGAGATGGCTTGCACAAAAATTTACATTTGTAGACCTTATAAAAAGGCAAAAACTGATCAAAATATATAAATGCTTTTAAAAAGATTTACAAAACAATCTTTGAAAAAGGAAAAAAAAAACTTTGAGGAGGTAATACAAAACTTTAAATAAAGCAGAAAATAGTCTTTAAAAATGGTTCACCCAAGATTTTTTGATCATTTCACTCCAAGCAAGGCAATAAAGCCACTAAGACATAAAGGGGTTACTGAGTGGGAAAGAGAAATATTAAAGAGAAAGAACAACAAAAGAAGAGTAATCAAAAAGTCAGTAGATAATGGTTAAAAGCAAGAAGCCAAAAGCAAGTTTCACAAGTAAGATAAGCAAGAAAAGAAACTTAGCATAGACCTTATGGTTACATCTAGCCAATTCAACTGTAAAATGATGAGACCTTGTTGCCAATCCAGTACTGTGCTTAAATTCATAAAGTGTAGGTATCATAAAGGAAAATTCATCAGAAGAATTACCATGAAAGTATTTATAGAAAATGCACAGGGAAACTACATTACAATGGTGGAAAAGTGACTGAAGCCGAGATACCAGGTCAGGACTAATAACATTGTAAATACTTCTTTAAATTTTATCAAGAATCTCTAAATATATAGCAGGAGCACCAGACCATATCTGGTAGCAACATTCAAAGCATGGACAAATAGTAAACTTATAAATATGCAAGATAGATTCTGAAGAGAATAATTGCCTAACATGACACAGTGAACTAACTTTCATAGCAGCAAACTTGGATTCAATAAAATCTTTCCACTTCATGTCAGCAGAGAACCTTAGCACAAGAAGCCATAATGATGGAAAGCAGAGAGGAGTCTCTCAGATTATTAATAGAAAGCAATTTTGTTCTGGAGGAGCTAAAATTAACAAGTCATTCCTTGTCCCAGCAGATTGTAGGTCATTTTTGAGATCAGCTGCCAATTTGACAATATCCAACTGATTTGAAAAATACAACAGAGAAGGGGGCTTTGGCAAAATCCACTGGTTTGACTTGTAACCATTTTTTCAGCTTTAGAACGCAGTTCTATTCACATGTTTCACTTCTTTTCTTTGTGTGCTTCTTTAGTGAGAAACAGCACAGCTCATCCACAGATGGTAGCCTAAAAATTTCCCTTTTGGTTGCCTTATTTTTCTACCTTCAGGACAAAATTTTCATATCACTTCAACTTTGGTTTATTTTATGGCATATCAACCTCAATGGATTATTTAAAGCTAACAAAATTTTCATTGTTGGTAATATTTTTTCGTTCAAAAAATCTATTTCTTGTAATATTTTTTCGTTCAAAAAATCTATTTCAGGTAATAATTTTCCTTCACTGGTAATATTTTTTTCACAAAATGTATAGCTGGTAATGTTTTTTTTATTTTATTTTATTGTTTGTGATATTTGTTTTTCAAAAATGTATAGCTGGTAATGTTTTTTTTATTTTATTGTTTGTGATATTTGTTTTTCAAAAATGTATAGCTGGCAATAATTTTTTTTTTAAAAAAACTGTATTGCTGGTAATAATTTTTTTACAAAGTATCTCTGGTATTAAAACCTATTTTTTACACTTTCTGTCTGACTTTATTTAAATACAATTTTCTAAAAAGTAAGTGTATAAGACAAACCTAGACTATTATAATATTTATTTATTTACACTTTTTATTAAATTATTATTCTTAATTATTTTGTATTACTAATAAACATATATTATAACTCGACTACAGGGTGTTCCAAAAGTCTTGTGAAAATTGGCAGAAAACATACACTTGTGAAATAGCAACCAGGGAAAATTTGCATGATACCATCTTCCATAATTCAACCAATAAAACTTCTTAATATATTGTCATACAGAAACACGAATCCATTTGGTAAATAAATATATAATTTACAATGTTATCAATGGTAATGCGACTTTTGGAACACCCTGTATATACTAGGCGCGATGGGTAAATTGTCGTCATTTTATATTTTTAATTTCACACATACGCATTTTGTTTTTGATTTTGGTAAATATATCTGTTAGAATGAAATGTCAGTGTTATGTTCATTTTTGCATAATCTAAACCACAATTTATCCATAACACTGTGTGTGTGTATATATATATATATATATATAATGAGAGAAAATGATATATAAATTTTTGTATATTCAAAGACATATGAAAAAATTAAATTTAAAAGTTTAAAATTACAGCATCCCCTCCCCTTCATGTGCATATGCAGTTATATCATGATTAACATGACTTTAGTTTTAGTCCAATGATGTCCTAAAGGATGAAACACTTCAAATGAAAACTTTTTCCAGTCATTAATTTTCATTTTATATATATATATATATATATATATATATATATATAATGGTATGGCATAATATATACTTGGGTTTCCAGTTCCTTCTAAAGTTCTTAAAGTCTTTAGATTTTCTTTCACCACCACTTCCCAGTAACCTCTTGTTTTTTAGTGGCAGTATCACTTTGCTTGGGGTGTAATGATTAAAAACACTTTCTGGTTTCACTAGGCTGATTTAAAATCCATCAGACACCAACAGCTCTAATAAAAAAAAAAGAGTTTCTGGTTTCACTGGACTGATTTAAAAGCCATCAGTCAGCAACAGCTCTAATAAAAAAAAAAAAAACACTTTCTGGTATCTGGTTCATGAATCTGATAAGGTAATTTAATTTATTTTGCACCTCTTATCCTTAAAAATTTCCATGCATTTTCCTTATACATAGTTTTGTCTTTAATTTTGACCTGAAGGTGATACCAAAAGACATTGGTGAAATGCGTTGTTTCTAAAGCTTTTCCACATTGTCTCATCATCTCCATTTTTGTTTCAGATAATATTACATCCTACAAACACATATAATTGAGAATGTCTTTCATCCCTTTTGGGATACAGGCTGTTGTTATAATCTTCCTAAGACCAGGTCATCTTCTGATCCATGTTACACAAATTTCCACCACTGGCCAGATGTGAATGCTCCAAAACCCAAGACTGACCTAAAAATTCCATCAACTGCACATTGGCTCCACACATAGCTTCTGTTTTACTTACACAAAGAAAAATACAATCCAGAATTTCCACCCAATAGCACCCAATCCCACCTAAAGAAACAAAATAAAAATTGAAACCAATCTGAGCCTAAGAAAAGGATATAAAAGCCCATTAAAGGGACATCTTTGGCAGTCAGATGACTCAACAGCCAGAATTCACAATGGAACGAGACCTCCCATCTCCAGAGACAATTCACCAAAGGCTGTCGCCGCAGAAAATTACAACTCACCCTCCCTCACCTACTGTTTCTGTAGACAACTTTTACAATTCTACTTGTCTCTTTTTTCAACGAGAGACATTTACACCAATTTACCATTTGTTGTATTTTTCCTGTTAATACAATAGTTTATTTCTTAAAACTTTGTCATTTCTTCTTTGTTCTGCCACCATACACTTAATATAAAACTGTCCACAAAATATCTCTAGTTTCAAAATTAAAAACAAAAAAGATACTATCTTCTGCTATGTGTCAAGTAAAGTTAAAAATTGTAATACTTTCAGATTTTTCCTTTTTTTTTTTTCCTTTTGTATTTTCTTTTCTACAGTAAAAGTCTGCTTAAGTGTCCTTTTTTTTTTTTTTTTTTTTTTTTTTTTCAGACAATTTAATTTTAAATCTAATTCATTTTCCACCTACAAGTACCCTTCAATATGTGGAATAAACAGTGAGTAAGTACTGATGCTATATTTAGTGAATACAGTGTCTAAGTAAAAAGAAAAATCTAAGCTAAGCTGTAATCTTTTTTGTTTAGTCCTTAACAAACTATGTGGCCACTCAAGCGTCATCATGATAAAAAATTGCACCAATCTCTTCTGGATGAACATTTTTCACTGGTTACTTAATAACTTAATAATAATATTCACTAGTTTAAACCCATGAAAATTTCAGTTTTCTTATTTTAATATTCTGATGAATCTTAATTTTTAAGTTAATGATTAAATAAGCTCATGGCGGGTTCTACAATAATAAAATATTCATAAAAATTCCCCTATCGCATCATTAAGTATTTGAGCTTAACAATTTTAACAAAATGCTGTAATCAATAACAATCATGAATATAAATGGTGGTTATTATTTTAAGAAGTGGGTGCAAATGAAAAGATTTAAAATTGACAACTTTTTAGATTTCACTAAAACAGATGTTAAAAATATATATTTTTTTTTTTATTTAAAAAACTTCCCTTCATTTCCTTCTTTCTTTCTTCCTTTCATTTTCCCACTGAAACCAAGTAGTGTTTTCCCCTTTTTCCACATGATCAAAATGAAATAGTTCATTATTTATGAGGTATTGGCAGGAGACGTTAAACACCTCTATCTTCCTTTCTTTCCCTCTTTCTTTTATTTTCTCACTGAAACCAAGTAGTGTCTCTTCCCCTCTTTCCACATGATCAATATGGAATAGTCCATTATTTATGAGGTAATGGCAGGGCACAATGGTCGCATTTTTCTAGTGTACTGTGCAAAGGTCAAAGATCTTAAAAAGTAAAGTATAATACATTTTCAATAAAGTATCTACTAATAAATGAACATTTTGAACCCTTTTTTCACAGAGAGTATGTTGACTTATGAGTGTCAGTTACATAGCTAAACTTCATAGTAGCGTGGGTTTAAAATTTGAGGGGAAAAAACATGGCCAATTATTTTTTTTTTATTTTTTTTTTTTTTGTACTTAAAAAAAAACAATAGCATGCCAAAAATGCTTCTTCCATTTTCATTTTCAGTATTAGAATCGACATATATATGTTGCAGTTATCACCCTTTTTGTTGTGAGGGGTTAAGTATGACTAAACACTGTAACACAGGGACCTTAGGGAGTTAGTCAAAGAAAAAGGAAGAGGAAAGAGACTACTAGCTGAAGGACAAATATTGAAATTCTCAAGAAAATGGATTGAAAAGTTGAGAAGAAAATTAAAAACAAAATGCTTTAAAATTATGTTTTAAATAATAAAATGAAATTGAGAACAGTTTCAAAGAGAATTGAACACAAACTCAACTAGATAGAATTCAGTAAGTGTTATACCAGAACATTACCTATTCTATTGTAATAGACTCTCCCACACATAAGTAGTAGTAGCAGTCGCCAGTTGAGCTCGGTGGAGTTGAGTGAGTCAGTTGATGTCAGACATTGAAGTATCAACCATCACAACTAGATTGCTGTGTCATTAATTCTTATTTCAAGTTCCTAACGTTTTGTACGTCGGACCCTTTTAGGACCGACTTAGTGAAATACAAGCCTCCACTGTGAAAACTACTCTACAACATAGTAAGATTGAGTAAAACCAAGACTACCTGTCCTCCCCTACTTCCCACTGATAAGAAAGTGACAATGTATCATTGAAGGTGTCGGTCCTGGAAAATAAAAAAATAAAACATATGTCGTTTGTAAAGAAAATGGGTGGTCACTAAAATAACATCTAAATTGTTCTGGACAAAGAGCCAGGAAAATATCTGGTTTGTGTTGTCTACCCATATCCCTACAAAAATAAAGATCAGCACCTAAGATTGAGGATGGGTTCATTTATTTTAATTTCTGTGACATTTGTCAAAATTTTTATAGCAGACATTATTTTGGATTTTTTGGAGACAAGCTGATAAAAAAAGATTAATTACTAACTTGGTGTGACCATAGAAAATGGGTTGTGTGGTCTTGTTAACCAAGAAACACATAAACGGAGAAAAATAATTTTTTATTATTATTAAAGATGTTGGGAATATTTTTCTTTCCTCTCCATGACGACTGTGGATGAACAAAACATTTCTTGAGATTGGCTGGCAGGGGAACATCCAGATTGGCTCTGATTAGCTTAGATATGGTCAGTCCTTGGCTTTGGGAAATCACCTAAAACAACCAGTGTGTGATAAATGCTAAAAAAGATTTCTGGAAATCTCCTTTTTACCTATGCATTCTAAAAGTTTAGATTCATCACAAGGACAGTTGTACCAGCCTTTTGAAATGGGTTGAGGTTGGATGCTGAGAAGGTGAAGAAGAGAGATTAGTACTGCTTACATGGAGTGATAGTGCAAGATGAAAGGTGAAGATAGAGTTAAGGGATAGCTTGATTCTTTTGACCACTCTCAAAAGGGGGCTGGAAAATTACTTGAGTAAACAGTTTGAAAATATGAGATTTTAGAAAAAGGTTGATGCTAAGGGTGGGAGATAACTGAACGCCAAACTCTGGTGAACCCCACACCTGCTAGATGCAAGATTCCATATAAGTTGGAGGTTTGGGCAACATTATGATAACAATATGAGTCCCAACATTACTGCTACTAGAATCAACATTTACCAATACCTCCTGAGCTAGACCTTGCTCCAGCCCTGAAAACCAGAACTTAGAAATTTAAATTACTATTAACGGGGGGATCCTAGTGTCATTTGATTATAACCGTAGTCGGAAGGCTTAAAACCACTGTATGCAACAAATCATATATAAACCACGTCATTCTTACATTTTTAACCTGAATTAATTCTTTATTTCAAAGAATTCTTTTTGTGTAGCTCCCAGCCAACAACCTGTGTTCTTCAGTTTACTTCATCAGAAATCTTCTCACTCTCTAAAATTAAAAACACAATGTAGCAGAGAAGTGAATGGTCATGAAGCAGATGAACATCAGCCAGATTGATTGTAACCATGTACCTCATCACAATACCAGAGACAACTCGGCAATGCATTAACGAGTGAGAAGTCAGCTAGATGGTAACCAAAGTGATTTGAAGGAAGCTGAAGACCAACTTGGCAGAGAGAGTGAGTTAAACAGTAATGCTACCATGACATCCAATATCCTAGATACTTAATATCTTAATAGTTTTCATACTAATAAGGGCTTCTTGACATTCTATAACCTCCATTATCCATTGATTTGTTAACATTCTATTGTTTCAAATTTTACAATACTTGAATATGGAATATGGTTTTCTATTCTCATATATATCCCTTTTAATAATGGGCTACAAGTCTTGGAATAATATCTGGAGAGGCTGAGAATCATTATGTTAACTTGGTTTCTTTGAAACCTTTCTTTGGCAAGGTGTGGGCAAGAGTCAGTTTAGCAGAATGTGAAGGAAAATTATCTTGCATGAACAAACACTTTAGCTTGAAACTTCTTCGTTGTGACATTTACACCTTTTTTTTTTTTCTTTGGAAAAAAGTATTGTCCAAGAACCTTCAGTAATTATCTGCATTTATCTTGATACAATCATCAGCCTGGAAGTGACCTATAACTTTACCACCTACAATATTAGCCTAAAACATTACTCCACTGTTGTCTTCTAAGTTGTATACATAGATTATTTCCATGAAGGACACAACTTCTAGCCCAGCCAACAGATTCATCCAATGTAGCTCTCAATTCATTATTAAAAATTGCCTCTCTTCATGATATTTACTTAAGATTGTAATTTGGTTGGTTTCATATCTTTAATCAATATCATTATTATTCTACCACTTTTCTCTTTGTTTACACTCATCACACCAGCTTCAATTAGTTTCATGGTGGTCAATTCAACTTTCTTGCTTATTAAGCTTTTTAAATGGTTTTTTTTTTTTTTTGTCAAATCTTTTTTGTGACATTATTCAAGCCAATTTTGTTCTTACTCATTCTTATCTTGCCAATGTTTACAGTTTCTGTTTTGATTGGAAAAGTACAAAAAATGCTTTTCTCATATGACTCAATTACAGAAGCTTGTTTCTTTTTTCAAGGTTTATCTTGCATGCAATGGATGGAAACTTATCTAAAACTAGAAAAAAAAAATCCATATTTATAGCTTTATATAACTTAGTATAAAAATAACAGAAATTAAGAAATCAAAAGCAAGGCCAATACAATTGAATCCTCAAGCACAAGGACTTATGACTTTGTGCAAGCAAAATCATATTATTACTACCTTTTTATTCATAGTTTTACCCTGTCCTATCATTGTGGCTTTTTATCATAACACACTATATCTATACACTTTATTATTACTTCTATTATGGTATGGGTTTTACTCAGTCACATCATTGTGTCTTAATGCACCTCTCTGCATGTATACACTCTTTATTATTACTACCTTTTTATTTCTAATTTTATTATGTTCAATCATTATGGCTTTTAATCACAACTCTCTGCATTTATACACTTTATTATTACTATTTTATTTTATTATGGGTTTTCCTCTGCTTGTATATGCTATTATTACTACCTTTTTATTCTTAGTTTTACCCTATCCTATCATTGTGACTTATATCCCCTCTTTGCTTGTATACACTTTTTATTATTACTACCTTTTTATTCCTAGTTTTACCCCATCCAATCATTGTGACTTATATCCCCTCTTTGCTTGTATACACTCTTTATTATTACTACCTTTTTATTCCTGGTTTTACCCTATCCAATCATTGATATCCCCTCTTTGCTTGTATACACTTTTTATTATTACTACCTTTTTATTCCTAGTTTTACCCTATCCTATCATTGTGACTTATATCCCCTCTTTGCTTGTATACACTCTTTATTATTACTACTTTTTTATTTCTAGTTTTATTATGTTCAATCATTGTGGCTCTTAATCACAACTCTCTGCATTTATACACTTTATTATTACTATTTTATTTTATTATGGGTTTTCCTCTGCTTGTATATGCTATTATTACTACCTTTTTATTCCTGGTTTTATTCTGTTCTATCATTGTGGTTTTTAATCACAACATTCTGCAGCTATACACTTTATTATTACTACTATTTTATTATGGGTTTTAGTCTGTTCTGTCATTGTGGCTTATTGTCAAAATCCACTATTCATAATTAATATTTTATTTTCACTCTTACTCCAACTTATTAATGTTGCTTTTTAATTTTTACATTGAATTGATATAATGTTCAATATGAGACCTAATAATCTAAAACTGGAAATAAAGAAATAGCTTCAAATGAGATTCAATTTTATCACAAACTTTATAAGTTAGTCTCCCATTGATGTTACCTAACCACTCTGTCTGCCTTTCAGTATTTTTCACTTGTATGTTATATTTGGTCATTTTAGTAGAATTTTTTAACAGAACACTTCACACAGTTTTTGAAAGCATTAGTTTTTAAGGGTACCAGTCAGCTTATGCTACTACTTATCTTTTCTACAGCCAACCATCTGTTTTGTGGACTAAACTCATTACATGTATTCTCCATGTCACATATGTACTCATGAGAGAAAATGAAAATTTTCACATAGTTGTTTAAATAAATCCTTTTATAAATGTAAATAAACAAAGAAAGGATAAAAGGTATAAAACGTAATATTCGGTAGTTTCTAAAAATAAACTCCTAAGTTTTACCTAATAGTAAGCAACATATTATTAATCCACTTGTTCTTTACTTAGTTAGCATGTATGTTATGTCCTGCCAGTACCTCATAAATAATGGACTCTTCCATTTTGATCACAAGGAAAGATGAAAAAGACATAGTTGAGAGAAAGAAAAGATAAAAAGACATTAGTTGAAAGATGAAAAGACATAAAAAGAAAAACAGTAGCTTAATAATTCTCTCATAAATAATGGACTATTCCATTTTGATCACAAGGAAAGATGAAAAAGACATGAAGCTAATAATTCTCTCATAAATAATGGACTATTCCATTTTGATCACAAGGAAAATGAAAAAGACATAGTTGAAAGAAAAAAGATAATTCTCTCATAAATAATGGACTATTCCATTTTGATCACAAGGAAAGATGAAAAAGACATAGTTGAAAGAAAAACAGTAGCGCGAATAATTCTCTCATAAATAATGGACTATTCCATTTTGATCACAAGGAAAGATGAAAAAGACATAGTTGAAAGAAAGAAAGAAAAACAGTAGCGCGAATAATTCTCTCATAAATAATGGACTATTCCATTTTGATCACAAGGAAAGATGAAAAAGACATAGTTGAAAGAAAGAAAAAAAAAGTAATAATTCCATAAATAATGGATATTCCATTTTGATCACAAGGAAAGATGAAAAGACATGTTGAAAGAAAAACATCTGTTTCAATAAAAATGGTAAAATTTGTCAACTTTAAATGTTCATTTGTACTGTCTTCTTTAATGAATTGCATTTATAATTCTGAGTGTTATTGCAATATTTTCTTAAAATTCTTAAACTCAAATATTGAACAGTGCAATAAGGGAATTCCCACGGTTATTTGGTAGTCGTGGAACTTGCAATGAGCTTATTTATTCATTAACTATCATGATATATCTAAAAATTAAAATAGGAAAACTGAGAAATTTTTACAGTTACTATTAGTAAAAATAATGATGCTATCTATTTGGATATGCCAAGTGATTCCTTTACATGAAATCCTGAATATTTTTGGTATGAAGAAAAACCAAAAAATCAGATGCTAAGATCTCTGGTAAAAACAACTCTTCAATTTGCTACTTATTAGAATATATTATAATTGTTTTTTTATTTGTTATTGCTGAGGCATGGTGGAGTAATGGATAGCAGCTCAGATTGAGGAATCAGAGAGCAGAGTTCAAATTCCAGTCAAATCCATTACATTCACTTATGTGCAAATACCTTTGGGAAAGGTATGAATCCTTCTTCTTCTCCTACCAGTTATGGGTAAATAGCAGGGCAGACTGGGTTCTATAGCCTTGAATGATAACTGGTCTACTGCAGAAAGAAATGGCAACCTACTGTGGGGAGAAAATCTGCTTCATCAGTCATGTATTGAAAGATACATGATCACCTAAGTGTGTATCACACATGGCACATAACTGACTGCTCCTGAACTGGCATAAATACTTTGCTGCCTCCTGCCCGCTGAAAGTTATCATCTGTTGTTACAGTTTGTAAGAACTCTGGTGAGTCATCCGACCCTTCCAACTATCAGCCTATTAGCCTTCTACATCTTTTTAGGAATTCCTAGAAGCCTTAATCAATGCTGAATTGGTTCATAATCTTTCATTGCAAGGTTTTTTCTTAGACAAGCAATATGGCTTTCGTTTCTCCTGGTCAACAGTTGATGTACTGATGATATTTACTCCTGTCTCATAGTAAGGCTTATTGGTCTGACAAGGTCAAAATGGCAGCCAATGTCCAAAATAACCACAAGTCTGTTGTTAGCTGGGGCAAAAGATGGCTTGTTAATTTTAACACCTCCAAAACTAAACTTCTCTCCATTAATCATCTAGGAGACCCCTTGGCACCTTCCATCAGCATGGCTGATGCTATCCTCCAGGAAAGTGACTCGTCGCCCCTTTTTGGGCTCATGTTCTATATAAAGTGGAAAGACTATATTGAATCCATTGCTAGCTCAGTTGCTAAGAAAGTCTGTTCACTATGTCAGGCAAGACAGTTTTTCTTTTCAGAATCTATCTTGCATATCTAAAAGTCTGCCATTCATCTATATTTAGAATATTGCTGCCACATATGGTTCAGTGCCCCTGTTATTTACCTTGAGCTCCTTGATAAGATCCAAAGAAGAGTCTGCAATATTACTGGTCCTGATCTGACAGCTCAGCTCCAGTCACTATCCCACCATTGTAAGGTTGCTTCTCTATGTCTTTTCTATAAATACTTTCATGCTAATTGTTCAGATGAGCTCTTCACTATGGTACCTAGAGTTTTTGAATTTAAGCACAGCACTAGAGACTGGCATTGAGATCTCATCAATTTACAGTTGACTAGCTGGCTAGATGTATCTGTAAATTCTATGCTAACAGTTTCTTCTCTCACACTTCTCACTTTTGTAACTCCCAGTTCCATGATTTCCAGCCAACTTTAATCTGCAAAAATTTAAATACAATGTCAATTGCTATCTACTATCTACCTGATTATTTTCTACTGTTTCTGCTCAACATTAATGTTTCTGTTTCTAATTCTTCCACACACTGTAACCTCTTGTTTTTTAGTGGCATTACTGCTTTGCTTAGGGTGATTCCAAATGAGCATTTTAGCACTGCTACCTACCACAAGATTGGTTAAAAGAGGAAAGGGAAAGATAGTGTCTATGTTTTTATAGTCCTAAAACAGTGCCACCTAATGGCATCTCAACAGATGCTATGTGTTATGTATGGCACAATGCTTGGGTCAACACCCACAACCTAATATGGTCACTGTTAAAAAAAATATTCTGTCACATCTCTTTTACTATTACAATATATTATAATAGTTTTATTTCATTATTTATCATTGTTGTTAATCTCTTATTGTACCTAATTTGTAAGCTGAATATTGCAATACATAAAAAGGTAAGGTAAATGGTGCAGCCATTCAAATCTGGGGATGCCAGTCTACTACAGTGGCTAGCTAATCCCTATTGCAGACGCCTGCTCAGACACATTTGTGTTTGTTCAACACCCACAGAGCCCACCTGTGATTTATACTGCAACTATGCTGAGTGGACATTAGTTACAGTTTCTGGGAGAGAATGCATTATCTAGCATGATCAACAGTCTGAACAAGGCTAGTACGCTCAAACCCTTGGCCACAATGACTTGCTACTTTGTGGTAGCACAACCACTGATGGTTCTCAAGAGTTCAACTTGGGTTGACCCAAGCATTGTGCCATACATAACACATAGTATATATAGAGTTTGGTACTACTTGCCTTTTCGGGTATCCACTGGGGATTTTGGAATATTTCTCTCAACAGATAAAGTGGATTATCTCATTAAAAAAAGGTGTTTGCTGTAGGGATGAACATCACACAAATCTTTCAAACTATTGTTAATGTAATGAATTTAACCCTCACTAGGTCCCCAACTTTGTTCTAAATTTAGCTAAGTTTAGTGTCTGCCACTGAGTCTTGGTTGTGTGTGTAGTAGTTTAATCATTTTGGGGGTCCAGTTATTGTGGCCTTGTACCAGACTAGGCTTTGCAAAAATTTCAACTGAAAATGCTACCTTTTTTGTTTAACTAAAATTCGACCAATACAAGGCCCATGAGCCACTGAATACTGTTACTGAATGAAGTTATGTCAGAGTGTAACAGAAGGTAAGAAGTGTAGTTTATAAGGATATATAAGAAAAATAACAGTTAACCTTAGACTTGAAGAGGGTCAGATTGTAGTGATCAGGAAAGCATCCTCTCAGGAGTCTATTCTACAAAGTAGTGGTTTTTAGGAAAAAGCTTTATGAGTGTACACTGTACACAAAAGCATAAATGCTACATTAAGTCCAAGGTGATTTTCGCTGTCTTGTGCATTGGCTTATAAACCTTAGCTTTGTCATAAGAAGACCCATATAGTCATAAAGTACCCAGTGAAACTCATACTTGCTACAATAGTGAATTAAGTCTATAGCTTGTTAACCATCACATGACATATGCATACTCTCAATGATATATGAATAGTTTGATAAATCAGAGAAAGTGAAAAACACTTTTATGTTCTAAATGTTTTGCTTTCACTAGATCAGCTTCTTTGGGTCAGAATAAAAGAAATTTGTGTGTGTGTGTGTGTTCTAATTAACTTATTAATATTTGTTTTTTTTTAGACTGGTATCCCTTGGCTGAAATGAAAGAATAAAATTGTGTTATTTTTGTTCTAAATCTGTTATTTTAATTTGTGATGTTGATTGTCGATCTGTTTATGTTATAACTCGTTTGATGTAGACGATTCAACTCTTGTTTTGATGTTATTTTATTGATGTGCCAGTCCAGTTTTTCTTGCTTTGTTGAAAGATGTTTTTTTATTTATTATTATTCCACAGCACTTCTGTAGTGAATTTAAAGTAAATCTTTTTCTATTTCTGTCAGAATAAATTGAAAGCAAAAGATTCTTGTATTTTCTGATTCAGTACAGGTTTTCCCTTGTGTTTTTTGCATGTCAACAGGATGTGTTTTATAGAATCTGAACAGAATTTGATCGATTGATTTATTTTCTACAGCTTATCAACTCTTTGCAGGTTATTTAAAGCCAGAAAATATTTTTAGATTGTAAGAATTTCTTTTTAATTAATAATGGTTTTAGTGATTGTAGTGAAAGAGATATTCAGCTACCTCAAAAAAGAGTTCATGTTTTGTGTGCGATCTGCCGAAGAAAAAATTACCAAAAAAGTAGTTAGCAAAAAATCTACTTTAAGGACTAGAATCTATGCTAATGTTCTTCCCACCCCTGAATGGCGTAACCAATCAGAAAAATCTCTCGGTGAACAAAAGCTGTTGTTTTTCACTTATGTGTGTATTAGATTTTCAGAGCTTGGTGGACAACACGCGTTTTTGCTGGTGAGAAGTGAAAGTTGGATGTGTGACCCCATTTTGTTGTTTCTACGTTGCCTGTTGGACTGTTACGACAGACTATCATTTGAACTGTGATTTGGCTACAAGTGTTGCGGTCGAGAGACAGAAGAAATCTATTGCCAACGTTTGTTGCTACTATAAGCTGACAGTTTTCTTTCTTCTTTTTCTTTTCTTTACAACTACAGTGATACATGTCTAACTCATAACTGGGGGGGGGAGAGAGAAGAAATGTATTCATACCTTTCCCAAAGGTATTTGCACATAAGTGAACCCAATGGGAATTGGAACTTGGATATCTGATTAATAATTCCAAGCTATTATATATTACATCACCTGCACATACAAGCTTACATCACCTGGTGTTCCCAAACAGTCACCCAGGCTCAAGAATGCTTACTTGATGCTTGTATGGGAACTGGTGTTTTTTAACAGTTAAAGAGTAAATACATTTGGTGAGGACTGCCTGCATTGAATGTGGATGTTATTTGAACCCCCTGTTACTACAAACACGTCCAATCATGACCAATAAGGATGAATAATCAGCCAATGTCTTGTCTATGGAAAGTAGCGGTAAAGCCTTCCTTCAGGTATTCCCAGCTCGACGTTGCTTAACTTTGTTGATTGTACAGGATCCAGTGTTTCAACATGATGTGGCCATAAGCCTGATATGATTATATGGCATCATATTGGTATAATATCTCATCATGTGCTCTAAAATAATCACTGCTTTCATTGCCAGATTAAGAAATCCCAAGATGAAGAAATTTCTTATGAGGTATCCACTACAGGACAATCACAGATTTCACTGAATCTATCACTACTACAAATCATTTTAAAATTACTAATTCACAAACAGTTGGAAAAGATACTAGAAAAAGTAAGTATGCTAGTAAAGACTGTAGTGAAGAAAATGGCGAATAACCATCAAGCCAAGTGACAATGTGTCATGTATATTCTACATGAGAAAATACGGCGAAAAAGAAAATAACTTACCGAGAAAAAAGACGTGTTCTGCACAATATGCTGAAGATGAAATATCCAAAATAGAAACAAGTCAGTCACGGGTATTGCCATAAATGTACCTCAGATATGCTAATATTGTGTATCCTCTCCCACCTGTCAACCAATGAAAAACTTGTTTCATCGATAAAAGCAGTTGGTGTTCCCAAATTGGGGAAAAACAAATTCGTTTATTTTGCTACCTCATCTGTTGACTGGTGTGTTGTATTTCTGACTGTTTACATGAATTTTGATTTGTGACATTGGATCTGCAAATCATGGTTTCGGCATTTCTTTCCACCCTTGGATCTTCAAGTTTGAACTTGCAATGTGTTTACTACATTGTGGAAGTGAGCTGCCAAAGATACTTGAAAAATGTTCTGTTCCTTGTACTGTGCCAGAAAATTCTCAAAATCTTCTGTTATACTCTATCTTTATAAAGAATCAGATAAAAAAAGGAAGTATTGAACTGAGTGTTCCAACATGATGTGGCCGAAAGCCTTCCGAACAAAATAATATATAAAAATAGATAGATAAAACCAAAGAAGTATTGAAAAGTTCTTGGCCTGACCAAGAAGTCCTTAACAAAAAAAAAAAAAAATTTCATATTTGGTTCAGATTTTGGGCAAAAACTTTCAGCATTTCCTCATAACTTTCATCTAGCACAGAAAAAAACATGTTTTTAAGGCATGTTTGAAATGGATATTTCTCCATCTCCCATCCGTCCTGGGTATGACGATAAACTACATCCACATCCCGAGTAAGATGATAAAGTATATCCAACAGCAAGGCCTCTGATCAGGAGGTTTTGAGAAGCGTGGAACCACCTCTTAATTGCTGGTGTGCCCAGGTCCACCCTGACCTGGGGTGGTAGCACCTATTAGGGTCCCAGCTATGGGCAAATAGTTAATCCCCAAATTAGGGTCAAAACACTATGAAAGAGTAAAAGTAGGTTTTAATACCAGAAATAATTTGTAAAAAAAATTATTACCAGAAATACATTTAAAAAAAAAAAAATATTACAGGTGATACATTTTAAAAAAAAAATATTACCAGCAAGAGAAAATTATTACTAGAAATAGATTTTTGAAGGGAAAAAATATTGCCAGAAATGGATTTTTTGAAGGAAGGAATATTACCAGAAATAAATTTTTGGAAAAAAAATATTACCAACAATGAAAATTTTGTCGGCATTAAATGACCCATTGAGGTTGATATGCCCTAAAACAAATCATCTCTCTTTTTTTTTTGTATGATTCTATTTCTTTACAAATTATTCATGCAGAAAGCATGGGTGTTCCATGCATTATATGCAAAATTTTATTGAAACTGGCAAAAACAGTTGCATGAAAATAAAGAATGCTTGCATAGAGACAGACAAGTTTTTACTTTTCTTTTCACAAGAGCTGCTATTTTTAGACTAGTCACAAGGTTGTCTTCATGAGAAAAAATACAATAAAACTTTATCAGGTTATGGGAAAGTGCATTTAAGAAAGCTTACTCAGAGTTTCCTTATTAAAATATCTCTTGGGAATAATACTGTCAAACTGAAATCAAAACAATGTGTTTCAGATATTGAGGAACACCTCTGAGTAACCCTTTAGTCATATGTAGATATTTATAAAGATTAAGTTAGTATGGCACAAGGTTATAAAAATAGTGTTATGGCCTTGTTAGGGCCAGAAATAAAGACACAAAAAGAGGAATTGAGTTAAACAATTATATTAACAGAAACAGTAATACAAACATATACAAACGAGTGTTACAGCAAGAATGTTTGGTCTGTCAAAGCTGACTGCTGGAAACTTACCTCTCCAAAAGGCAGTACCTGCTCCTATTTATAGCTGGGAGAGTACATGCATGTGTGGATAAATTACCATAACAAATAGTGTGCTCTAAGAGGACTAATTTCATTAGATTTATCATAGTTTAGAAGATTTATCTGATAATTACTGAAAAGCAGGATGTAATAATATTATATTCTACTCAAGTACTTCTGTTTTTGATTATATATGATTCAGAGGAATCAATTTTGATCCACTTCATGTTGAGTGTATTGAATAAGTGGATCAAACTGAAGTGCTTACATTGTTTTTTCCAGATCCATGTTCATGTAAAGTGTAATATTGTCATTGTTCAAAATATCCAAGAATCAGGAAGGCCATAAAGAATACTGAAGGAACAGAAAACTAGGAAGGGGAAACAAAGAAGAGAAGGAATATGGCATATAAAAGGAGAAGTTTGTTTCTTTTCTGACTGGTGAAAGGCAACAATTGATTAAAAATATCCAGAATTGGCCAATCAAAAGGTTATCATCTTCCATCAGGACAATGCCAGAGATCATGTCTCTTTGCAGACCTGGTAAAAATTGGAAGTATCTGACATATTCGTTTGACTTTGTACCTTCCAATTACCACTTATTTAGATTCCCTACAAAATTCTTTTAATGGGAAGAACTCCCATTGTCTGAAAGCCTGTAAAAACCACTAAGATGACTTCATCACCATTATGAGTTTCTTCAGCAAGTAAAAGCAATAAAAAACATCTGGAATTGGATAAAATGGAAGTTTTAAAAAAAAAGTTGTCCTGATCTTCCATAAGGACAACAACAGATCTCATGTCTCTTTGCAAACTTGACAGAAATTGGTACAGCATGACTTGAATATCCTACTACATTTGTGTACTAAACAGGACCTTGCAATATCTGTCTATATTTCTGAAATGAGGTATTATGTACATTATTTACATCCATTAAAAACATGGCACGTGGAACTAGAACAGTCTACCCCAGTGAGTGAAATAAAGGGTTCAGTTCAACATTCCAACCACCTGAAGAAGGCTGGAGCATACAACAGCCGAAATGTTGTAATAAATATGGTGACAAAGATGAGGACGATAGCCCGAATAATGTAAATAATGTACAGGACCTTGCACTTTCAGATTACCACTTATTTCAATCCCTACACAACTCTCTTAATGGGAAGAACTTCAGTTCTTTGTAAACCTGTACAAACTACCTAGACCAGTTCATCACCCAGAAAAAATACCAAGATCTGGGAGGATGGAATCATGAAGCTGCTTCAAAGATAGTGAAAGGTGGTGGACCAAAATGATACATATTTGGTTGAATAAATTTATATACAAATATCTAAATACTGTCTTTTGATATTGACTTTAAAATGCTACAAAACTTTGGTCTGTCCCAGTAAAATAAACATTGTGTTATGAGTTATCCATTAAAAAATCCAAGTAAATGCTTAGAAAAGTGTTTTAATAATAATAATAATAATAATAATTGCAAGTAAATAAATTGAAAAGATCATGAACTACTCATTTTAAGAGTGGATGTTGAGAAAATCAGGAATGTACATACCAAGATAGTGTCAGTTGTAATTGAAGCCCTTGGGTCAATTTGAAAGAATCTCCAGAAACATGCTGACAACATAAAAATGCTGCATAAAACAACCGTCTTAGGCATAGAAAATATCCTGTGGAAAGTGCTTGATGCATAGGGTCCTCAAATTTAATGGGGAGTCACTGAAATTTATTTTGAAATTATTATCTTTTAATTAACAAGCAAATCCTTGAAGATTGTTGTTAATGGAACGGCCAGTCATGGGAACCCCTTAAGAAAATGCTGGCATTCCACAGGTCTCTCTCCTTATCCCTACCCTCTTCCTACTGTATATTTGTGATCTACCTATGAGCATACTTTGATCATTAGTGAGTATCTATGTGGATAATACAACAGTTCATAGGAAGACCAAAACCTAGCAGCTCATTCTCCTTTGACATATAATCTGCAATTGAACAATCAGAAAACCAAAATCGGGACTCAGAATGTACAAACATTATGCCATTGTGGGCAACTAGATTGATTGATTTGTTTGTTTGTTTAATAACATATTAACTTCTTATGGGACATTTAATGCTGAAATTTGATTTTCTTGGGAGCTTTGAAGTAATAAAAATATGATATTATTCTGCTTTCACAATTGAATACATGGTAGATGATACTCAGCTTTTGTGCATAGACATAATTGTGTGAACATAATTACTAGAGGTGGTGATATATGTGTTTTATGTTGAAGTTATGTTTTGGAATACAGTTTGATTTCTTCAAGAAATGGTAGTATATTATATGAATTAATGTCATGAAAGAGTTCTTTCATGTTGGTTGTTTGGTTTTGTTTAGTAGCATATCAACTACTGTGGGTTCTTTAATCCTGAAATCTAAATAATTTGAACACAATTTAATAACTTCAATTAAATATATTTTGAATGTAATTGCATGCCCTCAACTACAGATAAATTTTACTGCTGGTCATTTTCCTTTAAATATGTATTGTTGGTCATTTTACTATAAATTTGCATTGCTGGTCATTTTACTATAAATTTGTATTGTTGGTCATTTTACTATAAATTTGTATTGTTGGTCATTTTACTATAAATTTGCATTGTTGGTCATTTTACTATAAATTTATATTGTTGGTCATTTTACTATAAATTTGTATTGTTGTTCATTTTACTATAAATTTGCATTGCTGGTCATTTTACTATAAATTTGTATTGTTGGTCATTTTACTATAAATTTGTATTGTTGGTCATTTTTATATAAAACTGTGTTGCTTGTATTTTAACTATAAAAATGTATTTTTATACTTTCATAGTGTTTGTTTTTGTTTGGGGGTTCACTATTTGCCCATAGCTGGGACCCTAACAGGTGCTACTACCCCAGGTCAGGGTGGACTTGAGAAGAACAGCAATTAAAAAGTGGTTCCAGGCTACTCCAAACCTCCAATTTCCTGATCAGTAGCCTTGCTGCCAGTTGTAGTTTATCGTCATACTTGGGCAGTTATAAAATCATTTGCTATCGTTAATATTAGTCGCATATCCTCACATAACTCTTTACTCAATCCTTTTATTTGTGTCTGTTTCAATTCTTTCTGCTGTGAGCACAGTGAGATTGGTATCCTTTTTAATTTAGTCTTTCCAATGATTGGGAGGTTTAACCATTGGTCTTGGTGCACTAAAATCTTTTTTAAATGTTTGAAACACATAACTGAATTGGTCTATACAAACTACATATTCCAACCAGCATAATTGTTCCTTCTTCATTAAGTCAGTGATTTTATAAATGTGTATTACGCCAACCATAGCTCTAGTATAAGACAATGTTTTACAACACTTTTTGTTATCGAACAGCATGTTTGAACCTATATTTAAACTTTCATGGTACACTTAAATTATGATGATCAAAAAAGTATACTTTTATGATTTATTTATTAACACAAACAAAATAATTTATTATAATTTGTAATAAAAAGATAAGAATTAAAATTCTTAATAAAAACTTTATTATAATTTAACATTTAATGAAATATTTGAGCTTGTCATTATTTTTTTTTTTTTTTAGAATATCTTCTTTGCACGTTCAAATTTTAATCAGAACTTGAACTCTTGTCACTGATTCTATTTTTTGTGCTGTCAAAAATATAACATCATTCACATCTACTATAAACAAATAGTACACAAGTCTTAATTCATTCAAGTAACTTTGAAGAGACAACATACATTTATTCATGTAGAGCAACTTTGTACAACATTTTTTATCTTGAACCTATAGCTAAGCTTTTGCAGCACACTGAAATTATGATGATCAAAGAAAAAATCATTTTATGATTTATTTATTAGTACAAACAAAATAATTTATTATAATTTGTGATAAAAATATAATTATATTTATATTATACTAGCAGTAGAGCCCAGCGTTGCAACAGTAAGAGATAGATCAAGTATCGACCATCATAAAGACTGAAAAATAAAATTGACAAAGATTATTGTTTAAGGTCGACAGACACACATGTCTTAATTAGTTTTTTTGTTTTTTGTTTGTTTTTTTTACGAATTGGTCAAACCCAAACTCAAACAAAAACATTGTTTTCAATCGTTATGAGTCTACCGATTGAATAGAATTTTATTATAAACAATTGTCTTGTAAATGGAATTTTTAAAGCATTCTGAATGTAAAAATAAAGAAAAAAGTGTGCAAGACAATATGAAACACCACCTGCCAAAAAAAAGTGAAGTTTTGTTAAAATCGGTTGAAAAATGTAGGAAATCCGATCCCATATATAAAGGAACACACACACACACACACACACACAAACAACCTGGGTTTTATAATAAGTATAACGATATGAGTTGTCCCTCTTTCATTCTCATGACAGCAATGCCTCTTAATTGTGTTTTCAAATTGATTTCGTGCAAAAACAATTGTTTTCCAATTTTGGGCACTGTCAGAACCACCGCAAGGTAATTTCTTACCCCATCCATAGATCTTCTTATGTCAAGGGTAGGTGCAGGAAAATATTTTTCAAAATTTGTATACAATAAATCTAAAGCTTGTAAAATTTGCTCACTAAGATTTTTATCCAGTTTATTTTTACACCTTTTCACTATACGTTTATTTACTATAACATTGATATACTTGTATAATTAATGTAAAAAGGGGTTTTAATTTTGATATGTACACTTATAGTGCTTCAGATTTCTTTTAGAAATAATTTAATTTATGACCTTTATTAATTTTTGTGTGTGTAGATAGCAATCTCTATTATAATTCTGGTTGTCCCTCCCTTCCTTAGTTAACACGACCATTACGCTCTGACAGTACCTCATAATATAAAGGAACATTACGTTTTGACCATGAAAAAATGGAATTCAAATTTCAGAGATGCTTTATTTCTCCAAGAACCGACATATGCAAATAGGTAAATTCCTATTTGCCTATCCCATTCTGATGTTATGGTTTACTTTCTTCTAATTCAACTTTTTTCACCCAGAGAGATTTTCAGACCATTGAACTCATTCTGCTTTTACATTTTTTTTATTATGTCTCAGCCAATCCATTCTACAGCCTGCCTCATGTGTATGACCTGTACAAAAAGAAAATCTCTTTTCATTTCTTTTTTTGTAGTGTAAAGCAAAAATTGTAGCAACTGTAAACATCTCTAATATAATTCTGCTTATCCCTCTATTTGGTAGTTAGTTAGTTCCTGTGACTGACCATTACACCCTGCCAATACCTCATAAATAATGAACTCTTCCATTTTGACCATGAAAACACAGAACTAACATTTCAGATATGCTACTTTGTTTCAGTGAGAAAATGAAAGAAAGAAAGAAAAGATAGAAGTGTTTAATGTCTGTTTCAGTGAAATGGAAAAAGTTGTCAATTTCAAATCTTTTTATCTGTACCCACTTCTTACTTATAAATAAATTTATTAATAAAAATGTTTGCAAGACAGGTTTTCAGCTAAACCCAGATGGATTATCCAGTGATTTACAAACACAGGAATTAGCCAAATGGGTAGAGATTTTTATGTACTTCATTACTTTCAGAACATTATAATTTTTGACTCATTTACAAAATTTAAAAAAAAACAAAAAAGTAGCTGATAATTGCTATGCATAGAAAGTGCTCAGATGAACTACATTCTTTAGTTTCATTGTAGTGAAGCACCCTCATTCCCTTCATGAGATGTAAGTTCCACTTGAGCAGCTTCATAACACTAACGTACTAGTAAACATATAGCTGGCAACATTATTTTTTCAAAAATGTATAGCTGGCAACATTATTTTTTCAAAAACGTATAGCTGGCAACATTATTTTTGGACATAGTTTATCGTCATAGCCAGGACGTGGATATATGCTGGGAAAAACTGGGAGTTCACTATTTGCCCATAGCTGGGACCCTAACAGGTGCTACCACCCTGGATCAGGGTGGACCTGGGAACACCAGCAATTAAGAGGTGATTCCACGCTTCTCAAAACCTCCTGATCAGAGGCCTTGCTGTTGGATATAGTTTATCATCTTACCCAGGATGTGGATGTAGTTTATCGTCATACCCAGGACGGATGGGAGATGGAGAAATATCCATTTCAAACATGCCTTAAAAACGTGTTTTTTTCTGTGCTAGATGAAAGTTATGAGGAAATGCTGAAAAGTTTTTGCCCAAAATCTGAACCAAATATGAATTTTTTTTTTTTTTTTGTTAAGGACTTCTTGGTCAGGCCAAGAACTTTTCAATACTCCCTTGGTTTTATCTATTCTTTTTTTATATATTATTTTGTTCGATCAGAGGCCTTGCTGTTGGATGTAGTTTATTGTCATACCCAGGATGCACATAGGAAGGGTTACTGAATGAGGAATAACCAAAATCATGACAGTATCCCAGAATACATTTCATGCATTCATCTAATACAGGCATGGACCAACTTTTTCAAGAAGCAGATAGGAAAAAATTCAACTTTCCCATATTTCTAAGGCAGATGCTTACATGTATAGTCTTTCATAGTGAAAATGGTTCTGGTATCTTCAAAAAAAATTAATATTGAATTTTTTTTTTGGTAGTACGCACTGTCTGATGATGAACCATGTCTCATCCTATCTGCTTCTCAAAGCAATGTGTGTTAATCACATTGGTATCAGTGATAATATTATATACCAAGACTTCAATTTTTTTTTATAGTATAGATCTCTTTAACAAACGTTTTTATAGCATAGATCTCTTTAACGAACTTTCCCATATTTCTGAGGCTGATGCTTACATGTATAGTCTTTTGTAGTGAAAAAGGTTTTGATATCTTCAACAAAAAAGTATTCTTGAAATTTCTTTGGTAGCAGTGTTCATCTGATGATGAACCATGTCTCTTCTTGAAAAAGGTTGGCCATGCCTGTACTAGATGAATGCATGAAATGTGTTCTGGGATACTGTCATGTGTCTGACAGAATTCTTCTAAAGCTGGAAGGAAAGCCGTTCAATATGTCCATATGCACCAATGGCACAAAGCATGTAAGAAGAAATTGATAAGTTTTATAACACTCTGATTAACACTAACAATCAATGGAAATTGTAGGTAAATAGTATCTTCATAGAAGACTTGAATGTTAATGTAGGAAAGAGAAGAGATCGTGGAATATTAATAGTTAGCAAGTACAGACAAGGATCTGTAAGGAGCATAGAAAAAAATGAATCTGATGGTGCACAGAAATTGACCAAATAATAGCCAACACCTAGTTTCCAGGATATCCAAGATGGTTGCAGAAGCCCAGGATCTGACACAAAAAATGAGAAAGAATATAAAATAATCAATAAAATATTTAATAATGCAGTTCTACACTCTAAAGTCCAAGTGTTGACTGTAGGAGCAATAACAAACTCTAACTAAAATTATGGAAATTAAAGAAATCCAAAACAACACCTAAATTCCAATACGACATATTCCTGGGTGGCTTGATGATGCCAGAAATTTAAAGTGGAACACTTTCAGGAGAATCCAAACTTTTTTCAAAAAGAGCCAGATTTAATGAGGTGAATATGTGTGAGGGCCAACTATTCTCCTTGGCATTCTTTAAATCATTAAAATTAAATGCAAATGAACTATCTTATGAAGATTTTATTGCAAATGGCATATTTTCATTTCTTCATATGGATGACAAATAAATTTAAACATGTCTTACCAAAATCACTCAGCCTGGCATATCTGAAGACCATATAAGATAAAGTAAAATATGTCTGAGAGAAAAGAACTTCCAGGAAGTTATAATATATCTCAGATTAATCTTAAAAATTACATGTTATTGGTAATTAATGTTTAAGCTAAAAACATGAATAGGAACATAAAACCAACATTTATCTTATTAAGAAGTATAAAACATAAAGTGATACAAGTCCAAATATATTTAGAAGTGATTTTGACCAACACAAAACAAATTTAATTCACTAAGATTTTAGAATTTATACATCTCAGATGACCAAAACAAATAACTTGCCTTCACTAATATGAAGGGTGATACTAAGATCATGACTGCAGTATGTAGGCCAGGTTTGGTTTAGAGGCAGTGATCTGGTTTTCATTTGAGAAATTGGCTGGAAAAGGCCATGGTCAGAGTCACATCCAAAGGTGCATATGAATAGTGTATGATGACATCCAAAAGTTAAGCAAAGTATTAAGAAACAGGAAAATTTAGTTGAAGACAATGTTCAAGATCATTCTAATATCTTTCCTAAATAAACCAATTTTTCCTAGCAGTTCAAATAATCTTTGTGTTGTACCTTATTTTTCTTTCATCTGTCTTGGTTTTCTACACAATCAAAAGAAAATAGTCTATTATTTATAAGGTAACGGCAGGAGATGTTAAACACTTCCATCTTCCTTTCTTTATTTCTAAACCAAATCCACCTCTTACGAACATTTCTCTTAATAATAATTTTAAAAATGATTCAGCAGATGAGGTTATTTTATTTAATTAACTGTTTTTTTGGTGATTACCTTACTTGGTTTTCATTGTTCAATAACTCTGCATGTGAAAAAATGCCACTTTTATTGCAGTCGCAATCAGGTTTCTGCATTCTGGCTGAGATCAAAATGTAGCATCTATTCTTATCTTCCCTTACTTCTTTCATTCATTTTCTCACTGAAACCAAGTCACGTCTTTCCCTTTTTTTCACACGATCAAAACATGAAATCATCCATTATTTATGTGGCATTGGCAGGGTATAACAGTTGTGCAAAATAACAAAAGAATGGACAAGCGGAATTATAATAGGATTCTCTGGAATATAAATGTTTGGAAACTACCGCGGTCATAAAGTGAGGGATCAGTTTATACAGTGAGGGTAATATTATAATTTATTGTTTGTTTATAAAATTCTAATTAGTTATCATTCCACGTCTTCCTGCCTAGTTATGGGTTAATTAGTAAGACTTGTATCACAAAACCATTATTATCTCCAAAAAAATTATTGCAATTTAAAAATATTTTCTGGCTTCAAATAACCTGAACAAGGTTGATAACCCATAGAAAATAAATGAATGAATGAATCATATATTGTGGGTGTTATCTATCAGTTATGAGCACTGCTTTGCTGTTCGCTACTTGAAGGGTTCTTCTTATTGATATGCTGTATCCCCTCAGGATGTAGGCAATCATGGCACTCCACAACTTTCTGTCCCTTGTAGCTCTGTAAATTTTGTCTTCCTCTTATTTCTTCTAAACCCTGTTCTGCCATCCATTTACTCAAGCTCACAAAGTATGTCATGCACTGTTTTCCTCTGTCTCTCTTGCCCCTTCAATCAGTCCTGTGAGTATCAGATTTTCCAAGCTCTCTTTCCTTATTATGTATTACAGAAACCTCAATTGTCTATACCTGATGTTAAGTATTAGTTTCCTTTTTGTTTCTATTTTCTCCAAAACTTCGTTGTTGCTCACATGCTTGGTTCATGATATCCTCAGTATCCTTCTGTAGAACCACATTTCTGTTGCTTCAAGTCTCTTCATCTTTGAGGAGATTGTCCAGCACTCACTACCTGGAGGATATATATCACATAACTGCTAAGTAAAGTTTTTCTATTTCTTAATACTCTGCTTAGTTTTTGGAATGTATCTTTGGCTACCCCAATACACCTTTCTTTGGCTACCCCAATACACCTTTCGAGCGAACAATTTGAAAGAACTTTTCGAAAAATCAAACCCCAATTTGATCTTGACATTTCTTAGGAAAGTTGGACTATATAATAAAATATAATTCCAATTTGGTGTCTGATGATGAAAAGGGAAACCTTTTGATACTTGTCGGAAAAAAGTGAGAAATTTTCAAAGAACGCACCTCAGAAAACAGTGAATTTTTAAAAACAAAAAGCAAGACAACATTGAAAAAGAATGAAAGGAAAGTGAAAGTTTTTTGAAAGCATTTCAACCTTATTTAAAGAAAAAAAAAAAAAACCAACCGTTTGACCTTAAATGATCTCTTGCTGAACGATGGGTCATTAAGTTTTAAACAAACAAACAAACACCTTTCGATTTCAGTGTCACACTTTCCTCCGTCTGTTAAAACACTTCCCAGATATTTAAATTTATGCATTTGTTTAATTTTAATATCTCTGATATGCAATTTGCACTTTGGGCTCATCCTTTTGCTAACAACCATGCATTCTCTCTTCTTGTAGTTGATGTTTAATCTTTTCTTTTCGTTTTCCTTCACTCCCTTCTGTAGGATTTTTTATAGTTTTCTTTCCAGGTCTGCTATCAACACTATTTCATCTGCATATCTTATGTTGTTAAGATTTTAGCTGCCAATAATGAATCCTGGTGGTAATTCTAGCTCTTTCAGAATTGCCTCACTGTATTGGTTGAATAAGTCCACTGAGAAGACACATCCTTGTTTTACATCCCTTTCTATTTTTGTATATCTGCTGAACTTATTTACTTTCCATATACAAGCAGTTTGCTGACAGTATAAGTTCTTGATTATTCTAATAGCCTTCCAAAATATATCAAGGTTGCTGATCAGTTCTAATAGATCTTTGTGGCATACTTTATCAAATTGGGTAATCTATAAAACATTGGTACACGTCCTTCTGCATTTGTATTGCTTGTTTTTATAACATTGTGAGCATAAATATTGCATTCCTTATTTCAGTGTCTTTGATGAACCTGCACTGTTCCTGTCCTATTTTTGGTCTGATTCTGCTGTGCACACTATTCATCAGAATTCAAATGATAATTTTCATTATATGGCTCATTAGGCTGATTGTCTGATGGAGTTCACAGGTAGTGCTATGAAAAGAGACCTACTTTGGTCTTCCAGTATATCACTACTATTGTAGATTTAATTATTCCCTTAATCTTGTCTATGCCAAAATCATTCAAAGCTGCCAGCATCTCTATTACTGGCCCTGCTGCTTTGTTTCTGTTCAATTTCGACAGTACAGATTCTACTTCAGATTTTAATATTTCTGGTTCATCAATATTTCTTTGAACTGCCAGTTGTTCTCTTTCATCATGGAAATATTCGTTCAATCTCTGGTGTATTTTTATTTCTCTGATAACAGCATTCCATCCTTGGATTTTATGCATCCTGTTGATAAGCATGTCTTTTGTCCTGTTAGTTATCTTATTCTTTCATGCATATTTGCCTTGTTAAACTCATTCTTTATATTTCTAAACATTTTTTATTGAGCAGTTCCTCTTTAGCCTGCCTGCATTTGTTCCTTATTTCTTTGTGTAGTGTCCTATTTTCTGTTCTGTGTCTTAGCATTGTTTTTGTCTCCTTTTCATCACATCAAGAATTTAATCTGACATTCATTTTTTTCTTTGTCTATTTTCCTTTGGGATGATTTTGATTTTTGAGAATAATTATATTATTAATCTATAAAACACAGGAAAACATCCTTTTGCATTTGTATTGCTCTTTCTAATAACATTCTGCTTCTTAGACAGTGCTATGAAAATAGGTCTACTTAGGTCTTCCAGTGTACCACCACTGTTGTAGATTTAATTTATTAATTCTATAATCTTGTCTATACCGAAATCATCTAACGCCACCAGTATCTCTATTACGATTATGCCTGGCCCTGTCACTTTGTTTCTATTCAATTTGGCCAGTGCAGATTACTCACCAAATTTTAATATGTCCGATCTGTCAATATTTCTGTGTATTGCCAGTTGTTCTCTTTCATCTTGGAAGACTTCTCTGAAATATTCGTTCGATCTCTGATGTATTTTTCTTTCTCTGATAACAGCATTCTGTCCTTGGATTTTATGCATCCTCTTGATAAGCATGTCTTTTGTCCAGTTTGTTTTCTAATTCTTTTAGGCATGTCTGCTCTGTGATACTCATTCTTTCTAATTTTTTATACATTTTATCTAAGAAAAATTTTTTTTCGACACCAAAACTACTGTCCAATTTGTTTTAGTATCTGTGTCGGAATAATAATAAAAAGAGTATCTAATACGTGTCAAGAACTATATTTAGACATTGCTTAATGAAAGGAAAAAATGTTTACAAAAAAGGTAATATAAATGAAAAGAAAAACTAGTCTAGCATTGAGAACTGACATCACATACAGATGTCTTAAATGAAGGATTGATTTGTCCTTTTTTTATGGTTTATCAACCCTTTGTGGATTATTTAAAGCCGGAACATTTTATGTTGTAAGAATAATTTTTTTTTTTTTTTAATAAATACTGCATTAATTTTTTTTTTTAATTTTTTGAGAATAACAATGTTTTTCCCACATACAAGTCTTACCATAATCTATAGCTAGGGAGAGGTGATGGATTCATGCCTTTCCCAAGGATATTTGTGTATAAGTGAATGTAACGAACCTGACTGGAATTCGAACTCAGATCTCCGATTACTCATTCCGTGCTGCTAACACACACACACACACACACACACACACACACACACACACACACATCCATGTTTAAATGAAGGAAGCGTCAATAAAAACAAGAAAGAAAACAATAGAAACTAAATTTACCAAATTATTATTGTTGTTGTTAAAATAATAATAATAATAATGCCTATAGAACGCCTACAAAGTGATGCTTGTTTACAAATAGGAAGGCAAATATACCCATCATAACACCGAGTCTGATAAGTGCTTACACACCCAAATGTGCGCATTATGATGATGTTTTGTTAAGAATACAACGCATAAACTTGCAGATGGGCCTTAGTTAAAAAAAAAAAAAAAAAAAAAAAAATAGGTCGGGTAACTCAGTCCGCTCAAACGGTTTACGACTGAGAGTGTCTTTCTAGATATGATACCCAAGTTTTCTTGGCTGCCTCATCCCTTAAAGTGGGAGCTTGTTAATTTTAAACACCTCCAGAACGAAACTACTCTCTCTCTAGTTTAATCGTCTGAAACGAGCTACTGACTTCAAGCGTGTAAATTCGTGAATAAATTCCTTCTTGTTTTGTCAAAATTACCCGTGTGTTTCCTCGTAATAATTATCATTCTTCATTAATCTTCTTAGCCTGCGTAAATCAACTGTTCATATTTTTAACTTCACGCCACTAAACTCGGACCAACGTTTTCCGATGACATGAAGTGGAAAAATTCAATACTGAATTACAGTAATTGCGAGGACCGCTGTTAAGAAAGTTGGTTCCCTGTGTCACGCTAGAAATTTTTTCTTGCCAAAATAATTTAAGTCTACTACTCATCCTTTCTTTGAATATTGCTACCACATCGAGTCTGGTGCTCCTGTTATATTTGTTATGATAAAATTCAAAGAATCTGCAATGTTATTGGTCCTGACCTAGCATCCTAGTTTCAGTCATTTTCCTACCGCCGTAATGTAGCTCCTCTGTGTCTTTATTAGTTTTATTTCCTAATACACAGACCAACTTTTCTCTCTTTTTTCTCTTTGCAATAAAGAATACATCATTTTTTTGTTAATTAAAACTAGGGAAGGAAACAAGTACTATAATTAATTCTCACCTCTTAAATTTTTTTTTTATAATCTTCTCGACAAAATTCAACCATTTCTGAATTCAAAAGCCCATAATGTTCGTTTCTCGTGTTGCTAATATTGAAAAAAGCTCAACAATCACATACTTTATTTAACCAGAAAAATCCTGTGCGAATAATTTTGTCTGTCCATTATTTTCTGTTCATTATTGATAGTTTTTTTTTTTTTTTTTTTAATTAATAGGATTTCGAACTTATTGCACACCTGAGAGGTTTTATAACCCAAGTTAAGTAAGCTTTTTTTAAATGCGTTTAAATTAATTAATTAATTAATTAAAAACCTGTAGAAAAATATATCTTCATTCATCTCTCTTTTTCCTAGCAAATAGGAAAAAATATCATCTGCAATTTATTGCTGAGTGATAAAAATCTATAAAGATACTGATTTCTGATCTTAACTGTTATTTGTTAACGGATTTTAAATTTAGAAAATTTACATGCCATAGAGAGAGAGAGAGAGAGAGAAACAACAGTGAAAAGTGAAAACAATATCTTAAAAAACAAAGTCGAATTGCATCACTAAGGAGGTAATTAATATACACACATACAGAGATCGAGAGAGATTGAAAGACATGGCTATATATATATATATATATATATATATTTGTCTCAGTGAATAATTTAAACAAGTTTTGTGTACTTACTTTCAATACAATCCAGTGAGACATACTCTTTGAATGCTGCCAAAATACGAAATATATATATATATATATATATATATATATATATATATATAGTTATTTTCACCACAGCTTGGGAGTGTTTTGTTTGACTAGCACAAACAATAGCTAAGATTTAAAAATATTCCTTACAGTTAGTGTGTAAATCATCATCATCATCATCGTATTATCCCACCACCAAAAAAGTTTGAAAGTAACGAGAAAGAAAGAAAGAAAGAAAGGGATGATGACTAGCATTGAATATACGATATCAAACAGAAAAAGAAATAAAAACGTTTTAAATATATATTTTTTAATTATAAACTTGATATTTGTTACGTTTTTACAATAAACAATATTTAAAAATTCTTTTCATGCTCTTTTCTTTATTTTTAATCGAAAATCGATAAAAACTTTTTAAACAATTAAAAATGTAAAAAAATATGAAACCTTTTGTTTTGAGAAATTAAAATAGAATTAAAAATACAACTTTAAATCAAACTTCTGTTTGATTCCTCCTTGAAAATACCATTTGCGTAGTCTATTATCATCATCACGATTTATCAACAACAATGATGACCCCCTTGGCATCCTCAACGCACCACCGTCCCTACGAATGACGACGACCGTGTCATTTAATTTAATAACCAACATTCCCAACAAGAGATTATCAACAAATATAACTTACCTGAGAAAAGAAAACAACAGCTGTTTCTGCTTTTTTTAACACTGCACATAGAGGCATTCATAAACAGTTTATAAACTTAACTAAACACGACGTGAACCAACTTTTACTGACTCAAGTCGACAATAGTTAATTTATCAGGGGGCGTCACTGGCTGTGGCAAGCAAAAAAAAAAAAAAAAACTTATGTGGTTTATTCTTTATTTTTTATTATTCCTCAAAGTTTAAACTTAAAATATTCTATTAAAATGTAAAATTGGTATTATCTTAAATAATTATTTCTTTTAATTCTTTTTATTTTCTAATTTCAGTATTCTTTGCGACAACTTACAAAACTTTTACATCGGAGTTTGTTAAATTTTTATAGAGTTTTTCCCCTTGTTTTCTTTCTTTCTTTTTTTTAACTTGTTTTATTGTAAATGTCATTGTCATGTAATTGCTTCAATTGATTGATTCGTTTTCTATGGCTTATTAACTCTTTGCAGATTGTTTAAAAACGAAATATATTTTTAGATTATAAGAATTTTTTACGGGGTGGGTATAATAATGGTTTAGTGATACAAGTCTTACTAATTTCATCCATAGCTGGAGAGATACGAAATCCTTTCCAAGGCTATTTGCGCGTAAGTGAATACAACGAAACTAACTGTAAATGGAACTCGGCTCTCTGATTAACAATTCCAAGCCAAATATCCATTTACACTCAACTGCATATCCAAGCTTACAGCACCTGGTATACCCAAGTGGTCACCAATCTAGGTACTGACCAGGCTTGACGTTGTTTAACTTCGGTGATTGTACGGGAACTAGTGTTTCAACGTTATATGGCCGTAAGCCCTGAAACTGGTTCAAGTGTTACAATGGGTTAGTTCATGTTCTAAGCTATTAGTAGCCAGTCATGTCTACTCAAAGAATTCTGTTTCTTTGTTTTCTGTGAATTGTCATGACTTTGTGGCGGACTTCACCACATTAATTTAACTTTAGATTAGGAAACAGAACTGACGTGGAAAAGGAAAAGACATCGTTACACATAAAATATATATTTCACAAGATGTACAATATCAAACAACGATGTGAAAGAAAGCACGCATTTAAGTAAGAAAAGGTTGATAAAACAAGAGTTGTCTTTCTCTTAACTATTATTTTTGTATTTCAAAGTTAACTGGAAGAATGTTTATAATGACTGTTCTCAGAAGATTTTGCTGTGTAAGACAAGCTTATGTGAGTGTATAAGGAATGGTCAGCATGTGAATGGTGGTGTGAGAAGGTTGGCGCATGGTTTCGACTGTCGTGGATTCGCAGCTGAATTCTCACTAATTAGCTAAGAAAAATTCTTGCTTATATAAGTGACTATAGGCTCCAAATCGCTGCGCGGGAAAAGTTATACTTCGCGTGTAGACGATCTGAATGGTTGGCATTGACCAATCAGCAAGCGAGCTTTGGGGAGACTTAAGAAAGCTTCTGGGATCCGTTTCTCCCAAAAGTGCACAAAATTGACGACATGAAAATAGAGCGATAACAAAATTATCGCATTGCTGCGATTTGTAAATTGTCTATAATAACGTAGTGGTGATTTATTAACCAATGAATGCTTCTCGTTGTATGTGATTTGTATGTGTGTATGTATGTACGATATAGATCGGCACAACTTCCTGGGAAATATAGTGAAGTGGTTTCTCGCTGCCTTTTCCACGGTTTGGAATTCAGAATTATCTTAGAATGGTTGTCAACCCAAGGCTCCAGAGCTCCGTCTATCCTACTTTTTCTTCTTCTTCTTTGTATTGTGTCGCTCCAGGACGTCAGTGATCATAGCTCTCCACAACCTCCTATCCTTTGAAGCTTGTAGCAACCTTTTTCATTTTTAGTATCCCTACCTCTCCCCGTTCTACATCTCATTTACACAAGTTTGTTAGGTAGGTGTTTAATTCCCTTTGCTCCTCTTACCTTCAATATATGTCCTGTGAGTGTAAAATTCTCCAAGCCTTATTTTCTCATTATATGTTTTAGAAATTTCAACTATCACTTTCTGATTCTAAGTGTGTGCGTCCTTTTTGCTTCCATTTTCTTCTTTGTTACCTACATGTTCAGTCCACGAGATTCTCAGTATCCTTCTGTAGAACTACATTTCTGTTACCCCAAGTTTCTGCTTTATCTGGGTGGAGATTGCCCAACATTCAGTGACATATAGGAGGATTGATATTACGTAACAGCTTAGCACTCGTTTCTTTGTTTCTAACGAAATTTTCCTGTTTCTTAATCCTTAACTTTTTGAAGGCACCTTTAGCTATTCCAATACGCCTTCGGATTTCGGTGTCATGTTTTTCGTCCTATATATATATATATTATTTTAATCAGTGTCACCCCAAGTAAGACAGTACAACCACTAACACGCAAGGGGTTACAGAGTGTAAAGGCATTAGAAACAGAAACGTTAGTAATGAGGAGGAAGAGAAAAGAGCAATCAGGAGGACAATAGATAGCGATTGGCATTGAATTTAAATTCTTGCAGATTAAAATTGGCTGGAAGGGAGTTTCACAAGCGAGAAGTGTGAGAAAAGAAACTGTTAGCGTCGAAGTTACGCTTACATCTAGCTAGCTCAAATGTAAATTAATGATACCTCAACGCCAGTCTAGTACTACGCTTAAATTCATAGAGTTTAGGAAAAGGTTTAAATATTTGATAATACAAAATACATTCGTCTTTCTTAATTTTATTTTTGCTAGCAAAATAATCTGTGGCATTTAATTTGATTAAAATGCCGTATCTTTTTTTTTTTTTTTTTAAATCTGTGTCACCCCAAGCAAACCAGTACAGCCACTAACACGCAAGGGTTATAAGGTGTGGAGGAATTAACAACAGAGACATTCGTAATGAGTAGACAGTGATTGGCATTGTATTTAAATTATTGCAGATTAAAGCTAGCTGGAAAGCATAGGACCGGAAGAGAGTCCCACAATCGAGAAGTGTGAGAAAAGAAACTGTTAGCGTAGAAGTTACGGCTACATCTAGCTAGCTCAATTGTAAATTGATGAGACCTCGACGCCAATCTAGTACTGCGCTCAAATTCATACAGTCTAGGTACCATAGCAAAGAGCTTATCCGAACAGTTACCATGAAAGTTTGATTTCAACTACTCCAATTCGTAGTTCTGCTGAAAATATTGCTGCTTCTTTTTTCCTTTTTTTTTTATTTTCATTATCAGTATTAATAAGCAAAAATATGTATCCCCAAACTAGGCAGGAAATTTTTGGTAGACATTTACTTTTGTAACAAACGACGAAAAGTGTGATAAAGAAAACGAACGCGCATATGAATAGCAAAAACTGTCTTCCAGAAACTATCGAAAATACTAAGACATATGAAAATCTTAGAAACAAAGAAAAAGAAAACGCTGAATTGAGATGTAATATGTAATCTCCTATATGACAGTGAATGCTGAACATTTTCGTCACAGATGAAGAGACCTGAAACGACAGAAAGGTGCTTCTACTGACGAACGCAGAGTATATTATAGACAATGTTTTTAAATGAGGTTTTTAAGAAAAATAGGGACTATAAAAAAAACGAATACTTCTTCTTTATATGCCATGTTACTTCAAGACGTAGGCGATCATGGCCCTCCACAACTTCCTGTCCCTTGTAGCTCTTAATAAATGTTGTCTTCTCTTATTTTTCCTAAGCCCTGTTCCGCTATACTCAACCTCACTAAGTTAGATATTGTTTTCCTCTTGCCGTTTATCTATCCCGTGAGTATCAGATTTTCCAAGCTCTCCTTCCTCATCATATGCCCGAGAAACAGTCTCTTCCTGATATTAAGTATTAGTTTATTTTTTGTTTCCATTTTCTCTAAAACTTCATCGTTGCTGGCATGTTCGGTCCACGGTATCCTCAACATCCTTTTGTAAAACCATATTTCTGTTGCTTCAAGTCTCCACTTCATCTTTGAGGAGATCCTCCAGCACTTACTGCCATACAGGAGGACAGATACCACATAGCAGTTTAGTACTTTTTCCTTGTTTCTAGTGAAGATTTTCTATTTCTTACTACTTTGCTTAGTTTTTGTAATGCTTCCTTGACTATCGAATTTCAGTGTCCTCTGATTAAACACTTCCCAGATTTTCATAAAGAAACTGCTGAAATTTCTGGGACACATGATGAGGAAAGAGGACCTGGAGAGTTTAACCCTCACGGAACATACTGAAAGCAAGGTGAAACAGCAAGTAACCTACTTAACAAGTTTGTGTGAATAGAGAACAGAACAGGAGGAAAACGAGTCTGGTGAATTTAACACTAACATCACAAACTGAAAGTACAGGGAATCGGCAAGTAACCTGCTAAACAAGTTTTTGTGTGAATAGACGACAGAACCGGAGAAAAGAGGGTCTGGATAATTTAACAGTCACATGACATAATGATGAAATCAAGAAAGGTTACTCGCTATTACTTGCTTATTTTACAGGTTTGTGTAAATAGATGACTGAACAGAAGGAAAGAGGGTCTGGATAATTTAACAGTCACATGACATAATGATGAAATCAAGAAAAGCAAGGTGAAACAGCGAGTAACCTATTTTACAGGTTTGTGTGAATAGATGACTGAACAGAAGGAAAGAGGGTCTGGTGAATTTAACAGACAAATGGCATACTGAAAGCATGTCAGCTGTGGTTCGACCTCAGGAGAGATGGGATCTGTCAGGTCAACTTATCCAAGACACACTGCACATGAATTAATGTCTCTTTGGCTTTCAACTCAGATATTGGTATGCAACCGATAGACATTGATAGATGGAGCTCGTTGGTCAGGTGTTCAGTTTTACTGTGACCCTACGATCCCACACAGCAGTAGGACCGATGATGAGGATGATGATTTTTCTTTGAAGAATAAGTTTGCCATATTTTATCAATTAAAATTTAATAAATATGAGAAATCTTTTGTAAAGAAAGCAAAAACATCTACATAACGGAGAGCGAGGTAAGATTTGTAAAGGAAAGAAAGAGGACGGTTAAAATGGCACACACTGTTTTGAATGTTACAAAAGATCTGAATGGGTTCTTTCTTTTCTTTTTATGTGTCATGTCCTTTCAGGACGTAGGTGATCATGGCTCTCCACCTTCCTCTATCCCTTGTAGCTCTCAGCAAGTTCCTTCTCTCTGCTTCCTCCCCCAGACCACATTCTGTCATCTATCTGCTCAAGCCCGTCAGGTATGTCACGCGCTGCTTTCCTTTGTCTTTCTTTCCCTCTATTCGATTAGTGAGTATCAGATTCTCCAGACCCTCCTTCCTCATTATGTGTCCCAGAAACTTCAGCTGCCTCTTCCTGATATTAAGTATAAGCCTCCTCCTTGTTTGCAACCTAAGACTTCATCGTTGCTCACCTGCTCGATCCATGATATCCTTAGCATCCTTCTGTAGAACCACATCTCCGTCGCCTCGTGTCTCTTTTTCATCTTTGAGGAAATCGTCCAACATTCGCTGCCGTAAAGAAGAACAGATATCACGTAACAGCTCAATATTCATTTCTTTGTTACCAAAGAAATCCTCCTCTCGCAATACCTTGTTCAGCTTTTGGAATGTGCCCTTGGCCATCCCAATACGTCTACGGATCTCAGTGTCGCATTAACGTTCAAGAGCGCTTCCCAGATATTTAAACTTCTGCGTCTGCTTGATTCTAGTGTTCCCGACCTGCAAATTGCATTTCGGGATCTTATTTACTCTTACTGATACTGATGACCATGCATAATGGGTTAAAGAACTATAATTCGTTTTGGGAATGGAAAATATCATTTCATGCCCCCCGGTACATTCGACCCGAAAATGTGAGTCTAGGTAAAAGAAAATACATAAAACATAAAATACAAACAACAATAAAAGACATGTTACAAAAGGATAAAGAAATAAACGAAGTTGAAATTCAATACAATCTTCCGTCTATATCTCTGAAGTATTTACATGCCTCGTGTCTATCGGATCGAAAGGCAATGTGTGTTGCCGCTGCAAAAGTCAAAAGAAACAGAGGATGAGCCTTCCTAATATCGCGCCACTTGTGATTATCACCAGGGGGGGGGCGGTAATCCAACAAATTCTGAAATGTGAAATCACATAACAAACGTTTGCCCAGCCTCTAAATTTTGGTGGCAAACGGAATTCTTATATATTTTGCTTCATTCTGAAGGTCCGGCAGTCCAGTAGAAAATTTTTGTATACATTTCGACTCTTATTACGGCTTTCAGGACTTGTCGGTTGGATTCTTTTGCCGAGAACTTAGGCTTCAGAAACTCTTTAGACTTCCATTTCAACAGTTTTTAGTTTCATATCAATTTTTTTTTCTGTTGTTGATATGTCCCTTTCCGGGACATATTTGAACGAAGTAACTAAGTGGTTTTGGCTACTATAAGCAAGTAGAATACGGTAGCAGTAATTGACTGGTACGCGTCGTAGTCGCAGGTAAGAAGTGTAGATCAATGGCGTAGTCCAATGGGCGTCGTTATAGACAGCTCTCAGACTAAGGCTCTTGCTCTCCTACATGTCCGTCGGTATTTATGACGGACACCAGCCAATCATATTCCAGTGAGGGGGAACACGGGTGTATGCATATTCCATTATATCAGTTGTTTCCAAGCAGAAAGGGTAACGTCTCTGAATCGTTTCAATGTCTTCATTTAATCCGGGCAGTGAAGAGTGGATGTCCATCTAAGGTCATCGTTTCTAATTAAGGTCCACGTCTTCGAGTCTATAAAGCTGACCATTCATTTACTCATATCCACTGAGAAGTCTCTTCCGACAACATTTAAAACAGACTTTTTTTTTCAAGGTTAATATCTTTCTATGTCGTAAACAGTCATTTTAAGAACTTTAGGCCTTTTGTACATTTTATAAGTCTCTTTGGAGAGATAAATCTTTCGTTCTACAAATTAAAAAGCTTGCCTCAAGGTTAAGAAATCTGTCAACCTACTGAGTTTGAAAGAAGAAAGTAAAAAAAAAACGGCTTTCAGAAGAAATTCCAATGAGAATTATCTTATTTATTGTCCTTTTTCTATACCTTTATGGACAAAGAATTTTTGCTAATTGCGCGCTATATTGTTTGAAAATTATACGAAAAAAATATGTGTTCCTTTTTTTTATACTTACTAATTGTTTACCCAATGCAAGGCCCTTAAGCCACTCAAAGTAGAAGGATTACAGATTGATGGTGTTACATATAAATGAAGGAGGTAAGAAGTGTAGTTTAAGAGGGAACGTAACAGTTAACACTAGATTTAAAGAAGTTAAGATTGTAGTTGTGTGTTGTGATGTAATGGATATTGACTCGGAACGGGAAATTCAGTTGGGTTCCTTACATTCAATCATGAAAGGTATGAATCCATATCCTCTCCCCCAGCTATGGGTTGAATAGCAGGCAGACTAGGTCCTATCGTCATAGAGCAACCAGTTTACCGTAGAATGAACTGGAAACCTACTGCTGGAAAATCTTCTGACATGTCACTCACGAATCGAAAGAGAAATGATCGCCTAAGCATGTACCACTTAACTGACTGAAGATTGTAGTGATCTGGGAAGCATCCTCTAGGGAGCCTGTTACACGAAGCATTGGTTCTTGAAAGAAAGAACTTCCTTATTACTAACGGATTACAATGGGAATGTTTCGTTCCAGTGTACCTTGCATAGCGCTTCTTAACTGTGAATGTCAAGGCTGTTGGAACTTAGGAATGTAGCTAGTCGGAACATTTGCCATGGAAATAGCGATAGAATAGCGAGAAGCTACTGTGGGATACGGTTTTTAGAGTGGAAAGTAATTAATCACCCACAAGTCCGCGAAGATGCATCTGAACTCTATCAAGACTGTAAAGTGAAGACTGTGCAGCTCCAGCCCATATATGACAGCAGTACTCCATTTTCGGTTTGATCTGGCTCTTGTAAAGTTTGAGCATGACAATAAGAGTTTGGTACCTGGCATCTCGGCTTCAGTCACTTTCCACCATAATGTATTTTCCTTGTGCCTTTTCTATAAATATTTTCATGGTATTTATTCTGATGAACTTTCCTCTATAGTACCTACACTTTATGAATTTAAACGCAGTACTAGATTGGCGGTAAGGTCTCATCATTTTACAGTTTTAATGACTAGATGTAACCGTACGTTCTATGCTAATAGTTCCTTCTTTCGTACTTTTTGTTTGTGGAACTCTCTTCCGGCTTCTTGCTTTCCAGTCAACTTTCAACTTCAAAAATTTAAATGCTATGTTAATCGTCATCTTGATAAAATTCAAAGAATCTGCAATATTATTGGTCCTGACTAGGCATCTCGACTTCAGTCACTTTCCCACCAATATAACATAGCTTGCCTGTTCTATAAATATTTCCATGGTATTTGTTCTGATGGACTTTCCCCTATAGTATCTACAATTTATGAATTTAAGCGCAGTACTAAATTGGCAGCAACTGTAAACTGATGAGACATTTCCCTTACACTTAAAAATGGATAGATATACCCGTAAGTTATATGTTAACAGTATCTTTTCTCGTACTTCTTGCTTGTGGAATTCTCTTCCGGCTTCTTGCTTTCCAGTCAACTTTAATCTTCAAAATCTTAATGCAATATCAACCGTTATCTTCTGTCGTCTTAGCATCTCTTCTTTTATTGCTTTCTCTCCTTAATAATTGTTCGCATATTCCCTCATACTCAGTAACCCCTGGGTCTTAGTGGATTTATTGCCTTGCTTTAGGTAAAATGATTAAAACAAATGCATCAACTACATGCATTAGTTTCTGTATAAGTAAATAAATATGTTTATTTATTTATTTATTTTTGTTTTTTTGTGTTTTTTTTTTGGGGGGGGGTTGTGTTTTTTTTTTTTTGTGCTCTTTTTTCAAAGGCGCTTAACAAAGAACTTTTATGATATGTTACTGCCTTCACAAGTTGACGGAGAAGGAGCGTACAACGGCCGAAACGTTGTGACAAATATGGCGACAAAGATAAGGACAATAGTCCGACTAATGTAAATACTGTACATAATACCTCATCTCAGAAATATAGACAGACTCTGAAGGTGACTTCTCTAGTTTTCAACTGTTAAAAGTTAAGCGTGAAGCCTCCTTGTTTTATTTTTTTTTGTATTTTTCAGTCACAAATAAGTAAGCTCTGCTCCTACAAACTTCCGATGTTTTGGCCAGGTTCAGTCTTTTCTTTTTCCTCTTTTATTTGAAGGTTTCCCTCTCATAGGTTGAGAGATATATAGAAAGAGAAGTTTATAGAGAGAGGGGGAAGAGCGGGAAATAAATAAAGGTTTTAAAGGAAAGCGCAAATGCCTTATTTTAATTTGAATTCTTTTTATTTTTGTCTGTATATTTCATTTTTATTGGGACTTGATATCAATATCGGAGCTAGACAACACAAATTAATAGTTTAGGAAACAGTAAATATTATGAAAATAGTCTTGTCATTCGTAGAAAATGGAATAATAACATCCAAAGACATTGGACGAACAACCATAGTATAGACATCAAAAGAATTATCAATGAAATTCTATCATTTTCCGTAAAAGCTTTGGACGTAATTCCACGGGTCGATCCTCATCAACGGCAACCAATAATGTAGCCCTATGCCCCACGGTGGTCTTCAAGTTCCTTCAGACCACCGTGGTTACTATCCAGTTGACTCTTCACTTGTTAACGCGTGGTTCGTTTGTCGCTAGTATCGTGATGATGAGCACGGTTTTACTCGACTTAGCTGGCGTTTGTCTGTTCACGACCATTCACTCCCTCTGCAACATTGTGTTTTTTAATCTCAGAGGGTGAGAAGATCGCTGATGACGCAAACTGAAGTGAAGACTAGTCGACAGCTGAGAACTACACAGGTACAAAGGGCGCATGCAGCCCACCGCAAGCTCAACTTTGATGATTCCATAGCACCTCATAACATTTCCATCTGCGGTTAACATTTCAATGTTCTGGCGTCTCCACCAGCAGCATACCGATTTACTCATCAATGTCTTCGAACAGCTGGTGTCGTCTAGGGCCGTGCAATGTCGTCCGTCAACAAGTACCCAGATGACAGAATGCGCCTCATTTTTTACTTGCTTGAAGAGGAGACGGGCGCTGACGTCTTTTCTCCCAAGTCGTTTTCCTGATATTCTGATGTGGCACTTGAAACATCACATCTCTTGGCGCGATCTCCGGGTACTCGTCCAACCGGGCCGTCCTCGTTGTGTATTCTCTAGCCGTGCAGCCCCGGTCTCTGCCCTTGTAACAGGTGATACGCCTCAAGCGGAACTCCGACCTCGCTACCTCGTGTGGATGCGACCGTATCTTCAGCCGTATCCCTTGTCAGATCTCTCGCCCGTATCAGCAAATCTCCCATAGTCAATGTTTCGATGGCCGGTGCTTGTTGCAACTCAACTCTGTTGAGATGTTGATTTTGACCAGAGGTAGAATACAACGGCCTCTCTATTTTGAGGGTTGGGCGGATCCAACTAACATCTATTACATTTAGTTTGTTTGTTTTGATATTTCAGTTTGTTTTGGGGTTAGCCCCCACCAAAACCACCACTACCACCACACACACACATTCATCGTCTATCATGGATAAATTTTTATACTATTGTATAATCATGCAGTTTTTTAAGGTGATGGGGTGTGTTTTGTAGGACCCCGTGAGAGTATGCAGTATTATGGTATATGGAAGATCGATTGGCGATGGATGAGTTCTTGTGGTGAATGTGCCAGTTGTAACGAGTGAATGAGACGTGAATCGGATTAGCTAGGTGTAAGTAGTAAGTGAAGACCAGCCTCAACCCATTCCCCCTCTTTGGCCTTGTGCCAAAATTGTATATTTTATACAATAAATATCAACAATGCACGTTACCACGCGAATTCCTTTCTCGGTGGGCGAACGATGCCCTCTCTCGGTAACTCCTACGTTACAATTTGATCAACCCCCAGAGATCCCAATGTCACATGAAGAGTTTGGAAGATCTATACTTTCGTGACTTAGCACAAATTAGGGAGGTTTGTAGAGGACTGATAAAAGACCTTTATAAATAGGCTGAAAGTGAGAAATGAAATGTACCTTCAAGTCGAAACAGATGATGATTTTATTTATTTAGGATATTGGAAGAACTATCAGTAATATTCCATCATTCCCCGTAAAACTTTGAAGTGCTTAGAAGACTTTCAATACTTTCGTGAGTTAACAAAGGACATGGAAATTGAGAGAGGACTTATTTATTAGTTATTTACAAAGTTCTTAAATATGAGAAATCATCCTGATTTGCAGAGTACCTTCAAGTCAAAACAGCTCTGATGATATGATGACTGCCGTTTGGAGAGATAGCTGATTCTATGTGGAAAAGAAAGCTAAAAGGACAACAGGAAAAGCCTTTATCGGAAATAAACCCTATTTTCAACACAATTACATACATATATTAAAATACTCCCAAACATTATTTTCTACTCAATATCAAACAATATTTATAAACATGCCCAAAAGATTCCACAATACAACACAAACCATTTAAAATTAAATTAAAATGTTTATTCGTAAGAAATTAACATCAACATGTGAAATATTTGATCAATCAGGGAAAACTAAAATCCTATTGAATTCTCAAGCCTAATTTCAGGAAAAATTCTTATAAAAACCCACAGATTTCGACTTTCAGGAGCAGAGATGCGACTATCTCCAAGCCTTTCAAAGACAAGAGAAGACGTGGCTACATAGCTTTTCTTTCCCTACAGTGCATGCTGAAAGAAACGTGTCAGCGTCTTCAAACGAATCATCTCCAAAAACAACAGCAGTGAATCTTTGCTAACGATGAAACTTTTTTCTCAAACATAGATTTTTATTGTGGACCAATTACTAAAAGTCTTTTCTACACTCAGCCTTTTCTGTGAACCAACTACCCAACCAAAGACTTTAACCCAACTAAAAATTATTTATACTCCTTTTTGAGTCTTTATTTTTTTCCTTCTTTCACACACTTTTCCCTAATTACGTTGTCGCGGAGCCACATAACTAATTTTAATTTTTAGATTTTACAAATGGCGAAAAATTAAGTTGTAGTGGATTCTACTTGAAAAAAGATAGGTGAATAAATAAATATAAGGGCTGCTGAAGGGGATATTGAAAGTGTTCGACTCTGTCTAAATGACAATACATATTTTTTTTCGAATAGCCTTCTTGGTCAGACCGATAACTTTTCAATGCTCATTCGTATTTATTACAGGGTGAGACAATGAATGGTCTGAATACCGAAGTTTTTTTGTTTGTTTGTTTTTTACCAATATACGGCTCTAGAACATTGGAAGACTATGTAGTGTCAACTCCGAGAAGGACCCATTTTTCTCGAAATCTAAACCCTCATTTGGACTCAAACATCAGCTACTGGAGTAACCATTTCAACCTTCAAATAGGTTCAGCGATCGATATGAGGGTAAAAACAGTATTAATCATAGTATAGCCAGACAATCTTAATCTTTGACAAAGATTATTCATCGCGAGTCGCCATTGTACAAGAGACCGTTAAATGACGTCATCAACGTTTGTATAACTGTAAAGACGCGAATATTTTTTTTACTTTTTTTCTTCCATTCTTTCGTTTGTAAACCGGCCTTTTCCATACACCTGGATGGATGACATTACATTGTAAGTATAAATCCTTTTAACTGTTAAACAAATAATACCTGATAATGTCGTGTGGAAAAAGAGGAAGCTTTCTTCTGATGTCGTCTACATCTTTCTCTGAGACGAGTGACAACCAATATTTTGTCTGATTTAATTAGGTCTGAACGTGGTAGCTTTAAACGTTGTAGAACATTGCCGAAATATCTCTCATTTGAGGGCATTTGTTGTCTGTATCGATTGATAATGCTACACACACACACACACACACGCGCACACATATGTATGATATTGTATGTATGAGGGAGGCTCAATATGTTCACAGGCTGAAACATAGTTGTTAATGTTAACTGAATTTTTATCTAAAAAAATCAGTCTGTCTAGTATCGATTTGTGTTATTAATATTCAACCCTGGAATACAACAAGGAAAGAGATTATGTTGAAAACTAACTTGTGTAAAATAAATACTATTTTCATTTTTAGGCTTCTTATTAATATACCTATAATGTAAAATATATTAAAAAAATGTATGTATGTATTTTTTCATCAGCGGTAGCACAACGCTGAGTGTCATGCGCGATGCAATCGTCGGATGCTGATTGAAAACTGTAATACATATATAAAGAAGGTGCTGAAAAGTTCTCGACTAAGAAAAGAAGAGATTAAAAAAGATTTCTAAAAGTGGGTCGGTCCGAAGACTTTTCAGTCTCTCTCTCTCACTCACTCACACACACACACACACACACACACGATCTGCCTGATTCATTTTTTTTTTACTGGTTTGGTACCCGTGTCGCTTCACTGGCAATAAGATGATCAAATTTCACGTCTACATTCTTTGTTCATTTAAAATGCTATATTTATTAGAAAATACATTCAGTCTAAATACAGAAAGAGCCAAAGGAACGCACATTCCGACTTATACGCTTTTCCTGTCTCTCAGGGTTTGTTGTCAGACAGGGAAATCAGCCCTCGCAACTTTTATGTCCATTTCAATTGTGTGTGTATGGATATTTACCCATAGTCACCCTCCAACTGGGGCGGGATGCGACACAAGATCAGTTGGGATGCAGAATTAATTTCAACGTCACCCACCGCGACGCGAATGAGTCCGATCTTTTATTGTTGATAACTCCAAAACGGTAGATTTTATCAAAATTTCTTTGTTATTTTCGAATATTAAGCATGTACATTTACACCTATGGAACTATTCGGGAATTTTTTTAATAGAAACTGAGCGCGGGGCTTGAACTGCAAATTACCCTTTTGGAGTTCCGAGTTGAAATTAACTCTGTCACCCGATCGGTTATTTAACGGGAGGAACCCGAGCGCGTACACTTAGGTCAAAATTTACCCAGCCCCCGTATACGCAGGATCGGGCAAAAAGATTGTCTGAGCTTGTCTTGATACTAACCCGGCATGTGCCAAATGTGTGTGCTTACATCTGAGTGTGTGCATGTACAATGACAGATCTAAAAAGTATTTCTACAAAATAACATTTTTATTTTATTTATTACTGAATAATTTAGGAAACTTAAGTTAAATGAAATCTCATAGTCTAATTTTTTAGGGTTTAAACATTTAACTTTTTCGCCGAGAATTTAATTTTAATTGCATCATTTTTCCTTTTTTATTCCGCTTGGACCATTTTTACCTGAATTCACTTTGCGTGATCATTAATTTTTTAAAAGTTTAACCCAAATTCACTTGATCGTCAAAAGTAATAAAGTGGGCATTTACTTTGTGGTCATCACATCTGCCATGTTCTACGTACCAATAAATTAGGTACCTCCAAAAGACAGCCACACCTAAGGTTTAATCCATTTTAAAAATGAAAAATCTTTCTTGGAGCTTTTATTTTAGTTTTAATTTCAAGCTAATAGATTAAATTTAAATAATATTTTTAATAAGAAGAAAAATACTTTGTTGTATTTCAAACCGAATTTAAATTGATTGGACTTATACGCTTTTCTTGTCTATTGTAAAAAAGCAAATCAGCCAAATGTTTTTTTTAAATCGTTAAAATCGGCCATATTGACAAATCTGTCAACACAGCATAATTCTCTTTATTAAAAAAATCTTTCAAAAATAAAATATACTTTTCTGAAACTTCATTCGAGGAAGATTAACTGATTTAAAGTTTAATTAATCTGAATTAAAACCTTTCAGTTTAAAAAGTATCGCAGAAAACATTTTTTTAAGACGGAAGTGTATGTTTTTATGAGATGGTATCAGATTTATCGATAACATGACGATTACGAGATTTAGGTAAGGGTTTAAAGGGCCCATAACTGTATAAATTACTTGACCAAGACAACGTGAACGCCTTTTTATATGTATATTTTTTTTAAATACTTAGTAATTTTAATAAGAATATTCTATACATTCTAATATTTTATTGAATTTTAGGTGCTTTGTTTAACTTACAAAGATGCTTATTGAGAAAATGTTAGAAAATTCTCAAATTTTATATTTGCTATAGTTATCGCTATTGTTAACTGATAATGTCGAACCTGGTCAGTACCTAGATGGCTGACCGCTTGGGGATACCCGGTGCTGTTAGATTGGATGTGCGGGTGGTGTAATGGATAACGGCTCGGAATTGGAAATCGGAGAGCCGAGTTCCAATTCTAGTCGGGTTCGTTATATTTATTTACGCATAAATACTCCTGGCAAAAGTATGAATCCACTTTTTCTACTCTTAGCTATGGGTTAATTAGTAGAGTATGTGTGAGTAAATCATTATTATCTAAATAAAAAAAAATCTTACAATGTAAAAACATATTCTGACTTTAAATAACCTGCAAAAAAACACAAATAAAAATTAATCACAAATGGGTTTTGAAAATGCGCTTTCGTCATACATATATATATTGTGTATATTTAGGCAGCAATTTTTCATTGATGCATGTTTCATTAAATAATATAGACAAGTTTTGTCTATTTTTTTTTTTTAAGTAAGTTCCTTTCATATTGTCTGATAAGCTTAATCATATTATCGTTGAAAGACGAAATTTTTCATGCAACAAAAACAGACTATCATTATTGTTTCGTCCGTGTAGTGTTTGATATATTGAAATGTAATTGTCATCTTTGATAATGGCTTATGTAAGCCGAAAGCTTAGATTGGATTTAAACATGTATCAATATTTCTTTTCGTCTTTCAATGATAATGTTATTAAGCTTATCAGACAATATAAAAGGAACTTACTTAAAATAGACAAAACTTGTCTATATTATTTAATTAAACATGCATCAATATATATATATATATATATATATATATATATATATATATATATATATATATATATATAATGGACTCTCTCGTCGGTTTCGACGTATGAGGATCTGACAGCTTATTGATTCAGTTATTCAATTTTGTGCAATAATCTTAATGACATTTAAGACCCGCTAGTGATTTACAAAGGAAGCCACAATGGAGCAAGTGTGAGGATTGTGAGATGAGATCACTGTTAGTTTGGCTGACCATTTAGATCTTGCTCTCGTTTCTTGAAGACGATTCAGACAAGCAGATTGAAAATTGCTGAGTCCACTAAAACACGTTGATCTCCATTCTACCCGCTCCAAGGCTAAGTGCTCAAGGGTGTTATGTGGTATATTGACTGCTGACAAGTTGCTTTTCAGCTTGTCTTTGTACCTTAGCCATGGGCGTTCTACATTCCTGTAGCCCTGATCTAACTGGCTGTACATTAGGATCTTGGGTATCCTCTTATCAGACATTCTCAAGACATGACTAGTCCACCGTAACTGAGACTGTATGATAAAAGTCTCGATTCCTCCAATATTACACCTGTTAAACAGGTCTACGTTAGATGTCCTATCTTGAAGCTTAACTCCACAGATTGCACGCAGACAGCTTTTATGGAAAACATCTAGCTGGCGTATATGGTACCTGTATGGAGTCCACGACTCTGAGCCATACAAAAGGATGACAAGTACAACAGCTCTGTAAACCCGAATTTTCGTATCCAGTCGAATACCCGGCTCATTCCACAATCGATGGCGAAGTTTGCCGAAAGCACTGGTAGCCTTAGCAATCCGATGCATGATTTCATCATCTAAAGTTCCACTGTAATTGACTTTGCTACCAAGATAGGTGAAAAACTTTACATAGTTCAGGGGTTTGTCTTCTACTTTCAATGGTCTCTGTGTATATATATATATATATATATATATACACACACACACACTTTTTAGGTGCGTTGTGGTGTAAATGGATATCAGCTCGGAATGAGAAATCGGAGAGCCGACTTCGAATTCCAGTTGAGTTCATTATATTCACTTACCCTTGGAAAAGGTATAAATCCATCTCTTCTCCCCAGCTATGGGGTGAACAGTAGAACAGACTGGATTCTTTAGCCTTGGTTGGCAACCAGTCTACCGCAGAAAGAAATGGCAACCTTCTGATGGAAAATCTCCTGCCTAGTCAGTTATGTGTTGGAAGTCAAATGATCGTCCAAGCGTGTGTCACGTATGGCACTGTAACTGACTGTAAATTTTCTCGTTCGTTAACTAACTAAAAATGTGGCACTAATTTAAAGCGTATACGTTTGTAGGAAATTCAGTCGTCCAGGTTTTTTATATCAAAGATCTTAAACTCCGAATTCCAAACAAAATAAAATTAAAAATAAAGACAATGAGGTTATGTCTGTTAAATCATTTTTATACAAACATGAACATGAATTCAAATGAAAATTAATCTTTGAGTTAAATTAGTCTTTGAGTTGAGTCGGGTATCTGGTACACATAAAAATTTATAGTTTAGAAAAGACTTTTAAATAGTTGGTCCACCGTAAAAACCTGAGGTTGAGAAGAAACTTTTGTCGTTAACGAATATTCATTTGCCGTCTTTATTGTCGTTGTTGGAGACGATTCGTTTAAAATTGCCGACTGGCTGTTGTTGTTGGAGATGATTCGTTTGAAGTCGCAAACATATATTTCTTTCATCACGTGCTGTGTGGAAGGTGGGGGGGAACAAGCTATATAGCCATGCCGGCTTGTGTTAGGCTTGGAGGTAGTCGCATCTCTGCTCTTTGAAAGTCGAATCTACTGTAAAAAAATTTTCTCGAAAATAGGCTCAAGAAAAATAGGGTTTTAGTTTTCTCTGATTGGTCAAATATTTCTTCATCTGGTGATGTTAATTTCTAACCAATATACACTTTGATTTTAAACGATGTGTGTTGTATTGTAGAAACTTTTTGGTAAATTTGTAATATTGTCTTGTCTAATATTGGGTAGAAAATTTGCGAGTATTTCAATATGTTATGTATGTGGGTATGTAATTATATTGGAAATAAGGTTTATTTCCAAATGGCAAAAATATTTACTATAAAAATGAAAATAAATCTATTTCGCCAAATAATTGCTCGTTTAAAATATTTTTTTAAATAAAACACATAAAAACGTAGATGTCCGTTTGTTCTTTATTCTTGGCGTAGGCATAGTTTCAAACTTGACATTTGTAAACAAATAACTACGTTCCGATAACTCTGTAAAAAAAGTTACGGATCATTTTTACACTGTCGATATTACGGTACCACCCTTCTAAAATGGAGATTTTCTAGCTTAGTTTAGATCTGGCACAAGGCCAAAAATATGGGGGCACCCAGTGGGGATATAACTCCCCAATTCTAAAAAATGTTAAGAAATCAATATTTTTCAATATCGCATCTTAAGAAAGGTAAGCATGCTAATCTGTACAAATTATCAAAAAAAATATTGCTAAGAGCGACAAAGTTTACGAAGTTGTGGAGAACCATGATCGTCTTTACCCTGAAGGGACATGTTTTTACACTGTTCTTCCAGTTAACTTAGTGTTGAATCATTGGTCTTCCGCCGCGTCTGTCAATTTTTACAAGATTCTCCCGATGTATAAATTGTTAAACTTTCATTGAAAGAACTGCCGAGTGGAAATACTTTTATCGTTCACATGCCACCACCCCTCCAGGACGTTGGAGAGCATGACTCTCCACAACCTTGTAGCTCTTAATAATTTTGCTTTTTGCTATCTCTCCCATACCTTGCTCCACCACCCATTCACTCAAGCTCGCCACGTAGATTGTGCGTCGCTTTCCTCTGTCTCTCTTACATTCAATCTGTATCAAATTTTTCAAGCACTCCTTCCTCCTCGTGTCCCAGAAACCTCACCTGTCTTGATTTTAAGTATAATTGTCCGTTTTGTTGCTCACATATTCGGTCCTTGGTATTCTCAGCATCCTTCTGTAGAACCACGTTTCTTTTGTTTCAAGTCTTTTCTTCATATGTGAGGAGATTGTCCAGCATTCACTGCGATATAGAAAGACTAAATAACACATAAGTTCACTCGGTACTCTTTTCTTTGTTTCTAACGATGTGTTTTAAAACCTGTTTCGTGTCATGATTTCGTTAAATTATTGCGAAGATAACATTTTTCGATAAATTTTACTGAATCAGGGTTTGTTTACAACTGAATCATTGGCAAACTAGGACCTTCGTGTCCGAAAATAAAAGTGTCAAAAGGACGGTTTTTTGCCTTGACACCGCTATTATTTTAACTACCTTCACTCCTCAGCAGCAATGTTTGCTGTTTTAAGAAGCGCTTATTCAGTCAGTAATATGCCATGCGTGATACGCTTAGGCGATCATGTATCTTTCGATACATGATTGACGAGGCAGATTTTTTTCCCGCAGTAGCGCTTATTAGAATTGTAATAAAACCTAAACATAAAAGTGAATTTATACATTTTCTTGAGAATTGACAACAAAAATAATATATAAATATTTATTACATTATTTTTTTTTTTACACTATTGCATTGTTTACTGAAATGGTTGGCAAAACATTGGTTAATTAATTGCAATCAATTCGAACTTTATATATAGTAAATAATAAGGATTTCCTTATATTTGATTTACATATTTTATAAACTATCTTTTTTTGTACCTCTTGGTTATATAAATATTATATTCACTGTTGTGCAAAAAATCTTGTTTGAATTTTATTCTTTTGTTGTTAAATTATTTTTGCATTTGCGATTATAAATGCAAGAGGATTATTAGACTACGGGTCAGTAACACCTACAATTTTAAATAAATGTTTATAAATGTATGAATAAAAAAATTGTTTTCATTCGTTATTTATTTCTTTATAAATTGGTAAATGATATTGCATTGCATTAGGTTTAAATTGGATTAGTTTTTAGAATGTAAATATAAAATTATTCTTGTAAATAAACACTTAATTATTGTTGGGCACCTATTTAGGTAGGTCCACCAAAGAATCCCTAAAAAATGACCATACATGATAAAAATGAAAAAATAAAAAAAATTACCCAAACTGGGCCAAACTTGATAAAAACAAAGTTTTATCGTCAAAATCTTTGTTATTATTAAGAACAAAAAACAATGGATTTATTTTTATTATTAAATTATTATATATATTGAATGCTATTTAGAACCTTAAAAATCTTGGTTAAAAATTTTGTTTTCTTTGCAGCAACGTACCATACTTATTATGGGATATTTTTAGTTAACGTCTTTTTGCGGTGCAAACCACATTGATTTGGAAATTCCTGCAAAAATCAAATAATTGTCGGATTTTAATACAACTTTCATAAATTATATTTTAGAAACATTTCTTTTTAGTTTTTTTTAAAAAAAGTCTTTATAAAAATTAAAAAAATATTTTTTTTACGTCTGTTACTTCAGCTCATTTAATTTTATCAATCTTAGAGAAATTATGTACGAGTAGTCTGCTTTTAATGAGCCATTTCATTTCGATGTTAGTATTACTCAACTGTCAGAGTCAAATAACATCTGATTTTACAGAGAGCCTCAGTGCAGGGCCTGTAATGTTGGGGCTTCTTTACTCCGCTGGTAGGCTGGGGCATTTTTACCGAGCGGCCTTTGTGGGCTGCTGCTATCCCGTTTGTGCTATATGACAAGGCAAGTCATAGATTTTTTACTAAACCTAGCTTAGTCAATATAAAATAGCACAAGTGTAGGTATCGAGCAGGAGCTGAATTTACTACACTGAGAATTAAGTGTCTAAGAAACTAACTTGGTAATCACTGTTACACGCTATTCTACAGAAAGGAGTTCACAAAAGGTCCGTTTTCTCAATGGTGTAGGTTCTTGCACTCTTTCTGAGTCTTATTAAGGATTAGAGGAGTTGTCTCCTCTTTAACTACAACGCCCGGAAAACAAATTCAAATAGACAGAATGATTCAAATAAAAGCGGTGGTTGCAAGTGTTTTTTTTTTGTTTTTTGTTTCTTTTTTTTGTGTTTTTTTGGGGGTTGGGGTAATAATTTTTCTTAATTTTCAGTAGCGGAACTTTGTCCTAAAATGCTCACAGTCAAAATTAAAGGGTGGGAAAAAAATTAGACACCTGTGATTACAATTGAAAAGTTTGACTTTAATTTGGTATTACTGTTGCCAGTTAATTTTCATTTGCAGTGAATGAGACGAGTTTATAAAAAATAGTAAAGTGTTTTGTTAGACAATAAATGACAAAGTAGACAATTCCATAAAAGTTTGATTATGTAATTAAAATTAGATGAATGACTAACAAGCTCTTGGAACAAAATTGAACAAACCAGAATGCAATAAAAAGTGGGCATTATTATTTACTAAGCTTAGCTTAGTTTGTCAAAAGGCTACAAGTATGGAATTCCTTAGTGAGAATCGAACTCACTACTAATGATCTAAAAATTCAGCTTACAGACAAAACATGTGTATTGAGTAGTGTGGGGATTGACCCATCTTCTCTGTCAGGAAGTCTTGTAGGTATCATTCTATTCAGGACTATAAAAGGAAGGAGATAAATCCTCTCTTTCTCTTTGTGTTCCAAGATGTAAGAGTGACAACATGAAATTAGTCTTCACGTGGAGATTTCTTTCCCCTAGCAAACTGACTACTTAATTTCATACAAACCACATGGACAACACACACATGTATACACACACTACAGCTAAGTATATTACAATCCTATATCACCTTTTTGCTACAGCAGCAATATATTCTGTTTATTTCATGGGAATTTTTTGTGGGAATAAGAGAGTTCTGAAGGTGTATGTAGGTTTAATTTATTCTTTCAAAAATGACTAAAGGTAAGTATAGAAGTTGTGAAGTCAGTGAGGAAAGAGAAATACAAACTAAAATAAAGTAAAAACTTCCTACATAGAACACACCAAATATTTTATAATACTTTTTGCTGCACTCAAGTTATTTCCCTTGAATGTTGAGTAGTAGTAATTTTTATGACATTGGCCACTTGTTATAAGGTGTTTACAGAGCTGGGAGGTGAAAAAGCCAATTCCATGAAATAATAATAAAAAAATTCTCTCGTATATGCAGCTGTTTTTGACAGCATGAGTAAACTAGTACTGAAATAAAATGCACTGTTTTTGAAACATATCATCATCATCATCATCATCCTCACCATCAACTACTTCTTTCTTTATATTTTTAGAATACCAATGTAATTCACTACTTCATCTTCATAATTCTTAATTCATTTTTTATTTTATGGTTCAGAGAAGATTTTCTGTAACTGGGAGTTGTTTTATAAAAGAAAATGATGATTTAAATTTTCCAAGGACTTGTGCTTATAACTAATATAATCATTAAGCCCTACTAAAATGAATCTCATAAAATTAAGTGGGTGTAACAGATGTAAAAAAAATATTTTTACCAAGATTTTCTAAAAAAAAAGAAAGGTTTCTAAAATAATCTGTGTGAATAAGTTCTGAAAGTTGCATTAAAATGTTATAATTATCTGATTTAATTTCCAATACTAATTTATGGTCACCTGTTAACATGAGAAAAACTAAATTTTTAACCAAAATTTTGAAGGTTTCTAAAAAGGATTCAAAAGTATAATTTAATAATCAAAATATCCTTTGGTCTTTCTTCTGAATAACACAAATATTTTGACAATAAAACTTTGTTTTTATTAAGTTTGGGGCAGTTTTTCATCATGTATGCTCATTTTTTATTTTTTTATGGAATCTTTGGAGATACCTATTATTTATTTATTAGATTGTTTATTTACAAGTATAATTTTATATTACCACATTCTAAAAATGCATACCACCTGATACAATGCAAGGTCTATCATTTACCAATTTATAAAGAAATGAATAAGGGTGGGGGGTTACTTGCTGAAGTTTCAGGGCTTGGATTTCAAGATCATATTTTAAAAAAATTAGAAAATTAAAATAAGAAGTAATCTAAGATATAAAATAATTTGAAAAGAAAATGTATTATGTCCAGAAAATCCTGTTTATTCAAATTTTGTTTTCTAATTCAGTGATATAAAATTATTAATTAAAAATGGTAAATAATAAATATTGCATTCTGAATGGTTTATATATTTTGTAATATTTTGTTTTAATTTTTAAATAAAAAGATTTCTTTTCAAATTTATTTCTTGATAACATGGTAAATAATAAGTCTTTATAAAAGGTAAATAATAAATATCACATACATTGTATGTATGGCTGGTCACTTGTATTTGAGGATACTCATCTACTAGGATGGCTAGCCAATCCCTATTACAGACGCTTGCTCAGGCGCATATTGAAATGCATCATTTTTCTCCACAAATTATAACAATGATTTAAAATCAATCATCATTTTCTTGTGTGACACACAACAAAGTGAAGTAATTCAGCTAGTATTTTTATAATCTTGTAAATAAACATTGCTGAGGGAGTAAAGGTAGTACAAAACAATAGCGGTATCAAGAGAAAAACCTTATATTTAATAATTACCCTTTATAATTTTAGTAAAGGTAGACACTAAAAAAAAATACACAACTACAATATAATATCAGCCCTTCAATATAATATCACATCATTCACTGCCATATATCAGTGATATATGGCAGTGGATTGACCTGAGGCTAGGTAGATGTGTTTCTACAGAAGAATACTGAGAATACCATGCACGAGACATGTGAGTAATGAGGAAGTTTTAAAGAAAATGTAAACAAAGAAGATGTTTATACTTTGTATTAGATACAGTTGAAAATTCTTGGATAGATAATGAGGAAAAAGAGCTTGGAAAATTTGATACTCTATTGATGGCAGGAGGAGCAAAGGAAATTAAATACCTACCTAACAAACTTGTGTAAATGGATAGCAGAATAAGAAAGGGAATGGATAACAAAAGGACAAACATTGGCAAGAGGTGCAAAGGATATGAAGTTGTGGAGAGCCACGATTGCTGAAAAAACACAGCATACAGAAAAAGAAAGGTAAACACTACCATTCCCAGAATACTTATCTTCTCTCACTCCTTCATAGTGCAAATATGAGGGGGGCAGAAAAGTGGTCAGCAGTGAGCTGAAGCCCTCAAACTATATAATAATTATCAAAGCATATTTATTTATATACTAGCAGTAGAGCCCGGCGTTGCCCGGGGATGTAACAGTAAGAGATAGATCAAGTATCGACCATCATAAAGACTGAAAAATAAAATTGATAAAGATTATTGTTTAAGCCTTTCATATCAGGCACTCAGATACCTTTGTCTATTAGGTGATTGTCTTGCTTCAACTTGAAATAGGCTTTCTCTGTTGTTCTGTTGCTGATCTTTTTCTTTTGGGTGGTATTTCTATTTTACAGTTATAGTAAACACATTAAATTTTTAACATGAAAAGATTTATATAATACCAGGTGTAATCAATTGGTCATAGATACTGTTGAACATCTAAAAAATATAAAGGGAACAGATTGATTAAACGGTTCATTGGCCTATATTATATAATTATTTAGCATGGTACAAAATTTCTTTCCTTTCTAGTAGTAGGCTAAGTTTAATAAATAAAATAAAATAAAAATATTTCTTAAATCCCCTGAAAAGCATCACTTATTTATCATCTCTTTAACACCTTATTCACATTAACACTGGCATCTTTAAGGACAGGTTAATCAGCTAACTTTGTTTCTGAAACCAGATACTTGCATAAGGAAAACAAAAGATCAATGACCCTGTACCAAAACAAAGGACAATCCTGCAAACACTCACTGCACTACCTAACTACTTACTGACCTCAATATAAACCCAGGAAAAGAGGGTCAGTTTTCTTTACTCTTTTGTCAGAAAGTGGGACAGTTTGATCCACTCCTCAAACCACCAAAGAATTAATCAGGCCAACTGCCTGCTACAAAGAAGGGGTCTCTCTCTCTCTTTTTCAACTGTACTGTGAACTATGAATTCTGTCACACAGGAAGAATATAATTTGTATCCATAAAAAATTAATAAACCCTCCAAAACGTTTGCTCAGTATTCATCCATTTTGAATGTAAAAACCAACTTTCTGTGTCAATCTCTACACCATTATAATTTTCAATGCATCTTAACATCATATGGAATTCTTTCTACAGTAACATAGCAATACATTTACTGGGGAATGGGTACTGCGCTAGTACTTTATCAAACTAAAGTAATTTATTTTTAAAGTCCTAAAGAGGCCATTTTAGCATAAGACATATATTTTAAGCATTATAAATATTGTATCATTATCGAAACCATGGCATCAGTTAGTGCATCTCATCTGGGCCAGAGAAGATTGCCCATGGACTGTAAGAGAATGGTTCCATGTTGCCTGATCAAAGGAGTCATGTTTCTAGCATTTTTAGGCAGACAATCATGTTATTGTATGGAGTAGACCACATAAATCTTGAGCCACTAGCATGAACTCTTCTTCTTCTATGTGCCATGTCCCTTCAAGACATTGGCAATCATGTCTCTTCACAATTTCCTGTTTTTTTCTTGTTTTTTTGTACTTTTTAATAGCTTTTGTCATCTCTCCCAAAACTTACTCTGCTGTCCATTCACTCAAGCACACCAGGTAGGTTATGAATTGCTTTCCCCTGTCTTTCTTACTGTCAATCTGTCCTGTGAATATCAAATTTTCTAAGCCCTCTTTCTTCATTATGTGCTCCAGAAATTCTAAAACTCTCTTTTTGATATTAAGTATTATTGTCCTTTTTGCTGCCATTGTCTTTATAACTTTGCCGTTGCTCACATGTTTGGTCCATTGTTTAGTCAGCATCCTTCTGTAAAACCACATTTCTGTTGTTTCACCAGTGACATTTATTTATGACAATTGGATACTGTAGATTTTGCAAGTTCAAGGTAAATCACAAAAGTTTCAAAGTTACATAAATGTTTCTAGGTTTTGTTTTATTATATAAACATAAATAACAAATTCTTGATTTTTCGCACTGTTGATCTTTCGTCGTTTTTATTATTTTATTTCGTAGGTTTTTTTTCCCGCGCTTTTTCGGGCAGGTGGAGAATTAGCGTGTTTATTTTTTATCCTTTGTCCTCACTGGCTCGCGTGCGTAAATAAATCGTTATTTTCATTGTTTTAAGTAAAAAAAAAGTAAGCATATACCCAGTTAATTAATCCTTAAATTTACTTCGGAACATATCTCTAGGGTAAATTATTGGATTTTAACGAGAACTTTAAATTTGTTTGCATTTTTTCGTATACAATGGCAACGCAATGAGTGAAAAAAACGTACCAATATTTTAAAAATGCCTCAAAAATTTATTTATAAACGGAATTTTTTTTTGTTTTTATACAGATTAACTTTAGTTTAGAAAACATTGTTATTCAAATAGAAACGTAATTTAAGTTCAAAGAAGGCATTTTGATTTTTATATTTTTCTTTTTAAAGTCCGTGCTGCAATCATTGTTATTTATTAATGTTCTTATACAACATTTCACTTCTTAATCCATTCTCTAGTCTTCTTCGGGTGTACAATCGATATGAAAATGATAACAACAAAAAAATAATTTGTTCAATAGTCTGAACAGCTCTTAAAATCAACAAGACTCATGTTCAACTTGCATATGACAAGTTAGAAAAAGTCACGGAGAGGGTCCCACTCCCAGAACACAACGAATAAAAACAAACTATAAAATGCCAACAAGAGTTAAGGGCCTTGGATGTTTTGGTATTGGGAGGACGCTGGTGTGGATTATGCACCAATCAGCGTCAAGGGCGCCAAGAGCAGATCAACAACTCAAAAGGAGATCAAGATGCGATAACTATGAATATGTTAATAGAACTAAAAAATTGGTTGTTATTAATAATAGTGTTTTAATATTTGCTTCAAGATTTACGAACAAATAGACGAGGGGGAAAACACACGCAAAAAAAAAAAAAAAAATCATTTTACCTTGGATAACATTTCTACTTCAATAATTTACCAAGTGTACCTCCGTAATATCCCTTGTTGTCGTGTTTTCTTTTTTGTTGGAGACTCCGTGAATATGGAAAACAAGAGAGAGGATAATGTAGATGAACAGAGGTTTGTCTTGATTTTCACTTATCGAAATCTTTTTAAAACGCGATTGTTTTTCATGCATTGTTTTTTATATCTCCTCTTTGATTCTTTAAAAAGGCAGTTTGATTTTTTTTTTTTTTTTTTAAACTTTTAGTAGTTTTGCATGGTTACAAAAGTGTGGAATAATAAACTTTTTTCTTGTTTCGTTTACTTTTTTAGTTTCTGCAAAATAATAACAATAAAATATAAATCTTGTATTTACCTTTTTTTTTTTTTTAATTTAAGAATATCTATCGAAATAGCTTCTCATTGTATATGTAAAATTATTAAGTATATAGCTATTTTTCTATTGAAGCTGTGGAAACACAAACATAATTTAGAGATTTTCCTTTTCGATAAAATAAAACCAGGGACATTGTCTTTAAAGGACAATGTCCCTGGTTTTAATTGCGTAAGAAGTTCGTCACGTGCTCCTGTTTAAATTGAGTCAAAGAAAAACCCTCATTGTTTTTTAAATTGCTTTTTTTTTTTCTTTTTAAATTTTAACTGCAAGACAAAACTTTTTCTCTTTTTAAAAAAAATTAATTTTATTGACTAAGCAGCCCTCCAGACATTTTTTCCTATGCTTCAAAAAATCGTTTTCAATTTTTTTTTCCTTTATCAAAAATAAGATAGTAGTTAAAGATTTTACATTTTTTTTTTCCAACCTTTAAAAAAGAAATAAAAGATAATGCTAGGGCAATGGTTCATTAACGTAACGAGGTTGCAAAACTTTTTTTTATATTACGTCGTGAGCATATTTTTAGTTTGGCTTACTTTGATCAGATTTTGCAAAACATGCCAAACTGGATCTCTAAGTAAGTTTATATAAAGTTAATTAAATTTATTTTATCTAGATGAAGAAAAATGTTACATATTTGTAATCATGGAGGGCTTAATATAGTAATTATGAAGTAATTAGTAATATGAACAAAATTCCCGGATCGGTTGGGGAGGGATATCCGGAATGTTTCTGGTCGCAATGCTTGATTGTACAACAAACACCCCAAAAAATGTGGACTCTTGCAATTTAAATTTGATATAAAGTTGACCCGCGCATATAAAACATTAATATTCGCGACCCTTAAACTTCAAATGCTGCAATTTTTTCTATTTGTATATTTAAAAAAAAAAAAAAATGATTACTTCTTAAATTATTTTAATTTAAAAAAAAAAATGTTTTCAAAACCACTTTGTTTTTACATCCGCGCGCGCGGCCACGTTTGTATACCGACAAGTTAAATTTGAAATGTAGAGACCGAAATAAACATGTTTTTAATTCTTATCACAGTTTTGAATTGACCAGTCAGCTACGACAGGGAAACCACTTCACTATCTTTACCAAGGATACATAGCAATTTATTTACAGATAAACAAAAGCAATTTTGAGAGTACAATCAACAACTAAAAAAAAAAAAAAAATGGATAGTAGGTAGCACATGTTTCTCGACGAGAAAATGACAATCAAAATGTTAACGTTCCATACCTACCTCAACAAAGGCTAGGTAAGAAATCTCTCTTTTTATCAATACTAGAAAGTTTGTATCATTAAAAAAGAGGGGGGTGTCTTTAATGCTTTTAATTATTAATAAAATGAAACTGAACGCATTAATTTTAGGCGGAATTAGACGTGTGTCTCGTCGTCTTTTAAGAGAAATCGTTGAATTGATTTTTTATTGTAGAGATACTGATTTTAAAACTAAAAAAAGGCTACCTGGTGCATATTACCGACAGAAGTGCGGAAACTTCCAATTGTGCAGCCATGTGTCGCACCTGGTGTTATCATTCATAGTGATGGATAGTCCTCTCTAATGGGTTAGAGATGCGATTGGCTTTTAGCATTTTTAGTTGTCAACTATAATCAGAATTTGCTTGATCCAATGATAGGGGCCTGTACTAATCATGTGTAGAAGCATATTGGGAAAGAATCAAGAGAAACGCTTAAATTGATAATTCGTGGCAATTTATAGATTTTTTTTTTTTTTTTTAAGTTCAAGTCTTATAATGTTTGGGAGAATATATAGACCTTTTTTTTTTTTTTTTTAACATAATATTGCAATACACATTTGGTTTTAAATTAATACTGTAGTTACATGAATGCACTCTAATTAAATTTTTAAGGAGGGGTGCGTTTAACAACGTTCCGCCATTTTTTTTTTTTTTTTTTTTTTTTTTTTTATCTCCTCTCCGTATTGAAGGAATAAAAAAATGTCTTGTTTTTAACTTTGCACGAAAGACACGATAATAATTGGCGCTTTTTAAAATGTTTTCATTATATTTTTACGTTAACCGTAAAAAAGTGATCATTGTCACCTTTCTTTTAAGCATTTATAATTTTGTAACACTTCTAAAAAGTTTTTAGAAGTGTTACTTACAATTTTTTTTTTTTTTTTTTTAATATTCAGTTTTTTAGTAAAAACTGTGAATATTAAAAAAAAAAAATTTTTTTTACTAAAAACTGTGACTATGAGAAGTAATTTTGAAAAACTTTTTTAGTTTATTTAAAAACATTTATAGAAGTTGTCTCATTCTCTCGATAAATTAGACAAAGGTGAGGGGGGTAAGAATTAATTTTAATTTCACCCACCACGATGCGAATGAATCCGAAATTTTATTGTCGATAACTCCAAAACGGTAAATTTTATCAAAATTTCTTTATTTTCGAATCAAGCATGTACATTAAAGGGAACGATTCGGGAATTTTTTATTAGAAACTGAGCGCAGGGCTTGAAATGCAAATTACCCATTTTGAGGCCCCGAGTTGAAATTAGTTTGTCACCCAAAGGCAGCTGCATTACAATCAAAAGTCCTCACTGTTTTTATTATTATTGCGTGGTGAATACTGATTGATTGATCATTGCATACAAAAACTGATAAATTTTAATTCGCTGAGATGAATGGGATTTGAAAGCATTGATCTATTCTAAAATTCGTCAGATTTTTATATCAAAATTAAAATCTGATCCCAAATTGCACAACTCCGACTGCTCATAAACTTTTTCGTTTTTATTTTAAATGACTGTTATTTCTCTTTGTGATTGTCCATCTTGATGTCCACTTTTTACAATTGTTAGGTTGATGGCGGTTAGGATTGAGAAATAGTGGAAATATTGATTTGGGATTGGGGGTGATTGAATACACCCTCCTCAAAGCACATTGCAAGCATTCGGGAATTTTTAGGCTTCGATTTTTAAACTATTGAATCAATAAATTATAAAATGATTGAATAACACTTTTTACTACTGTTGAATTCGGTTCTTTATGTATAGAATAAAATAAAATTCAAATCCTCCCTGTTTCTTTTAAACCTTTACTCTCCTCTCCAAGTTTAGCTGGGAACTAAATGGAGATTCCTAAAAAAGTGATTTAAGAGAACTTCTCTTAATCACTTTTTTTAGGAATCTCCATTAATTCGCTGAGCGTTCTTGGTATGACGATAAACTACGTCCAGCAGCAAGGCCTCTGATCAGGAGGTTTTTGAGGAGAGTGTAACCACCTCTTAATTGCTGGTGTTCCCAGGTCCACCCTGACCCAGGGTGGTGGCACCTGTTAGGGTCCCAGTTAGGGTCAAATAATCAGTTATCAAAGTGTAAAAAAAGAAATACTTAGTAAAAAAATTATTATCAGCAATAAATTTTTTGAAAAAAAACCAAAAACCAGCAATACTTTTTTGAAGGAAAAAAATTATCAGAAATAGATTTTTGACAAAACAAAATATTTGTCGGCATTAAATAACCCATTGCTGTAAAACCAAACCGAACTGTTAATTTGCCAAAAAAGAGCATGCCATGATGAAAAAAGTTATTATTAAAGGGGGAAAGACCAAAGTATTTTTTTAATAATTTTATTAATTTTTTTTTTTTTTTTTTTTCTTCATCCTTTTTACAGAACATTTGAAATTTTGATTAAAAAATCTTTTCTTCAGCAGAATATCATTAAAAAGCTTAAAGCATGTGTCTTAACCATGGTGACTTGTTTTGGAGGTGCTAAAACACTAATTGTAAATATTGCATAAACCACTGATTTTTTTTTTTTTTTTTTTTTTATTTATTTAAATTGCCCAAAATTGCAAACATGCTAGAAAGAATTAAAAAAAATTTAATAAAATACTCAAAAAAAAAAAAAAAAAATACTTTGGTCTTTCCTGTTAATAATAACAAACATTTTGACAAAACTTTTTCATTAAATTTGGGGCCTTTATCATGCAATGCTGTTTTTTTGGCGGATTAGTGGAGATGCCTACTTTTGTTTTGTTGCTTATAAAAACACAATGCAAAGCATAATGTCCACCACCCTTTTTATTAAATTTACTTAAAGGTTCATACTTCTGTAATTGTGAAACACAAAAAAGATATAAGTAAAGGAAATTCTGTATAAAATGTCATTAGTAAGAGGGCCAAAAATACCTAAAATGATTACATTTATTCTCAAATCTAAAATTAAACATTTTAGGAATAAGCAACTTCTAATTTTATGTTCAGTATCTTCAAAGGAGGCATGGTGGAGTAATGGATAGTCTCCGATTGAGGAATCAGAGAGCCAAGTTCGAATTGTAAACAAATCCATTACATTCACTTACATGCTAATACCCTTGGGAAATGTATGAATCCTCTTCTCTTCCCCCCCCTCCCCCGAACTATGGGTAAATAGCAGGACAGGTCAGATTCTCTAGCCTTGGATGAAACTGGTCTACCGCAGAAAGAAATGGCAACCTATTGCGGGGAAAAATCTGCCTCATCAGTCATGTATCGAAAGATACATGATCACCTAAGTGTGTATCACACATGGCACATAATTGACTGATCTTCAAACCTTTATCAGGATGTAATTCTCTTTAAAAGATAAAAAAATAATTTTTTCTTAAAAGTTATTATAATTTATGTATTCAAAGAGGTAAGTGAAATGTTTGATTTTTTTTTTTTTTTTTTTTAATCTATTTTGTTTCTTGTGCACAGGTTCAACTGCATGGTGTGTATGTGTCCCAGATTGAGAATGGTATTTGGAGTCTGTCAACATAAGTTTTGTGCTGATTGTCTTTATAATCAAGATGGCTCACTTAGAATTTCCTCTTGCCCTATGTGCAATAAAATTGGTCAGTTTCCATTGGAAAGGTAAGTTGTATTTCTTGTTTGCTCTTGTGTTTAGAAAGGCGTTAGAAAGATTATAACTTGGAACTGTATTTAACTATGAAACCCCAACTTGCCTTTATGATCAATAAATCTGTTCAGGACAATGAGTCTTATTTTAGTGAAAATAACCTGAAAGCGTTAAATGGCTACAGGACTGTTCAGTTATTGCTCCCCCGTTTCCACTGAGTGTGTACTTGCACTCCATGAAACGAGTGAGGTGTAACTGAACATTACTGAAATAAAAAAAAAAAAAAAAAAATAGACAATATCCCAAGACATGAGCAGTGGAATGAGAAGTCTATCCCCATAGATTAAATAAAGGGTTTGGTTTAGAATTCCTTGGAGGGCACAACAACCAAAATGTCGTTATGACAAAGATAGGAACAATAGTTTAAATGTAGTATAAATAAATATTATTACCATATATATATTCACATATAGGTTGTATTCTTAGTGGGGGTTGTCAAAGAGTGTTTTGTGGTTGACTTGCAGATAGGTTGCACTATAATCTGGGGAGTTACATGCCCCCCTCCCCTTTTTTTTTTTAAATACAAAAATATAACTAATATTTAAATATTTTCAAGCATTTACCTTTTATTACAAAACTTTGCTTATATATATTTAAACATAAGAAAAATGATTGGTTGTGGTATTTACTTATTGAGTATAGGGCTGCATGTTTAGTATAGAACAAGGTGTTAAAAATGTATGTTGCATGACCTTGTTTTGTACCAATGACATTTTAAATATATAAAGACCTGTTGTTAACTGAAGACAAGAGTAACAAAATAGTTCACATGGAAAGAGAATAGTTTTGAAATACAGTTAATAACAGCTGATAAGACTGGTTGAAAGATAATGTAGTTTCAAGCTCCATGGTTGTAATGCAACTTCCTTTTTGGTTGATAGGAATCTGGGCCATTAAAAGGGCTTATTAGTGTGCTTGCTTTGGTGGTTCACAACACACATGAGCAAAAAATGAACTTTATTTAATTCTAGTTAGAAGTTTTTTCCATGTAAAATCAATAAGGGTCTGACTATCACTGACACTTTTTTTTTTTTTTTTTTTTTTTCAAATTTGATACACTTATAGAGCTTCATAATAGAAATTGAATGGTGCCTATTTTACATCTCTATGTCAAAGGGCTCCCATGACCCTTGCCAAAGAGGTGAATTTTGGAAAATAGTCACAAAGTTTAAATATCAATATTTTTTTTTTTTTTCCTCCACCTACAAAGCTAAATTATAAACCACTAGCAGGCCTTGCCCACTCACTATCGCTTCACAAAGTAAAATATGCTCACTACTTTGAAATCTTTGAAACAACAATTTTAAATGCCAATTTCATTCATAAATTGGCTTGTTATAGTTAAGGAAAGTTTTACAAATAGATGCCAACTTGTTGAAGGCCAAGTAAAATGCAAATTTCAAACACTTTTCTGCACTATATAAGACATTATTCCTAAGCAAAACTATTTTTGATATGAAAGTCAAAACAATCCTCAAATGAAGGACAGTAATGAAGAACAGTTAATGGAATAAACTTTTTAAAATCAATATGCAAATTAGTTAAACTTAAAGAGTGATATTGCCTAGAAGATATTGAGCTTTTAGTGTGTAAATTACTCTTTTTGAGCAGTTACACATTTACTTATCTCTCAGTTGCGTCTCTGTCCTTGGGCAGAGTGTGCTGAGGGGCAACTGAGAAAAATAATACTGAAGAGGTGCCCATCCCTGGGGAACAGCTGCCCAAGGCCATGCTCTCCCATTGCACTAGAGGAGTAATTTTTTTTTTTTTTTTTTTTTTTTTGATAATGCTTCCTCCGAAAGAAGTAAATAAGTTGTTTTAAATCAGATTAATTATACTTTAATTCCTCAAATAAAGTTTCAGAAAAGTATATTTTATTTTTGGAAAAAAATTTTAATAATAGAATAACATTGCAAGGAAACATTAACAGGGTGCTAATCAGCTATTTTAGTATTTAAAAACAAAACTCCTTCCAGTGAATTTAAATTAAGTTTTTGAAATACAGCCAAGTATTTTGCTTATTGGGAATAAATTTAATCTAACTTGAAATTAAAACTAAAAGTAAATCTTAGATTTTTTTTATTTATAAACATTCATTTTAAACCTTAGCTATTTGTGTGTGTGTGTTGTGTGTATATATATATATATATATATATATATATATATATATATATATATATATATATATATATTAAAATCAAGTAAAATAAATATAACCTAGGCACCTTTCAACTGATACTTAGAAGTCAATTGTCAGTATTGAAAAACTGCTCGAAGGGGTGTGTATATTTTTTTTTTTTTTTTTTTTTTTTAATAGAATCTTAAGATTGAAGAGATGACAAGAGGGTGTGTGGGAGAATTATTGTCATCCAGATCGAGCCAATGACTCCCAAAACTGTTCAACTTTGTGTTTGAGCACAGCCGAACACTGTGTTTTAATCACAACAGCTTGTAAAATATTCAGATGGTGTTTTGTCCAGGCCCTGTGCAGAACAGAACTCTTCTGGATAATTTTTCTTTTCTTTTTTTTTTTTTTTTCCTTTACTTAAGTGTTCACCAATGGAAGACTCGTGTGTCTCTGAGTGACCGGATGATATTAATATATACTTAAGAATAGGACCAGGCACATGTTGAGTAATGCTCACTTCTAGCTGTTGAGTAGTTTTACCTACATAGTAAACATTGTACTGACATTTAAAGCAATAAATAACTAAGTTTTGTTGGGGTGTAGGCAAAGTGTCTTTACAGATAGAGGGAAATGCACTTCTAGTAGAGAAGCTGGTACACACAACAACAGAATTAAACCAGTGCATTTTAGATGATTCTTATTGGCAAAAAATTGACTACAAGATCCACTCTGTGGTAGTTTAATATAAACAGGACACTTAGGAAAACCAAATGTTTTCATATCGTCAAACTTAGAGATTTTAAGTTTAATGTTACTCGGAACATTTTCAGGATAGCCATTTGCAAGAAAAATGTTTGATTTGCTTGGGTTTGAGATCCAATTTACATTTCAAGCGCATCATTAGTACACTGTGGGTAAGAGTTTTGAAAAAGTTGATTATCCTAGATTTTAGGGCAAAGGAATCCCAACAAGGATATAACTTTTAAAAGTGGGTTTTTCTGTAGATGCTAGTGACATAAGATGTGGAACTAAAATGTCTAAGAAAGGCAATATATTATTTTCTCCTTCATCATAAATTGTAAGGCGGAGTAGAGATTGTTCAAATGTTGGAAAAATCTATTCACCTTGATATAAGATGTAAAAAAAAAAAAATGAAAAGATATCACCGACATAACATATGTAACAGTATGGTTTGGGAACCTTATCAAACATTTGTTTGTCCTGGAACCCTGCAAAAATATTAGACATAAGAGGTCCCAGAGGACTACCCATCAATAAACTATGGGGTAAACAAGGGTTCCTTCAGTTAAGTTTCTTGAGTCATATTCCAAGGACCATCCTATTCCTGTATTCTTGATTATATTTCTAAGATGCCAAAATTCCAGATTCCTTTTTAGTATTGAGTGTGTTTTTTTTTTTTTTTTTTCAAGAGATGGAATCCTTTACTATTCTGAAATATTAATTCTAATATCAAGAATAAACTTTGGTAACTAACTCTATGTAGATGACTGAAGTATATATGGAATACAAAATCCTATTAAATAATAAAACTACTGACATATACTCATGTCTATAAATCATTTTAGCAAAGTGATTCCCATTATAGTTAACACAAAATTTTAGCTTTGATCTTTCTAAGGCTTTATTGTTTACTTTTTTCTCCCCCAAAATAAACTCCTTCACTAGTGTGTCATAGTTATGAGGTTTCTTCAGATCAAGACAATAATATCAATTGGTTCAGCTTTGTTTTTTTTTTGTTTTTTTTTTTTTCTCTAGGTCTATACAAGGTGCTGAAAAGTCCTCTGTTCAATCAAGAAGCCCTTTACCTACCCCCAAAAATGAGGGAATTGGGTGGTACTGCAAATTTTCCAGCTTCCCCCCTCAAAATGTTATTAAAAAATCTAATTGCAAATGTTGGATTTCAGTTTTAATGTTCAAATTAAACTTAAAGAACAATGAAACTAAATGCTACTTAATGAGAATTTGGAAGTGAATGTCATGATTTCTTTCTTTCTACTTTAACATATTTTGATAGTGGCTGAAACACTAGTGGCCAACTGCCAGTTTCAAGCAGTAATGAATAGTTAAAGCTAGCTGTGTGGGTTGGTAGCAAATATACGTGAAGTTTTGTGGTAATTTTCCACTTTGACAGAAGTGTTTGTGCCGGTAAATTCCATTTAGGTGCCTATTTTTGCATGAGAGGCAGAAAGCCCGTTATCTGCCTTTTTAATTAGTTTGTTTTGAAAATCTCTGTAGTGTATACATATAGCTTATGTGAGAGTTGATATTTTTTCCTTACTGAATGCTTTTAATGCTTTTGGCAACTTTTTTTTCTTTTTTTTTAAATAGTATTCATCAAGTACAAGGCCCAAGAGCCACTAGAGGTAGAGGGTTGTGGTGTTGTATGAGTGTAAGAAAGGGCAAGAAGTGATGTTCTTGGGGTTATATAGGAAAGATAACTTAACTCTAGACTTGAAGAGGTCAAGATTTAATTAGTGAATAACCTTTCAGAGTTCAGTGAGATTTTAGAAGGAACTGGAAACCCAATCCTAAATAAGAAACCAGAGATAAACCTCTGCTCCTGTTCAAAAGACCTAGGAGGAGAGTGAACTAGATGATAGGCAAACCAATCTACTCCTATTGGGAGAGAAAAAAATAATTACTTAATTTCAGAGTTCAGGCAGCGACATAATAAGTAGAGTTGAAGTTGACTTTAGAAGGAACCAATCACAAGTAGGAAATGGTAAATAAAATTATGGAGATTTGCTCTGAATATGAGTTGGTTATGGAACTACCATATGATATTAAGTTTTAATTTGGTATCAGCTCTATTTGAATTTTATTTTTAGTTATTTATTTTTTTCCCAAAGAAAAAAAAAATGTACAAGAAATGTCTCTAGCAAATTGTTTGCTCTATAATTGGAAAGATGGCATTGTGGGAAGCATGTTTTGAAGAGGGGTTTGAATGCATGTGTCAATCTCATCATTGTCAATGACGCTTACAATCCCACAAAAAAAAAAAAAAAAAAAATAAAGACCAATTCTGTATACCAATTTTCTTATCCCTGGGAAGATTGCCAAAAAAAAAAAATGTGGACAAAACAGCAATAATGTCATGTCAAAACCACATTGTGTTATCTGAACCAAATAAAATGATTTCCTTTTTGAACTGTGGCGTTACTCTTCTGACCTTTTACAGTGTTGTCTTTGTGTATTTTTTAGTCAAGGGGTTTTCAGATCCCTTTCAAAACTTTCCCTTTTGCATTAAGTGGCATTACTTTTTTTTTTTTTTTTTTTTTAAATAATTATAGGCCCATTATTCCTGATGATAATATTGAAATTCAGAAGAGACTTGGTATTGTGGAGTGTCCAAATGAAGGCTGCTCATATGAAATGTGGGTCTGGGATCAAGAACATCATTTAAGGTAAGTTCTGTTGGGGTGATGTCGAAGTATATTTTTTTCTAATTTATATATATTTATTCGCTAACGTGTGTAATAGGTTACAACATGCTATAGCATTCATTTTTATACATATTCGGGACCCTTGCCTCCATGAGGTGTACATACAATATAGTTCTCAGGAGAGGTTGGCTCTGAAATAACCTGGGAAGCCTGTCCATGCTACTGCTGGCCATCAGTATGGATAGTGGAAGAGGGCAAACTGTCATTAATATACAGTGATCCCTCATTTATCGCAGTAGATTGGTTACGAGACTGGCCAGGATACCATATTTATGGTATTTATTTAACGTGTATTTGGACTTTTAAAACCCTCCTTGTACTGTTAACAACCCACTCATTACAGTACTCTATTAATAACAAGGACAACTGTTAAGCATTAACAATTTAGATTAAAAAAAATATTGTTACTGTATTCAACACAAAAGTTGAAGTAAAATTTGAATGATGATAGTGATGAATTTGCTGCGCAGTAGAAATGATGATGAAGCTGATAATTGTATTTTACGTCTCTTCAGACGGCAATGCCCTTTCCTGGGACACCTCTTCCACTTCTTCCGAAGGTGCAACCATAGTAGTAGCAGCAGGAACCACCTCTTTTTTTGCGAGGCTGCAAAAACCTTGTAATAGGAAGTTGCTGCCTCTGCTGCTTTTTCAGTTCAAAGAGCATCTTGTAGGGATTCATGACTTCGTCAACCTTGTTGCAAAATTGCAAAGATTGAACCATATTGTCGTCCCATTACTGTGACCCCTCTTTCAATTCTTTAGACAGGTTGCAGAGCTTGGCCAGCCATTCCAAAGTCAAGCCAGTTTGGTTGACAACTTCCTTTTTTTTTTTTTTTGCTACGTTTCTTCTTTGCTGGCCGACTTTGTCAAGTCTTAGAGGTCTGCGGCTGGAAGTGGCAGTCTAATAACTCGAAAGTCAACATCTTCATTATCCACGCTTTTGAATTGTGCATCCAATGTACGGGTAGCAAATTCTTGTTTTTGTTTTTTAAAGCCCTTGGATTTTTAGACTTGTAAATAAGTCCTGGCTTTAACAAAAATTATGCAGCATTGCCACAGATCATGAGGGTCACACAATCTTTGTATGCTTTAAAGCCAGAGGCTTTTGCTTCCTCTTTGTACAGGAAAGTTTGACGGCATTCTTTTCCAAAACAAGTCCGTCTCATCCATATTAAAAACTTGTTTGGGCTTATATCCACCTTCAGAGATAATCTTGAAAGTTTCATTCATGTATGTTTCAGCAGTGCTCGTGTCAGCAGAAGCAGCCTTGCCATGCAGGAAAACGCTTTTTAGGCCGGCGCGTTTCTGAAACTTAGCAAACTACCTTTTGCTAGCAGAAAAAGGACGTTTTTTTTTTTTTTTAGTTGTGAATCACTGGATGTCCCTGGTTGCAGATCTTCTACATCATCTTCTTTCTCTTCTTTGTGGTTGCCACTGTCGACCCCAGGTTCCTTAGTCTTGTACAGGCTCTGAGCCTTTGTTTGGATGATGTTCATATCCAAGGCTATATTCTTCTTTCGGCAGTCGGCTATCCATACAGCCAAAGCAACTTCCATACAGATGATAGTTTTATCATGAGCCATAACTACTCTCTTCGCTGATTTATTAAAGGTGATGACAGCTGTCTTCCTAGTGTTGGCCTCGTCCTTCTTGATGTAGCAAACGGTGGATACATTCACGCTAAAATGGCAGGCTATGGCAGTGATAGTTCTCCCTTCCTTCAACATATCCAGAAGTTTCACCTTCTCAGCAATCGTCATCATCATTCTTCATTTGTGTTTAGGCTCAGTACCAGCCTTGGAAGAAGCAGCATGCTTGGGAGCCAATGCAGAGGAGAAAATGCAAAGCAAAAAAAAAAAAATCCCGCACAGCATAAAGTAGTACAGTAAACTGCTCGGTGAGAAAGCTTGAAGTGTAATGGCTGCAAAAGAGAGACAAGGGAAGATGCTGTGAATCTGAGCATCGGTCAAAGCACCAATCACAGGCCAGAATACAAAATAGAAAGCCGTGATTCGTCATCTCTCCCCATTGTACCAATCACAGCCAGTCTTACAACCCACGTCGTCACTGAGATGGTATGCTTTGCGTTTTCTCAACAACAATTGTGAGGATACTGTATGCACATCACATTCTAGTGGTTTTGTTTTTTTTTTTTTTTTTGTCATGTGAGTTACAAGTTCAAATACCCCTGTATATGATTTTTGCTATTTTATGCTTGTTTTGTTGTTCCTACACTAGGAAATATTTATTATTAATATTTTAATGGATTTAATGAAAAATTTTAGTTGTTCATATATTAAGTAGTTTTCTAGAATTTTCCAGAAATTGATATATTTTATATATATATATATATATATATATATATATATATATATATATATATATATATATATATATATATATTTTTAAAATCCATTAAAAGTTGTGAATCCGTGATAGTAGAAAGTAGAATCACGAATTAGTGAGGGATCACTGTATGTGTATTTTTTTTTTTTTTTTTAAACTAAAGAAACCATGTGCCATTCCTCTTCCGGATGTCTCAGTATCAGTTATCTCCCTTTTAATTCAACTCTCCAAGTTTTGTTCACCTCTACTGTAGTCAGATATTGAACTTCATTCTTTGGGTCAAGTCACAGGGTTCAACTAATGCTTTTATCCAGTGGACAAAATAAAGGGTTCAGTTCGAAATTCCAATCACCTGAAGAAAGCCAGAGCATACAATGGCCAAAACCTGAATATGGCAATGAAGATGAGGACAAGTCTGGACAATGTAAATAATTACAATACCTCATCTCGGAAATATAGAGAGATATTAATGTAGGTACCTCCACTTTTTTGGTGAAAAAAAACGACATAGCATGAGAAAAGGTCCCAAACTTAATAAAAACAGTTTTATCATCAGAATATTTGAGGAAAGACCAAAGTATTTTTTGATTATTTTATTAAATTTTTTTTAATCCTGTCTAGCACAATCAGAAGCTGGATTAAAAGTAGGTACCTCCACGAGATCACTAAAAAAAAGAACATAGCATGATGAAAAAGATGCCAAACTTGACAAAAACAAAATTTTATTGTCTAAGTGTTTGTTATTATGAAGAGGAAAGATCAAAGTATTTTGTGTTTTTTTTTTTTTTTTTTTTTTTTTTACATTTTAAAAAAAAAAAAAAATAAATCTCAGTTTGAAATTCTTTTAAATGTCTATCATTTTTTCAAAACTTATTTTAAGAGCATCAGAAATTGTTTATTTAAAATATTTTGAACCAAGCCTAACTTAGCTTCTTCACCGTAAAGAAGTAATTTGAAAATAAAACAAAGCAGGCCATAAACTTTCACATCACTTTACAGGTGATGAATGACATATTGACGGATTACGTGAGGATAATTCCTTCTATGGAAGGAGAGAAGTGAAGTTATTTACATTTAAGTGAACAAATTATTTCTCGTTATTTTTAAGGAAAACTTTCAGTGCTCTTTTTTTTTTTTTTTTTTTTTTTGTACTGAGCTTTCACCATTACGTTTACGATGATTTATGGAAAATATAAAGAAATTAAAATAAGACTTTTAAGAGATTAAAAAGATTTACTACATTTTACTGTGTTATTTGTATTTCCATTCATTTTATTAATTTTGATATTTCATTAATGGAAAAATGTCATAACTGAGATTAATATAAAAATAAGATCATATAAATTTCATAAGATGATAGTGATACTTGTAGGTTGAAATTAAAAAATCAAATTAAGTTCTCCACACATATTTTGCAAAAGTAAAGGCCTTAATAGTTGAGAACAATGCTTAACTCAAATAACGCAGCTTAATTGTATTCTAGTTGGTCTTCCGTGCTTTATAATTACAGCCCAATTATAAACACAAAATTACATTTCTTAATTACTGCGGGTCTTCTGATTAGTCAAAACCATACAATTTACAACGCGCTAAAAAAGATCTCTCATAAGGACACTTACAAAAGTGGATGCAGCTTTTAACTAATTTTATATTTTAACAACTTAAATGTAAAAATTTATTATAATTAAAGAAATAACAAACAATTGTATTAAAAATTCATTTTTCATCAAAAATTTTTTGCTTTCAGAAAACAATGTCCATATTCATAAAAACAACTAAAAGCAAATAAAAGCATTTGAAATTAAATATCTTTGTTTTATTGAGTTTTGTATGTTACAATTCAGAGCTGATTTTCAGGTGGGGTGGGAGTCCAATTAAAAACAAAAAAAATAATTTGCATTCCTCAAAGCCTTGTGCTTTTAACTATTATAATCACTAAATTGGACTATTGAATTTCTAGAGTTTTCATGAAATTAGTTATTGGGGAGGGTAATAAATATATAAAAAAGAATTTGTCATGACTTTAATAAAAAAAAAAAAAAAAAAAATATCTATAATCATCTGTGAATAGTTTCTGAAAATTTCATTAATATCGGACAATAATTTTTATTTTTGCAAGATTTTCCAAGTTAATGTGTGTCATACAGGAAAAACGTGCTAAAAATTGTGTGTTATTTTACTAGTTCCGGTGATACAAAGAGAAACAAGGTTTTTTTAATCAAAATTTAGAATGTTCTAAAAAGGAAAATTAAAAAAAAAAATAATTAAGATAATCTTTGGTCTTTCCTCTTCATAGTAACACAAACATTTAGATGATAAAATTTTGTTTACGTCAAGTTTGGCATCTTTTTCATCATGCTATGCGATCTTGTGGGGGTACCTAGAAGTCTTTTCTTTTCCTTTTACATAATATCTACAGTTAGTGTTTTAGCACCTTTTTCAGGTGAAAAACACATTGATTTGGAAATTCTTGCAAAAAGTTTAAAAGAAAAAAAAAATTGAATTTTAGTGAAATCTCCCCCCCCTTTCCTTTTAGTGAATAATGAATTTTTAAAGACTTTATTTTTTATTTTTCTTATTTTTTTTTATTTTATTTATTTATTTTTTCTAATTATTGTTTAAAATTCTGCATTCTTCAGTCCAGTTAGGCAATATTGTTAAGTGAAAACAATATTTATGAATCAAAAATTGAAAAGCTCTGTCATTTACACTGAATATTTTAAAAAAAAAAAAAAAATTTTTTTTTTTTTTTTTTTTTCTGAGTATGGTAGTCCATACATGACATTAACTTTAAAAAGTCACATGTTTTTAAGAGTTGTCCTACCATACAAAAAAAAAAAAAAATGGCTGTCTGCAATTCTTTCATTATTAATTTCTGTGCTTCATTGTGTTTGTCTTTGCAAATAATCCCTTCAAAATTTTAAAGTAAGTTTTACTTTTTAGTTATTATTATACTAATTGTGTGTGTGTGTGTGTATATATATATATATATATATATATATATATATATATATATATATATAATGTTTGTTTAGGGTATTGACTTAAAAATGTAAACAATTATGTAATTAATAAAATTTAAAGTACTATAAAAATTTAATAAATAAAATAGCTAACATTTCATGACCATCATGATAACAATTAATAATAAAGAATAAAAATGAAAAATAAGATATTTAAAAATATAAATCTTATATCTGAAGTACAGTGTGTGTGTGTGTGTCCAAGCAACTCCTCCACTCCCCCGGTCCGATTTCAATGATTCATAGCTCATTCAGAGACCCTAGAAAAGTTAGGCTTGGATTCAGGGTTGCCAGATTATGCGAAGTTAAAAATATATATTAATATATTATGCTAGCTATTATCATTGCTTTCATGGTTCAAGGGAGATAACACTTTCCTTTTGTATTCAAAATTGCAGTGCATGTTTTATTATAAACTGTGGAGGAATCTTGGTTTGGCCATCATCACAATAGCTAGGGAAAGGTAGATGCAATAGGCAGAACTCAAAATTGATCACTGCATTTAAGTATTGAATCAATGTTTAAACTCCCTTTTAAAAATTCAATAATTCTTCTGCTACCACTTAATTTAAAGACAATTGGATGTACGTAGATCCTTATTTTCCATACAAACAATTATTTTTATTTTACGGGTGACAGAACTGGACAGTTTATAAGATAAAATTAACATGGTGTAAAGATAGGGAAAATAGAAATTAGAATTAGTCACACATTCAACATTTGAAGGGTTAGAGAAACATATCTAATTAAGTAATTCCTATATTATGGAATCTTTATGAATAAATGTGAAATTGGAGCACGATTATCCAATGAATTCAAAAAAAAAAAGCCTCAACTCTACTTTATAGTAATTTGGTACTTACTTGAATAATGGTTATCGGTTGACTGCTCTACCCACATTGTATTCTTTGGTGACAGTCCAACGAAGATCAAATTTTTGTCCGTAATTAAATACTGACTCGTTGTGGCGGAACCATGCTACATAAAGGACAAAGAACACTTCTGCTGATGAAAATACAAATATCATAGCAAATAATAAAGAAGGTCACTGGGTTAATTATATATTGATTTATATAATCATTGATATAACAATATTAACCCTTCCCTTTAAACTCTCTATTGTGACACTGTATCTCTTGCTTCTAAAAGTTGGAGCGGGTTAAACACACACACACACACACACACACACACACACACACACACATATATATATATATGGGATAAGGGTCAAGAATTCTGTCATCAGCAGGTCACGTGGGGTCTAGCAGCTTTTCATTTCCTGCTGTTACGTTTTGTCTGCATCCCTCTGTTGCTTTAAATTTCATGGCTCATTTACCAGAGCCAGACACTTCATTAGTAATAAGCCATCATTACCAAAATATACAATATCAAAACCAATATTTCCATGTCCTACTGGACAGATCTCCTGGTAGCCATTCACTAACATTTCCTTTCTTGTGTCTTAACACCTCACATTGTGGCAACTTTACAGGCTAACATTACATCATCTCGACACACTATGAGCAACAACCAACTCGGCAGCCTATAATCACCTGTCGACACCCAGCAATTATCAATTTTACCGGTGACATTGTGTTCGGATATACCCAACAATCAACTGATAGAAAAAGCATGGCCAACCCTCCTAACATAATTAAGTAATTTACCAATCCTCACCCCTTCGTACAAATGAGAGGTGAGGAGAAATCACTACTTTTTTTTTTTTTTTTTTTTTTCCCCCCACAATCCAACCAATACTATTCAAGAAGTAAAATCTCTCTGCTTTTAAAGCTATTGTAAATATCAGGCGGCTTCCAAAATCTGATTTTAATTTTCATCTGTCACTTGTCTTGTCAAAAATGTTTGGGGAGTTTTAAAACCTTGTAGTCAAAATGATTAAAGTATGTTGGTTCTACTCCCTCAATGAAATGACCTTCTTCACCCTTCTCGGTTTGATCATGCTATTCTGTGTCCTTAGGTTGATTTTCTGTTGGCTTCTCCTGAGGTGCGTCCTTAGCCATGGCATTAACCATGACACACAGTCTTGTCCTGGTCACCAATTATAACATGCCTAACCCGGCTTGATCATGGGTTGTTCCCATGCTGGTCAACTGATGGTTATCTACTGATCACTTCAGTTCCTAATCTACCTTGCCTACATTGTGTTCTTTGATCACAGCACTGAAGATCAAAATTTTATCCATACTTGAACACTGAATCGAGTTAACAGAACCGTGCTGCAAAAAAGGACAAGAATACTTCCACCAGTGGAAATACAAATATCATAGCAAATAACAAAGGTCACTGGGTTAATTTTCGATTGGTTTATATAGTTGTTGATACAACAGAATTAACACTTTCCATTAAACTTTCTACCATAACACTTGCTCTCTTGCTTCTAAAACTTGGAGCGATTTAAAACATTCACACCTCTTGTGGTACTATCTCTGTTTAATCTCCAATGTCTTGATTCAGCAATCTCATCAGATATAAACCTTTTGGCAAGAAAATGGCCCTCATCTACAATTGTCTGGACAGTTGTACTGCTTGATAGATATTTTTGTTTTAAGTTCTTTGGCAAAGAGATGCTTTGATACACACATTACTTGAGATACCTTTTGTGTGGCAACCTCTAATCCATACAGCTCAATCACATACATTCTCACCAATTTGAGCTGACAAGTTTTCATTTTCTGCTTCTAATATCCAGATGGATTCATTTTTTTCTTTAATTGTATATCCAGCACTTGAATTGATTGATCAATATTGTTCAGCAATTGGCATTTTTGTGCAGTGTTTTGTTTTTGTTTTTGTTTTTTTTCTATACTTCATTAAGGAAAAGTCTTTTTGTTTTCACTAAGTTGTTTTAGATACTTATTATTAGACGCTAATTGTTCTAATTTAACATTTTGAGTTAAGTTTCTTAAACAAGCTTGAAATGCATTTTTTTTTTTATTTTTATTGCTGACTACTGCGCAAATACTGCAGATTTCTTCATCTCTCTTGTTGACATTTTGTACAGAATGTTCAGTTTGTTTTTTTGAGATTATTCAAATGTGATTTAACTTTGGAAATTTCATTTGATAGTTCTAATTTATTTTTTTTATTTCATACTGTAGGAGGTTGTTGGTACTTTTAGTTTCCTTTTCTCTTGTGTCCCTCAATTACCAATCAGATTTTTTTTTTTTTTTTTTTTTTTTTTTAATCTTGGTTTAACATGAAAATTTGCATGAAGAATTTCTAAGTTGGTAAATCCATAGCACTTTCTCCTATGGATAGTTGCTCTGAAAGTCAGTGATCTACTAATTTTTGATCTGTGGATTTATTTCTGTTAAGTTTGTGCATAAATTCTGTATAACATTTATGGCACATAACTGTCTGATTTTAAATATTTATGCACCTCAAGAACAACTCCATTATTTATAGTTTTATATTGAACTGAAATATTTCCCTCATCAATATTGTGGCAAGTTAGTTTCAGTGCTTCACAGTTCGGTCTTGGGTATACATTTGCCATTGTAATGCTAGGAGAAAAAATTTGGTAAAGAATGTATTGTAACAATTTTTATATTTTTAAATTAAAACTTAAATCAAAATTATTGTGTTGCACAATGCAAAAATAAAATGTGCTTCTTTTGCTCAAGAGTTATTCAAAAATATTTGTTTCTTGAACTTTTCAATTTTTTATTTATAATTAAATCATTACAGTTTTAGTTAATAACAATGTCACATTGGCTTTCCAAGTTTAATAATAAATAAATTTATAACATTGATAAATTAAAATGATGAAAAGGAAAAAAAATTATTTTTTAGCTAAAAAAATATTTTCACTACACAAAAAGTGAAGAAAAGCCATAAAATCTTAAAAAGGAATATCTTAGTTTTATTGCTTTTTTATTATAGAATTCATGGTAGATTTTCTGCAAACTTGTAGTTTTTCCTTGTAAATTTTAATGATTTTAATTCTCCAAAGACTTTAAAGAGTTTTTTGTGTGTGGAGATTTCATGACCTTAAAAAACAGACTTTAAAACGTATTTCTACAAAATTAAAGCTAGCTCCTGCAAGGGGATAGGTCTTGATTAGGCTTTCATCACAATAGGTAGGGAGAAGTAGATGTGATAGGCAACAATAAATTACAAAACTCAAAATTAATCGCTGCATTTAAGTATTGCATTAATATTTAAGCTTACCTTTTAGAAAAAGAAAAAAATTTTGTCAAAAAAAATTGTTTTTTAAAAAAAAAAAAAAAAAATCACCAGAAACAATCACAGTAATGAAAACTTGGGGATCCAAAATTTCAGGATTGCTGGTCCAGATTCGGCCCAGAATGTTTTTAACTTGCTCACAGTCGGCCCGATTCCAAAATGGTATGATATATTGGGCTATGGCCTCTAGGAGTGAGATTGAAAAAGTGTGAGGCAGTGACATTCGCATTTATTATATAGATGTAAATTGTGTGTTGTTGTTTTTTGTTTTTTTAACTAGCTTTTCATAATATCTATATTTCAATATATATCAAGTTTTTTTTTTTTTTTTTCAAGCACAGTTGTATATAATATTAGTCAAATAATTACTCCAACAATTCAGTCCATCCAAAAGACCACTATTAATTTTACTATTGTCAGCTATATAGAGCCTCATTTAATGAAATATTATTTTTCAAAATAAGTCAAATTCCTTTAAAAATGAGCAGATATTTCATAAAATTTAACATTTTTAAAACCTTTTTAGCATGAAATTGTTCTTAAATATTTGTGCAGAAATTGTGGAAAAGAGGAACTAAATGAAAGAGCCCCTGACACTTTTGTTTATTAGCTCGTAATTTTTAGTTTTTCCAAAAAAATTGAAACTTTAACAAAAAGCCTAACATTAAAACATTAGCAAAATTTTGAAAATTATATCTCAAAATAATTCTGAGACTAATCTTCTATTAGTGAGATTTTTACACACCTACATTATAACCTTTGAAAAAACCTCCATTAAATTTGCTCAGTTGTGTTTTCTCTTCCATGGGTCAGAGAAGGAAAAAAACAACTTCCTGGTTGTAGTTTAAGGTGTCTGCTGATTGGTTGTAAAATTTCAAGATTATTAGCAAAGTTTGACCACTTTGCTTTTACAAAACAAAGTAACGTGCAAAATTGAGTCTTGAAAACATTCATATTTCACATTTTTAGCTGTTTGAAGCAAAATACCGTTTTAACTCTCTGTAAAAAAAAAATAATTCAATGAATAAAAAGCACATAAATATTACATATTTAGAAAGGTTATTTTGTTTTCTTTCCAATCATATATAAATATTCTTAAGATTGGAGTGTGAAATTGTGAGTTGAACGGGTTAGGGTGCAAATTTGTCAAATATCACACTATAACAGCTGATGGACTGGGAATGCTAATATCTGTTATTAAATTTTTAAATTAAAATTTTATAGTATTTTAAATTTTATTATTCTTTCAGAAAGTATCTTCAGACAAAGCTAATGTAACTAAAATTCAATAAAATAGATAATTGCTGAAAATATGTTAATTGTTAAAAAATTACTAGGTAAAATCAAAAAAAAAAAAGCATTCACTTAGATTTTGTAAATTTATATCAATTCTGGTCAAACATACTTAGCTTTCAACACAGTCTGTCAAATCAACATGTCAGAAAAACAAGACACCATGTTTAACAAATGCTTTTATACATTTTTTATGCTATAAGTAAGTAATATTTGTTTAAATCAGATTAATTTAACTTTAAACTTGCTAATTTTCCTCAAATAACGTATCTCAAATGTTTTATTCTTGGAAGATTCTTAAAACCAAGAATTGACTTTTGTTTACAAATGTGTCAAGTTGGCCAAATTTTTTTGAAAGCAACCAAAAATTTGGGATTTCAATCAATATAATTTCTGTTTGAAATACACCAGAGTATTTTGATTACTGGAAATAGTAAATTTAATCCTTTAGCTTTTAATTAAAAGTTGAAAAGAAAGCTTCAAGAAAGCTTTGCATTTATAAAAATTCAATTTAAACCATTGTATTGAAACTGAGTGGAGGTATCTCTAAAGTTCTTTGGCTATGCCTTCAACTCGCTTGTTTTGATGATTATTTATGAAGATTAAAGGGAGGATTATCCTCATGCCTTTTCATTTAATTTAAAGGCCTTCAACATTTTGTGGGAGGGGACAAGATAAGTAATTTTGAAATTGTCATTTCCCCAATGCTTATTTTACTTGACTTTTTTTTTCTTTTTTTTCTTCCTAGTGAATGCCCCAACAGACAGCAGCTGGTTACAAAAAAGAAACCTAGCAATCGAAAGAAGGATCAAAATAAGACTCGGAGGCAATACCTGCAAAGGAAGACTAAAGCTGTTTTACGGAGGAGCACTAGACACATGCAAAGGATTGGTGCAAATCAGTGTTGAGAGGTTGGTCTGTTTGTTTAATACCTTTCTCTCTTTAAATTAATTTCATGCCTGTTGGATACTAAGAAGATAACTTGATTACTTCAATTGTTAAGGCTAGTGGTCTTGTTGTTTTGAGCATTAAGCTTCTTTCTCTTGTTGGGTTTGTCCTGGATATAACAATAAACTACATCTGGCAGCAAGGCCTCTGATTGCGAGGTTTTGGGAACCGCCTCTTAATTGCTGTTGTTCCCAGGTCCACCCTGACCTGGGGTGGTAGCACCTGTTATGGGCAAATAGTTAACCCCCAAACTGGGATCAAAACATAAAAAATTCTATATTAAAATATCAGCAATATATTTTTCAAAAGCATGACTTGTGTCTTTCTAGGTGACAAATTATTTTCCATCCTGCACTCTCTCTCTCTCACAGAGATGAAACATTGCAAGCCTCCTCACTGCTCTACCACTATTTCTATGAAAAGTACTCAATTGAATTACATTCCTTGGTTCCACCAGTTCTAACCTTCATGGCTAGGACCTGCCATGTTATGAACATTGTGGTAAACCATCCTCATTATTTCCATTGTTGAGAAGTAAGTTCCACTCAAGCAGCAGATTCTCACAAACCACTGCTATATGGAACCAACTCCCGAGATGACCCAACAGCTGGTCGTTTATGCGCTCGGCCTTCTTCAGGTGGTTGGAATTTCGAACTGAACCCCAGTGATGAAAATAAAGGGTTCAGTTCGAAATTCCAACCACCTGAAGAAGGCGAGCGCATTAAACGCCAAAAACGTTGTGACAAATATGGCGACAAAGATGAGGACAATAGTCCGACTAATGTAAATACTGTACATAATACCTCATCTCAGAAATATAGACAAACTCCCAAGATGACGTTTTCCTGATTATTACAATCCTATCCTGTTCAAGTCTAGGGTTAATTTCACCACATACCTGCCTAAACTGTGCTTCTTACTCTAACTCTCTACCACAAGTAACTCCTGAGCCTTGTACAGGGTGAACCCCACTGTATAAAAAAAAATAAATAAAAATCACACCCCTTCAAGCAGCATTGATCATTAAAAGTAAGATAGATAAATCCACTTCTAGTGAGGTTTAGACTTTCTTCCTTTCCTCTTGAATTTGTATGACTAGAATACCATGTTATGATGTGAATGTGTTTTGTGTTACTGAGCGTATGGTGGCAGAACGAAGGAGAAACAATGAAAATTTTAAAAAATAACAATTGTATTAAAATAAGATAGAACAAATGAAAAATCAGAGTAGATGTCTCTTGTATGAAGAAAAAAAAGATCAGTGAAGTTGTGAAAAGCATCTGGTGAGGCATACAGAAGGAGTGGGAGGGTGAGTTGTGACTTACTGGAGTGATGATTTTTGGCAAGCTGATCAAGTCTGTTGTCTTTGGAGATGGGAAGTTGCTTTCCAACAAAGTCTGTTAACCTTGGCTTAAGAATGCCATAATTAAATTCAATAAATCTTATATTTTTAGATATTGTAAACAGGAGTACAGAACCTTAACCATGCTGCTAAACCACAATTTTTTTTATTTTAACTTTTTCTACTTGTATAATCATAAACAAAAAGCATATTTATGACATTAAGTTAGTTAATGTAATTCTAAACAATAAAATAAGAAGTTACTTGCAGGTTTTTATTTTGTTACAATTTTATTCTGGAATCCATGTTTTTCTTACATTAAAAGCTGCTTTAATGTGGAGAATATATGCATTTTAATCTTTGAATTTAAAATTTTGTACACCCTTGTTAATGGGGCCAGAAGTGATGGATTCCAAGCTCTGCCAACTTATGAATTGTAGTAAGACATTAGTAAAGAAAATATATATAGGATTAACTTTTTGAGCCAAATTAATTATGCTGTTAATCATGACAAACTGCCACGAACCCAAAATGAAACTAAAAAAGACTTTACCCCTGGTGGAACAATAAGATTTTAGATGGGCCTCTAGTTCTGGCTGTGACTTGCATGATGACTTGGCCTTAAAGATTGCTATGGGTTTCTGGGAAGCAATGGAGGTTATATTTATGATTAAATATTTCTACAAGCATTTTTACATCAATTTACATTTGAGCTGGCTAGATGTAACCATAAATCCTATGCTAACAGTTTCTTTTCTTGCTTGTGGAACTCCCCTCCAGCTTCATGCTTTCCAGTCAACTTTTTATTTATTTATATACTTTAAAAAAATTAGTATCTTCATTTGTGATCTACATGGTAAAATCAGTTTACAGTTATGCTTTGACACTGACTAGACTGCTCACGGCAAAACATTATGGATTATCAAAATGACAGTGGGTGCTGACAGATGGGACATTCTGTTTCTGAAATAGTGACCTCAAATGTTCCCTCAGTTTTCATATATGTACTGGAAATACTGAAGGAGGGCTTTACCTCTACCCTTTGTAGACGAGACCTTGGCTAATTGTTTATACTTATTGGTCATGATTGGGGATGTGTGTAATAACGGGGTTCAAATCACGTCCACATTCAATGCAGGCGGTCCTCAGCAAATATACTTACTCTTTAGCTGCACTAGATAAGGAAGCAGAAGAGCTGCCCACTCTTTATAAACACTAATTCCCATACAATCACCAGTTAAGCAACATTGAACCTGGTCAGTACTGCTTGGGAATACCAGGTGCTCTAAGCTTGGATGTGTAGGTGGTATAATGGCTTGGGATTGTTAATCGGAGAGCCAATTTCCAATTCCAGTTTGGTTTGTTATATTCACTTATGCACAAATACCTTTGGGAAAGGTATGAATACATCTCTTCTCCACCCAGCTATAGTCTATTAGTAAGACTTGTATCACTAAATCTTTCTCAAAAAGAAAATTCTTTTTTTCGTTTCTTTTTTCTTTGCTTTTTTTTTTTTTTTTTTTTTCTTTTTCTTTTTTTTCGTTTTTTTCTTTTTGTTTCTTTTTTCATTTTTTTCGTTTCTTTTTTCTTTTTTCGTTTCTTTTTTCTTTTTTCATTTCTTTCTTTTTTCGTTTCTTTTTTCTTTTCGTTTCTCTTTCTTCCTTTTCTCTTTCTTTCTCTTTCCTCTTTTCTTTTTCTTTTCTTATCTAAAAATGTTTTCTAGCTTTAAATAACCTGCAAAGGTGTATAAAATGAATCCATCAAATCAACTCATGAGATCACAACTTTGACCCTGGAAGACTGGTAGTGTGTGTGTGCACACATTTTGTTTCTTCTGTGTGTTTGTTTCTTCCTGTTGGTATGGCTTAGATGTACAGACCCTTATGAGGCAGTTGGCCACATGTGTCAATAAGGCCCTATATAAGGTTGTGAGGGTTCCATAATAGTGGGGTGAGTTTAGTCTATCATTGACCATTGTGTTGCACTAGCTTGCAATCTTCATGAACGACAACAATAACAATAGGTTATTCCAGTAGAATAACATGTTATTGGTCCTAAGTTATCAAGAATTGATTATTTGCATGCAAGATATTGCACCTACAGATATTGGAGAGTTGTAAACAGCTATATTAAGACAGTGGGACTCAACATATCTCCAAAGGTGTTCCATAGAATCTAGGCTGTATAGAGCAGGGCTGTGGAGTCAGTTGGAAGCCATTAAGCGACTGGTGTCAGTTAGACTATACCAACTTTGACTCAATTGAATTTACACTTTGTAAAAAGTCTTACATTATGGAATTTTTATTATTTCTTCTACTGTATATTTACTATTTCCTTGAAAAAGATTAATCTTCTTTTTTTAAAGTCATTTTATTTTTTTTCAGTTATTTTGTATTTATGTAAAAAAAAAATCTTACATTATAGAATTTTTGTTTTTGTTTTTTACATCCTGTAAAAGATTATATTTCAACTTCTGTTATAAAGTAGTTTTATTTTTGTTCTGTATTTATTTCTTATTTGCACATTTTATATATATATATATATAGTCTTATAGTATTTTTATTTCTTCTATATCCTTTCAAAGATTTTGTCTCTAATTCTGTTAGAAAATATTGAAGAATGAATAGATATGACATAAAAGCCATATCTTTATCCTTTGATGTAAACCAGTTATGATATAGGCCTACTCAAGTTAGGAGCATATGCATAGGCTTTGAGATTTGTAGGCCATAATCACTTACATGAAGAGGGGTTGGAACTAAAGGTTTTGTGTTCTGTATCTACGACTTTGGTGTATAGTTGCTGCACTTGCTGGATTAAAGGGAGCACCTATCCTATAACTTTTGACATATCGCTCTGTATGTATGTATAAATCATCAGATGTCACACACAGAAATCCTTCATTACAAGTTATACAGCATTCTTATAATAAATATTGCTAAAGGTGCCTAACATTGCCACATCTGTGCATGACAATGTAATACGCTAGCAGGACTAAAGTCTCATCCATGCTGCCCATATCTGAGGATGGATCATGCTATAACTTGCTTGAAATAGTTGCAGACAGCTTTTACACAGACACACATTTTTCTGTCTAAAATAAAGAACACAATTCATTCCATCTGCACAATTTTAAGTTAGAAAATATATTAGCTAACAAGTATTTACTTGCTTAGTACAGCAAAATCATTAATCCAAATAGAGTTGATTACAAATTCTAAGTGTTAAAATTTTTCTTTTTCTTTCTTTTCAGTTCTGCAACCTGTTTGAAAAGAAACCTGTGATAATATCTGCTGACTTTAACTGTAAATTTTCTTTCTTGATACTTTATTAACTTTAATTAGATATGAATCCCATTTGGAAATGTATTTTTAAAAAGAAAAAAAAATTACTGCTTTGGCCATCCTCTCATGTCTTACTGTTACAAATTCAATTTTTTTTTCTCTCAACCATCTTCAATTGTTATCTTTTTAACCAAATACCTCAGTCTGATTGACTACCCCTCTTTGTATGAGTCAGAAAAAAATCCTCTCCCACATTACCAGAGAAAGCATTTGGGCAGTTATTGCTTTCTTGTAAATCTTTTGTTCTTTATTTCCATATTTTCTGCTTGTCTTTATGTGATGTAAGTTTGTCAAAAGATGACTAATCACTTCACCTGAAGATGATCAGTGATTATGTTGATTAAAATAACAATGCTTGCTCTAATATTAAGAGACCAGCTTTTCACAATGATTCTTGTTTTTACTATTTTCCCCTAGTTGTTTTTTTTTTTTAATTTATTTTTTTATAAGTACTCTTGTAATGTTGCCACCCCTCCCCCTCCCCAGTGCCTAATGCAATGCATTTACAAATGCAAGCCGTTTTTTACTCCTACCTCTAACTTTGGGGGGTGGGGGTCTCCTTGGATAAAACTGAATTTTCATTTTATTCCTTCCTCACCCCAATCGTTCTGACACCATAATCCTGTCATCTCTTCTCACTCACACCTGGTAACTCTTATTTATATTACTAGATACTCTCTTGTCGCCACCCCCACTCACCAAAGAAAATTTTACTTTATGTATTAAAACAGTTTTACTGAAATTTATTTTCTCCTTTTTATTTGTTTCATTTCAAAGATCTTTTCTGGAAGCATAATTTCCAAACATTTTATCCAAATTGACTCAAAAAAAAAAAAAAATTGAGGAAACCAAATTTACATATGATTTTTTTTTTTTTTTTTTTTTTTGTGTGTGTGTGTGTGTGTGTTTCACTTTTCATTACAATGCTTGTTATTTGGATCAATAAGTCTGTGGCTTATCAGTGATGGACTAGGTTGTTTTTTTTTTTGGGGGGGTATTTTTGGTTTGTGTATAATTTTATTATAATTGTTTTTATTGTTTTGTATAGTGAGGATTTTTTTTTTTTTGCTTTGTGTATGATTTTATTATAATTGTTTTGTATAGTGAGGAGTGGGTATAGTGGAAGGTTGAATTTATTATTGGTTAGGCTGTTTTATTTATTGGAAGTGTGTAGAAGTGATTTAGTGCTTTGCTACATCCTTCTCAAACACACAATATCTCCTAATACACACGCAAGTTAACCAACACAATAAAAAGGTTGTGATTCAAACGCTAAACAATGTACCCATCCTGACTCTACACAAAAATATTGTACCAATACACTTGATAGTTTAAAAAAAAAAAAAAAAACTTGTTTTCCTTTCAAAAGTGGCAGTTCATAGATATCTGGTGGATGGAGCATTTTTAATTGGATTTAGATCGGTGCTATTCAATGGCTGTGTAGATGTTTTACAAATCAGAATTTCTTTTCTCAACATTGAGTTATTCCATAGTATTTTACTCTACTTGGCTTGGAAACAAAAGAAATACCATTTAATTTAAATAATTCTTTTATTGTATATCTTACGAAGTCAGAATGTTCAGCTATGAAATTGTTTTGCATGTTAACTTTTTAATTTATAATAATATAAAAAGAAATTGTGGGTGAACTTAGTCCAAGTATTATAATTAGAAGGGGTTGTAAAATGGGATGACTTTGAAAACCAATGTGTTTGATTTTTTTTTTTTTTAACTGTCTGCATTGCTTTTTATCAGGATTTTCATGATGGAATTAGAACTTAAAATATTTAATTATAAGCATTGTGAAAATATATTTATTAATTATGGAAGACGGTTGGTGCTGTATTGGGAATTGATAACCAAGGTGGGAATTTTCCTTTTATCCTTTCCCTGCTTGTGGTTAGTAAAAATGTAATTCTCTCTACATACATATAAATCTATGCATACATAAGCAATATATAACTCACTCTCAATGGACTCCTGTTAGTTGCTTATTTCTAATAGTTTGCAGTTGCTTTTTTCTTCTTCTTCCCTGTTAAATACATTCCAAGTAACCAAGTTCTGTAATTTAAATTGTTTCTCCTTACATTGTTGAGACTTTCACATTCTGCAAAATGAGACATTGTTGTTTTTGTATAACTAATACGTATTGTATGTGTCCATATTCCTCGTTTTGTAGAGGATTCACTTCTGTACATATGCATGCACAAATAACATTTTAAAATTTTTTTTATTACAATACACTATTTTTGTATTAAGTTAGGGAGAAAGTTTTTTTCATATTCGAAACCTTGAGGAAAAAGAAAACTTCAAGACAGTTGGGGCTTTTTAATTTTTATTGAGTGTAAAGGATCAACAATTTATTTAAATTTTTTTTTTTTTTTTTTTTTGTCACTTAACCTAAATTAGCTGTATTAGTTTATTCAATATCCTCACCTACCCATATTTCTGTAGATGACTGAATCACCCCCACCCCCGTCTTTCATAGATGTATAAAAGTCCTTTTAAGGCCATTTCTGGAATTGGTATTGTTTTAATTTTTATGCTATTTGAAGCAACAGACTATTTCTCCTTTATACTATATAGAATATTAATACAGCCTTGATGGTCAATTTACTGATTGGTTGCTATCTCCTTTGTAAATTTTATGGGCTTTCATACCCGCTGAGTGTAAGGGAGCCTATTATCCTCCAATTGGGTAAAATCTGTCATGCTAAACAGATACAGATATTGACTAAAATATAACATAATACTAACGATAACATTTCACAGCCATGAAAAATATTACTTTCTCTCATAGTTGATTTCCTTAAATTTTTTTCCATTGGAATAAAAATAATGCACTTTGTTTTCTTTAAATTACTAACTTGGTGGTAAGAATAACTCTTTGATGTCTTCAGGAATTTTCTGAATATACCAGTCATGATTCTCCATGGTAGCTACAACTCCTGTCAGATTGGGCCGGGGTACATCTAAAGAATATCTGATTTTGTTTCCATGTAAATCAGTCAAGGTTCCACCCATGGCACGGAGGACACC
>CAHIKZ030003948.1:315000-465000 GCA_903632075.3 Acanthosepion pharaonis
CATACTTTATGTGTTCTACTAATCGGCAGGAGTTTACTATGTTCAAAATTAAATAAAATACATTGCCTTCTTTTTTTGTATTCCAAGTTAGAACATTTGTAATGGTCTGGGACCTGTACAAAGTGTTACAATGTGCTGTGTTGTAAGAACAAACCAAAAAACAAATCGGGGTCATTATTTAATAATACCATATTTTTTTTTTTTTTTTTATCTGCTACGTTCTTTAATAAATTTGCTCAATCTGACACAAATGTAGGGCATGTAGTGAGGACTGAAGGCACTACAATAGTAATGGCAGTTAAACCAGGTTCATGACATTTCTTGACAAGAAAAATAAATTCAGGACAAAGAATTAATTTAAATCCAGCTTACCCATGCCAACCATTCCCCAGATGCATCTGCCCAAAGTTCTTGGTGGCTGTGCTTGGTAATTGTAATAGGGTTGGTAAACAACACCACCTACTGCATTGCCATTCACAGAAATGCCGATCAGCACTGTCACATGGTCTAGTAAACCTGTTTAAATGGAAATAAAATTCATAGAAGCAAAAAGTACATTTGCAAGAGGTTTGGAAGGAAGTAGATTTAGTGTGATTTAATGTGCATATAATATCACCATTTTCTTTCCTTAACTTTATTTAATCATGGCTACTGACAATCCCTTTCAATTTATAACTGTGCAACTAGCATTAAGAAAGCAGTAGTAATAGAAAGAGGAAAAAAGGTGGTGATTTTGCTAAAACAGTTAAATTTTCTAGACAAAATTACTTAACTGCTTTTACTAAACATGCTCAATAAATGTCATCAAGATTTTTTTTTTTTCACCTGTCAAGACTTACTTTTAATCAATGGAAGCAATGTTATTTTTTATTATTCATTTAATCTTAATTTCAGTTGCTTCTTAACTCAGAATGTCATCAAACAACCAGTTAATGTTTCTCTCTTTATAAGCTTACTTTGCTATATATTGGGTTGGAACAAAATTTTTCAATGGTGTTGGGGTGGGGAGGAAGGTTCCATTTCACATGTTACTGCAATTTATTGCACATGCACACACCTGAAACATAACATTTCAGTGTCTTTACAAAACTTGTGTCGATAGTAAATTTTACATGTTTTTACATTAAAAGTAGTAGGAAATGGGATGCATTTTAATCATTTGATGCTTTTATTTCCAGAAAGGAGGAAAAAAAAAAACATGCTACAAAAAGCAAAAATTTGCTGTGTTCAGAAGCTGAAATTTTGTTCTGCATTACCAAGAATATCCTGACAAAATGTATATTAAAAGTAATCGCAGATATACTCCACTCTTATAGGAGTGTTGTAAGGTATTTGAAAACATCTGCATACATGAATTGCTACAATCTTTGGCTGCTTTGCCATTTAAGAAAAAAAAAAAAAGAATTATGCAAACCCCCTTCTCTCTATTTGCGATTATCTGTTGAAATTCATTAAAAATTACAAATTTTTGAAAAGAACTATCAAAGGCAACAAAAGATAGACAGTCGCATGAAAAAAAAAAAAAAAAAAGGTCTTAGAAATGAAATAAGTCACCGTTAATCACTCCAAGTTTCCAAATGTGATGTTGTGTATCTGGTAGGATTGGATGCAAACTTGCAAAAATCAGACAGTAAATCTAAACCTATACTGTTTCCAACAGATGCAATGGCAATCTTGAATTGGCCATCAGGGCAAATCGAGTTCTCGTGTCTCTTTGCAGAGACTGGTAATTTCATTCCCTACAAATTTCTCTTGATGGGAAAAGAGCTTCAATTTTCCTGGAAACTTGTACAAACCACTTAGACAAGTTCCTCAACCAAAAAGATGCAAAGTTCTGGGAGAATGGCATCATGAAGCTGCCTCATAGGTAGCTGGACAAAATGGTACATATGTATTTCAATAAATCTATGTACAAATTATCTAAATGGCTTTAAAATACACCACAAATCTTTTTCTTCAACAAATAATAATGTTGCACTATATTATGGATATATGATGAAATAAGTCTTATTATTAATTCAGCATGTATTGTGTGGTAGCTTCTCTTTAAGTACCAGGTCCTTTTACAACACATAACTATGGCTCACCACACCTTTTTTAATATTTGTAAACTGCACTTTTCTAGAGAAAAAAAGGGGGATTTTTTCCATTGTCTTATCAAGCTTGGAGTTCAGACTTGTCCTCCACGTATCTCATGAGTGCTGTAAGGCATTTAGATATATGAAAAATGTGTATGTTTGATCTTCTTTGGGTGATTCATGAGTTAATGGGGGGAAAAATACATCATACATTTTTTTTTTTATTTACTACTCTTATAATATGGAGGAAGTTGTAATGAACTGTTCTGTGTGGCCTGGATACCAATTGTTTGCCTGTAAATGTATTTATATATGATTGATATTCTAACAAAAAAAAAAAAAATCCTGATTATTTGAATGATAATGCTCCTGTTTGCCACTATATGTGACCCATGACAGTGGTTACACAACTTCCCACAATCAAGCACTGATGACACTCAACTCTCCAGCCAAACTGAAGGGGAAGGTGTTAACATCACTGTTCAAATGACATTGTTGAATAAAGATAATGTGTTATATAACACTAAACATATGAAAAAATATAAGATACATATCAGTTTACCTTGGGTGAACTCTTTTGTCCCATCAAGTGGATCAACCCAAACAATTACCTGTGTGAAAAAAAAAATAAATGCAGATTAAAATAACATTGATTTTGAAAAAATAAAATAAAATCACAATGTAACCCAACCAACTAATCTACGTTAGCCATAGAAATCTACATAATTAACATATTTATTAAAAACTGTCATAATTTAGTTTTATGACTACACAGATAGCACCAACTAAGAGGGAGATCTTCAAAGTTGTCTACAAATGTTTGTTGGTAGTGATGGAGTGGGGGTAGATAAAGAAAAACTTTCAGGATCAAGTGCCACTTAACCAAAAAGGAGAGTCCCAGAATAGTTATGAGCTAGCCATTAGGGGGTGACAATCTGTCCATCAAAATGTAGAGAGGGAAAGTTACAAAGCCTCATGTCGTTATGTAGAAATAGGCTGATCAAAGAGTCAGAGTTCTGTTACTGTGTTGTGAGAGAAGACAGAAGTAGCAGTGAAGATGTCCCAAGTATCATCTACCTACCCACCAGACCAGGTGAGTCCATGGATAAATAAACTAATATAATTAAAATAGGATTCATGTTTTGTTTTCAACTTGTTTTCCTTTTGTAAATAGACTCGGCATTTCCCAGTTTTGGGGCACACCAACACAGATGGGAACCAAAACAATACAGAGTGATTGGTCTCCACTGTGTGAAAGTCCCAGCCATATGTTAATAATTAGGACTGTTCGCCAAGATTTCAATTCACGTGAGAGATGCAGAATGGATGGGCAGAAGAAAATACAAATAAGGAAAACCTGCACAAACTAAAGAAAACAAAACCATGAGAACAGATACGAGAAAAGAAAGGAGAGACATGCATTAGCTTCACTAAAACATGCATGCTTGAGAATCTTTTTTTTTTTTTTTTTTAAATCCAACACTCAGAAAATACTACAATAACCAACAACAGAATTCCAACTTGGAGGTAGGGAATTATCTCTGTGTCAACAACCCCAAATTTTAAGTCTAAGCTAGGCTTTACCTAGTTTATACTCACACCAATACAAACAAAAAAACATCACTGTGCATTTTGGAGAACCAGTGAAAAGTTAAGCAAAGACCTACATTGTAGGATTTTATGTATCAGAATATAAACATGTTTCGAGTTTTAATTACTTGAGTTATGAGACATTTAAAACTCAGGATTTACACACAAATTAATTGTAAAACATGTTTATAATAATATAACTTGATTTTTGTATCATTAATGCTAATAAAACTAATGGATTTTTAAACCAATCATTACTCTTACAAGACAAACATGCCAAGTATATACAGCAGAGAAGTAACTTCCTCACACAAAAAGCTCAAGTCTTTGAATTATTTGTTTAAAAACAAAGTAAAACCCCATCCATTCCATCAACAGCATTTTCTTTGTTTTTATAAAAATAAACATGAAAATGCTATCTTTTTTTATAAAAATAAACAAATGAAAATGCTATGTCACTTTTGCCTATAAAAAGTTAGCAAACAAAATAGATTATTTCTCAGTCAATCAATCAGTATTCAATTACACAGAACTTGCCTTAACATCCTATAAAAAAAAACAAAATCAGTATCCCAACTAAAAACAACAGTGTTGTGTCCTGTCTGCAAGAATTCACATCAACTGTTATTTGATATGTTTTCTGCCAAACATTTAAATTTTTGCACAAATTAAAACCAACATTGTTATAGCAATGCAGCAACCAATTATTACAGCTTGTTTATAAACAAAATCAATCTGCCTTTCTATCTACATGGTGCATGCCATAACACCAACACATTTTAAAAAGAATTAAAAATTTAACATTTTTATTTAGGACAACTTTAAGATTACCAATCCTCACCAGACACACGTGTTGCAAAAGTAGATGGTGTAACAACTGAACATCTTAAAAGGACAAAAACTTACCTCGTTTTCTTTGACATTTTTCAAGTTATCAGGACAAGTTAAAGCGAGGACATCCTTAGAGAATTCCTTCTCCTGGATCTTTTCAATGTCAGAAGCATATGTCAGCTCCTGAGGAAAATGAAAAATAAAACGTGATGAGTTCAATACTCACAAGCACCTCAACAGGGACTACCAAAAACAAAGTAATCAGATTTTTGAAGCTTGAAACAGGCAGCAGGTTTTAATGAATTCAAGATGGGATTTGGAGTCTGGAGAACAATGTAAATAGACATTTTTTTTTTTTTTTTAAATATCTCTAAGGAAAAACCTTCATTTACTTTCTCGAGTTAAACACAAATCCAGCTTCTGCTTTATCTATTGCTAAAATAGTTGGGCAGAATAGGTTTTTTAAACTTGGGTGTCCACCAAGACAGCTCTGAATTCAAACCAAGTCCCAAGTATGCACAAAGGGGGGGAGAGTTGGATATGTAACTAACAACTCCACTCCTTAAAAATTTGTTGATGAAGCTGCAACAGCATCACCTGTAAAATGATGTTGTGACCCTATGCTCCACAAAGAGGGTAGAAGAATTAATTTCTTTCTTTTTGCAGCTTATTGGCCCTTCATGGGTTATTTAAAGCCAAAATATATTTCAGATTAGAACAATCTCCCCCCACACCCTTACAGTGAATACTGTATTAATTTTTAATAATAAAGGTCTACTATTTAATCCATAACTGAGCGAAGAAATGGATTAATACCTTTCCCCAAGGATATTTGTGCACAAGTGATTATAACAAACCTGACTAGAATTCAATTACTCATTTCAAGCCATTATCCATTAGTGTAGCAGGAATAATAATAATAAATATTATAAACCTAAGGGACTTTGCATATTTTTCAGTCCGACAACCTTATCTCTGTAACTTAGTAATTAAATATTCTGCAATTATGAGAACAGGAGACATTATTTGGTTCCAATGAATAAATATGCCATTAAGGGAAATCAAGCTTATTGCTTTTCTTTTCACCCTAAGAATTAGAACATGACTAAGAAGAAATCCAACATTGATCAGTGGTGTTCCATTTTACACTCGAATATGTAACCACTCTTTAAGGTCTTAACATGGATATATTGCTTGTTATGATGTAAAGTTGCAGAGAAAAGGAAATCTTTGATCTAAAGACTTTAATCTTAAATTTGGCAATTTGAAAATTTATATTCTATCATTTTCTATAACTCAATTGCACTTATATAAAATTTACACCTGATGCGGTCAATGCTGGGATTACTTTGTCGAAGGAAATCAACATTGATTATAATATATAAAAGATATGAAGAGAAAAAGACAGATTTATCAAGAAAATGTGGGTTATTTTGTTAATATTTTAGTTAATTCATATTTCTATCTTAAAATTTGCTAGACAAAGGAAGGGTTTTGTACATGCATTATATATATATATATATATATATATATATATATATATATATATATATGATGAACTTTTGTAAAAAAAATAAAAAAAAGGTTGAATTCAGTTTGTTTTTTTTTTTAAAACGTCACCCGCTAACAAAATTTCTAAAATTGAATACAAGTATAGTAGTAGTATGACTTTCTGGAGCCATCTAGAAATTTTTTGTTTATTTGTAAGTTTGTATATTATACTATAGCTATAAACTGTTGAATGTGCTAAAAACTACATAAGTACTATTCAATGACATCAGGAGCAAATTGAGAATAAAGCTTCTGAAATATTTTGAGTTTTTACCGTTATTGTATATATGGTAAAATTGAACTTTCGGCTTAGGGTGAACTTTTCAATACTTAAAACAAATCAATGCCTTTTTTCGTTACTTTTGAACAAAGGTTCAATTTATGACACAGGAACATAAGGTTACAAAAAGTCATAACCATTATATATATATATATATATATATATATATATATATATATATATATATATATATATATATAATATAAATATAATATAATATACAAGAAAGAACAGATAAAGTTACAATACCCATTTTTTAACATTCAAAAGAGGTGTAACAATTTATTTTCAAATTTCCCAAATAAAGCATTTGCATTATATGTTATTCTACCATTACCTGAAGAGGAAGGATTAAAGTTCCAAAACATAAAAGTTTTTGTGTTGTGATGTAAAATGTTTTTATTGTCAGCTATTATAATAAAAATATTTTAATAATAAATATAACAATGATGCAATTTTGATCTGGCTATGGTATATAAATGATTTGTGTGAGAGCTGGGAGTAGATATTCAGCTAAAATTCTTCAACCATCTTGTGATATAGTAACACTTATAGCAGTGCATCATCTGTGTCTGAGCATTAGACAGTGACACACGCTGCAATAAGGTTTAATCTGGTGAAGGACTCCAGTGCAAGCAAGTGTAATACAAATATGATCCTTCTGTTCAATTAGAACCATTTGAGAAGGGGGCCCTGGATTGTATTCTTTCAAGCAGGTCATTCCAGAGAAATGCATGTTGGACATGATGTTTTGATGGTGCTTTAATGTTGACAACAGTTGCCAAATGAAGATTCTTCCACCTGTAGACCAGGTTCTGGATGGGTACACAGTACAGATATTTGTCAAGATTAACCCATTGTAAAGGCAGCAGTGACAGACTACACCACACACACAAAAGAGATCAAAGAAAATGTGACCCTCAGAAATGACAACACAGACCATGAGGAATTATCTACTTGCAGCATACTTCTACAAGTGTATGCAACATAGATCTGGAAAGTGACAGCGTACATTGTGTCATGACACACAGGACTAATCAACCCCTTGGGACCATAGTGTTAGGCACCATTAATTAGAAAACAGTGCTATGTACAACTAAAACTGGTTCTCAACAGTTTTTTACCCATGGGCCACTTTTAGTTTTAATTTGCAGGGGGAACCAATAACCATTCAATTAAAAAAAAAAAAGTTTATTTTATTTTTTACTAATAGATAAGTTTAGGAATTATATTATAGAAATAGTAAATCTATATACTTTCTTCTAGCCACCGAAAACGAGTTACTTCCCCTGGTTGGCGGCAGACAAAAGGCAGGGTATCACACATGCTTTCACACATTGTATGTAGAAAATTGAAGTAAAAATAATTTAATGAAAACAAACTTGTATTTAACAACTAAATTCTATGAAACATTTATGCACTCTAATAAAAAAAAATTAAAAAAACATTTTAAAATATGTGAGTAATTTAATAAATTAAAAAAAGTGCAGATTTATTCAAGCACAACTACATTCGATGTGGTTGATGCTGTTCTAAGTTTTTATATTCAGCTCCATTGATATCATTTATAGCTGAAGATCGCCCAATGTCAAGTCTATTACTATATTATTTCATTAATATTTAAAATTAATATTATTTGTGTGTGTCTGTATATATATATATATATATATATATATATATATATATATTTGGTTGGATTGATGTGAGTTTGTGACCCTGGGTTTCACGCTTTTGCGATCGTCAGACAAACTGATTAATTTTTTTTAAATTTTGGGTTTATGTAGATTGCGTGTATTATTGTTATTATGGGAGTGGGGGGAATCGTCATCATAATGTCATTGTGTTAACGCAAACATAGATGCATGTTCATACACCCAATGAGGTATGCAGACACACATACACACTTGGTCGTTCATCGGGACTCATACACATATAAACATGTGGACAGTTTCAGATTTGACATATGTATGTATATGGGTGGTGTTGTGTCTATACATACGCATATATATATATATACACACACACACACACAGGAGGGCCTTCTTTAGGTGATTGGAATTCCAGACTGAACCCTTTATTTCATTCACCAGGGTAAATTGTTCTAGTTCCACATGCTGTGCCTCTTTCAGATGTCTCAGTATCTGTTATCTCCCTTTAACTCAACTCTCCAAGTTTTTGTTTACCTCTGCTGTAGCCAAGTATTGAACTCACAACTCTTTGGGTCAAGTTAGTAGATTCAACCAATGCTTTTATCTCCTTGGGCCATGTGTCTTTGAAGAATCTATTCCAGTAGACGAAATAAAGGGTTTGGTTCAAAATTCCGATCACCTGAAGAAGGCTGGAGTATACACATTGTGAATATGGAAACGGAGATGATGACAACAGTGGGTTAAATAGCCTCACCAATCCACAATTTGTCTTGTGTGGCAAGTACAGGTCAATCATGCAGAGGGTTCCTCCAAGGAGTGGATCTGGATTTGGTCTAAGGAGCTTTCATTCCTGGTATATTACTTGTAGGTTTCATCTTGTGTAAAAATTCAGAGTGGTGCAATTTTATTTTCTGTCAGGTTGCCAGATTTGATTACAAGGAGTTAATTAGGTTACATTTGAAATCGCAGTGCTACTAAATTTTGAAGAGACGTTCATATCATTAGTAGTCCCAACTTATTTTGAAGTATCCCAGAATGCAATTAAAAAAATTGTACTACTGGTCTTTAAAAAGTAGAAGTCAACAAACCAGTCTAACACACCACTACTGTTGGATCAAGTTTCATTCTTGTTAAGTGCTTAATAGCTCTGGCTGATTAATTGGTTTAGTTTACCAACATATCAATCTAATACCAAAATCTAAATATTTTGAATGCAATTGTATGCCTTCGTCTACAAATAATATGTATTGTTGGTCATTCTACTATAAATATGTATTGTTGGTAAATTTCTTTAGCATAAAAATGTAAAATTTTTTTATACTTTCATAGTGTTTTGTCTTTTTGTTGAGGGGGGGGGCATCACTATTCGCCCATAGGTCAGAGTGAACCTAGACACAACAGCACTTAAAACTTGCTCCTTGAAACCTCCAATCTACCGATCAGAGGCCTTGCTGCCGGATGTAGTTTAATGTCATGCCCAGTACTCTAATTGCTCTGGTTTTATGTCATACTCAGCTCAGATTTGTAAAAATGTTTTCTTATTTGGTCAAATTTTGGAAAGTGAGTCAGGCAAAAAAAATCTTCCAATACTCTCGCATATAAATGGACAATGCAAACCTTGTCCAAGCTTTTTGCCAACCAGCCAATGATTACCCCTACATGATATTATGGTTCACAATCTCAGTGTGAACTGAAAGCTAGGGAAGAGCAAGATACATGCTCAAAAAGAAACATGATAGAAGACAAACACCATGTTGAGAAATAAGAACAAACCCTGTTTCCCATATTATATGTAGGTGTTTTATCCAGGGTTTCACTTGCTTGTCTGGGTAGGTAGGTAGGTAGGTGATACCAGGAACAACTTCTGCTATGTCAGCTTTTCCCCGCTACCAACTCCTTGTCCATCTACTCATCCTGATTTGGTGGCTGGCAATACAAATGGAGGCTTCGGAATTTGATTTTCTATACTTAAAAGCTATGTTAAATGTATACATACTAAAAAGTTCCTTTTGAGTTCATTTGAAGTGGGATAAAAAGAACGTATGTATATTTCATTTAATCCTCCACTGATAAATTTCCAATACACTTGATTTTCCCCTCCTCTTAATCCTCACCTTCTACCACACTTGATGTGCACTTATTCATTTATTTATTTTTTTAAATATAGAGCTCATAAATTTATTATTTTTAAAAAATAGAAGTGTTAGGAAATCAATTGACTAAAATCACCTGAAGATACTGAAAGATTCAAATCAAGGTAGTGAAATCAGCTGATTTCCTAATTTACTATACATAAAATTCTACATGATAAATTTTTATTTTTTTTTTATATGTGTATTGAGCACTTATTTAATATTACTGTGACTATTAGCTTATTATTATTATTATTATTATATATTTGTGTGTGTGTAGAAATTTAAAAAAAAAAAAAAAAAAAAAAAAAATTAAGGATTCTAACCTCTTCTCCAATAATGCTGATCTTTGGGAAGTAATGCTGCAGAGAACCAATAATGCAACGTTGAACTGAGCGATCAGCTTCTGTCTGCAAATCATCAACACCCTGTATAAAAAGAGTTTTAAGGGAATAAGTAACAAAAATATTTTCATGTCAAATCACTATAAATCTTAAATGCTTGTAAACAAAATTAAAAAAATTCAAATTATTAATAAATTAAATATTGTACTAAAAGTTTTCTTGAGAATAAATATAAAACAATATGCAATTTTTTATTGGTCCTATTCTCCGAATCGCTCATCCAAACCACTCTTTTTGGGGATCCAATTCCAGTGTTCTTTAAGTGCCTATGGCATCCAATGATATCCCAACTTTGATGATAAACATTCACTTGAAAAGGCTCAAGAATTAAATAGGTATAATAACTGAGAATCAAGTTAATTCAAAGAAACTAATTTGACAAAGTTTCAGAGAAAATTAAAACAAAAAGGACACTTACACTTAACATTAGGAGGAGACAGTTGAAATTTCTAGGACACATAATGAGGAAAGTAGGATTGGAAAATCTGATACTCACAAGACAAATTGAAGGCAAGAGGTAAACAATGCCTAACCTACTTAGTGAGTGAGTAAATGAATGGCAAAACAAGGATTAGGAGAGATAACAAAAAAAACAAACAATTTTTATTAAGAGCTAAAAAGGACAGAAATTGTGGAGAGCTATGATTGCTTACTTCCCAAAGGGACAGAAGAAATTGCAATAAATATTACTGTTGCTTTAATTTTAGCCTTTTAATATCAGTTTTCCTTTACTTTTTTTATTTAAACATTAGCATCCACATAACTTTTCTGCATATCTGAAAACAAGATGACTGATCAATTTCTTAAGAAACCAGAAATCATTCATTCCAGCTAAGTCATTTGTGTGCTGGGCAATAGAAAAGAAAGGAAAAAAAAGTATGATGCCAGTTTTAAAAATTGCTTTTGTCTGGGCTCCTGTCAGCAACATTTTTTCATCAGTGTGTTTGTTGACAGTAGGATAATCAACGTTTTTTTTTTTTTTGCCTGAGGAGACAGGTGAAGAATAAATGTGTGCAGTCAGCAAGAAGAGTGAGAATTGGCATTGGAATTAGCTACATTCCCTGCAAGTGTTTGTCTTGGGTGCCAGTTGTTTCTTTAGTGAAAGTGTCACAAGTATTTGCTGCTAGAGTGCAGGTTCACACAAAAGAACAGGTCAGTATAAAAGTTATTATTGATCAATGTGGAATAGTATTAACCTTTTACAGCTCCAGATTATTCTTGGTCTGGCCAAGAATTTTTCAGCATTTGCTTTTTTTTTTTTTTCGATGTGTGTGCATATACATAATTTATCTAACACATTTTCTTTCATTCCTACACATATGTATACAATTAATACAAAGTCTGATCAAAAAGTATTGGAACTGGTGCTATAAAAATAAAACTACAATACATATTAATTTGGCAATTAATCTCCTTCAAAGTAGTACTCTTCTGAAGCCACCTACTTTATCCAGCATAGTTTCCATTGATGGAAGCATTCCTGGAACTCCTTTTTTGGGGTAGCGAGCAGCTGCCTCATCATGTGTTAGTGCAGATATTTATGATCTCTTAAATGTATAATGGAAGATATATTATAGTCCATGTGTGCGCTTCTACAGGATGCATAGTAGTCATCCAAGATGAGAGCTATAAATGGAATATTTCAAAATCAAGCAAGTACAGAAATTTTAAATATCTGGGAAGTGTTTTAACAGATAGTGGAAAATGTCAGACCAAAATCCAAAGGCATATTGAAATAGAAAAAGATGTATTCCAAAAACTAAAAGTATTAAGAAACGTGAAGAATACATTAGAAACAAAAAAAAAGTGATGAACTACAATGTAATATCGATCTCTTATAGATCTATGAATTCTGGACAATTTCCTCACAGATAGAGAGGAGACTTGAGGCAACAGAAATATGTTTCTACAGAATGATTCTGAGAATACCATGAACTGAACATGTAAACAACAGGTAAGTTTTAAGAAAAATGGAAACAAAAAGGAAACTTATACTTAGAACGAGAAAAGAGGGCTTGGAGAATTTGGCACTCACATGCAAGAGGGGCAGAGAGAAACATATGTAACAAGCTTGTGCAAATGAATGATTGAACAGGGAATGGGAAGGATAGTCAAAGGAGAAATATTGCTAAAGGTTAGAAAGGACAGGAAGTTGTGGAGAACCATGATCACACACAGAGTGGTGAGTGATTCTACAATATGTGAGGGGAAGACACCAAATATGAATGTGACTTATCTCTGTTCCTGGACTAATCCTTGCAAGTGTATAATCACTTCACAATTTCTCTATATACACAAGCTTTTTTTCTAGTGTAATTGAAAATTAATTCTCTATTTTATTTATGATGGACTCTCCTGTGTTGTAAAAATTATAGTTAGACAGGAGAACCCATCATACATAAAACAGCGAATTAATTTTCAGTCACTATATATATATATATATATATATATATATATATAAGCACACACACATACACACATTTGAAAATTCAGCTATAGCTAAAAATATATCTGTACAAAAACAATATGAATAAAGACAAAAGAAAAACTTATCTGAGCTAATGTATTTCGTCCTCTGATGGACTTTATCAAGGGAAATGTAAGGATTATATTTGGCAAAAAGCATTTATACACAGAAGTAAAAATGTTGTTATCTTTACAGAATTTAAAAACTTAAGAATGCTCATAAATATACTTCAGGCTAACTGAAAGTCAAGGTAAATCATGGAAGATGCTAAGTGGTTTAATTTAATGTTAGATTGAAAAAGTAAATGCGAGTTGAATTTTTTTTTTTTATAATGTAATTATTATTTATTTTAGTTTGAAAAAAAAAAAAAAAAAAAAAGTTTTGGATTTAACAATTTTCTTTTAATTTTTAAAAATATTTTATATATCAGGCTTCAGAAAAGAGTATTTCTTTTAGGAAAGGAGATATTTGTAAAAAATCCAGATCACAGATTCTAATTTTGGTAAGATTCAATAGTGGCACTCAAGAATTTTCTGTTTAAGTTACTTTCTTTTTTAGTAAGTGTGGCATTCGTGAGATTAAAATTGTGGTTGAACTTAATTAGGCTTACATAGAAATAAGCGCTTACTTGAAAAGTGTATCCCATAAAAATAGCATTTGAAGTACTTCATATATATATATATATATATATATATATATATATATATATATATATATATAGAGAGAGAGAGAGAGGAAAAACAGACATATACATACATATGAACAGTCTTAAATAGCAAAGGAGGGAAAGTGATAGAAATAGGATAAACTGAGATTATATATATATATATATATTTCTCATGTGAACACTCCGACAGATAATACAAATAAAAAAATACCTGAAAATTATAAGAATTTAACACGTTATTTTCAGGTTAGTAAAACTGCCAAAAAGTGCTAAGTAGAACAATGATATTCAATAAATCAAGAAAAGGCTCACTAGAGATGTCACTTGTCTTTTTTTTGTTATTTGGTTTTGTTTAGCAGAAAAGCAAACTATGGGTTACTTAATGCAAAATATTTTGAACACAATTGTATGCCTTCAAATACAGATAAAATGTATTGCTGGTATTTTTACAATAAAAATTTATCTTTATATTTTCATGAAGTTTTTGTTTGGTGAGTGAACTATTTGCCCATAGCTGGGTCCCTAACAGGTGCTAACCACCCTGAGTTAGGGTGGACCTGGAAAAAAACAGAAATTAAGAGGTGGTTTCAGGCTCCTCAAAACCTCCAATCTCCCAATCAGTGGTCTAGCTGCCAGATGCAGTTTATATATATATATATATATCTTGACTTTTTGAATATATGAGCTTCTCTATCTTTGTGCTTATCCACTTACCTTTCTGTCTGTATGTTAATATATTTTTCCTTTTATCTATATACCTACATACATACATGCACATCTATACTTACTTTTCTATATCTGTCAATGTTTACATTGAATGCACAAGGCAGGAAAGAATGAGAGAGAAATAACAAAAGGTTGAATGACATCTGCAGATGTTGGATGTTAATTAAAAAGCACTCTGGTGCTTTCATTCAATCAATTCTCCAGAACCAAAATAAATTGGAATTGTCAGTACAGAACTATCCTAGTCCTCCACTTTGTGAATAAAAGAATGATATTGCCTGTTCTTGTAAACAGGTCAGCAACCATTGAAAAGAGTCTGGACAAAACCGAAAATGGGAAAAAAAAAAAAAACCCACTCAAGCCAAACCAACTGCTTGTTTTCTCCAAAGGTTTTCTTTGTGTTTGCATATTAGATTCTAATTTTTCTTCATTTAACTGTATTCTTTAAGAATTTATTTCTATCATCTGATGACTTCTATGGTTAATAACTTCCTCTCTTCATAGCATTTCTTTACCTACCATTTCTTCCTGTTTTATTCTTTCTTAAAAATAATTACCTTCCTTCATCTAATTTTCTTATCCTTTCTCTCTTCTCCTCCTTCCTCATACTTTACCATTCTTTTTCCTCTTCTTTCTCTTAACATTTTAACCTTGCTTACTTTCTTAAATTTTATTCTCACTTATTTTAGTCTCTACATATCCTCTATTTTTTAACTAAATCCGTCTTTTGTTATATTCATTATTTACATGCAGACTATTTATTGTCCACATGTTTCGGGTGTTGTGCCCTCCAGCCTTCATCAGGTGCCTGCATCTGTTAACAGCATGCATCTGTAGATTTTGTCTATAAATTTGGGGAGGGAGATGTTTTTTTTCAATCATTCCTATCAAAATTGGAAGCAAAAGTAAGATTTTAACAATTTTAATTTTTTTTGCCTACTTTTTCAATTAAGATATTCAAAATTACTTTAAAAAAAAAAAAAAAATAAAAATACTGTTAATTTTAAATATAATATGAAATTGTCATGAGGACATAAACAATCTTTAACAAATATTACTGATTATGAAAAGAAAACTATGTAACTGTAACAATTATTACAATAAAGAAATAGTACCACTCCCCCATTTCTATCTTCTTTCTCTTAACTATTCTGTTAAAACAACTTCTTTAATGACACCTAATTTTCTAAATTCTTCTATTCAACTGGAGTTTTTTTAACCAAATACACTTAACTTTCTCATTTGAAAAAAGCTCATCTGATAACAATAGCCTGCAAACAGATTACTGATAATGAACAAAGCAATTTGCAACTACAGTGAACAATAGATTAAAAAAGAACACCCAATAAAGTCAATATATTTCTGAAAAGATCAGAACTGCTTGAAGCAAACATCAGTAAAAAGAAAGAACAGGCAATGACAGTTAAGAAGGTTTAATTCATTGCCATAGTTACCAGCTTCTGATTTCCAAAAAGGAAGAAAGAATTCAGTTCTAAGAATAACCACAGAAGTTGACAAAAAAGTAAGAGAAAGATAGCATTTAAAGAATTGGTTTAAGAGCAAGATGACAGAAAATGGAACCAATAAAATAGCTTTTGATTCTACTATTGTGAATTGAGGATTTTAAGAAAGACATAAAATCAAACATTGTCTCAGCTTAGTGCTTTCATACATTTGGAAGTTTACACCAAGTTCTGGTATATAGTGTTGGTAATCAAATGACAGACTTCGCAGATCTTCTATACTTTCTTCAGTATTCTCAACATTACTCTGATCTTGACAGTCTCATTTCTTCTTCAATTTGAAACTATAGTGTTTTGGTATACAGTTTGCTAATAATTGTGGGCACAGTCCTGGCCACAATGTTCCACAAGCTCAGTTTCTGGAAAAGATTCATTTTTTTTTGTTGGGGGGGGGGGTCTCCTTTCTCATTTTCAGGGAGAGGAAAGGACTAAACATCAATTGCAAGAAGCCTGAATTTATGGTCATTAGCAAAATGGACAGCCCAATATGCAAGTTACAAATTGGAGATTCCAAAATCAAACAAGTACAACAATTTAAATATCTGGAAAATGTTTTAACAGGACAGAAAGTGCAACACTGAAATCTGAAGGCACATTGGGATAGTAAAAGAAGCCTTCCAAAAGCTAAGCAAAGTATTAAGAAATGGGAAAATTTTTGTTAGAAACAAAGAAAAGAGTACTGAATAGTTATGTAATATCAGTCCTCCTACATGGTATTGACAAAGTTTTAGAGAAAATGGAAACAAAAAAGGATACTTAACATCAGAAAGAGATAGTTGAAATTTCCAGGATGCATAATGAGGAAAGTGGACTTGGAAAATTTTATATTCTCGGGACAGAGGAAAACAGTGCACAACCTACCTTGGAGTAAAAAAAAAAAAAAGGGACAAAATTTATTAAGTGCTACAAAAGACAGGAAATTCTGAACAGCCATGATCGCCAACGTCCTGAAAGGACACAGCATAGAGAGGAAGAAGAATTCACTGACACAGCCATATCTACAATTCAGTAGATTTTCTTTTTTTTTTTTTTTAATAATAACCAGATTCACTCTTCCTACTTTGCTATGGTAGTTGGCCTGGATTACAAAGTTTCAGAGTATTTGATTCTCTTTTCCAGGGCAGCCTCCAGTTTATACTTACAAAACAAATATTTAAGTCCCCCACTCCATGGGATCCCTGCTTTCTTTATTGAGGGAGGTAATATGATTTCCCTTTTCAACCTTCTGTTATGGGAGTTACAGGAGAAGAGTGCAACTGACTAGTCATTTATTATCTGTTGAATACTTGTGAAGAAATACACTCACCTTCAAGGTGCCCCTTCTGATACTATTGGCTCCATGATACAAAGAAAAACAAAGGTAGATTTATTCTGTTGTCTCTAACAGAAAATGGTTGATAGAATAGCCTGGATACGCTATCTATGAGGTTGATAAAAAAACTGGACATGCTGCTGTTGGATTAGCAAACCTACCTTCGATTAAATACATCGCATCACATACACTACATGACATGACATGACATAACATTACATATAACTTACACACACATATGCCTTCGAATACATATATAGTCTCTGGTAGTGGACACATGGGGAGGAAAAAGGAGCCATTTGTGGGAAGAATGGCTCTGTGACTATTTAAACATGCAGCTCTCTTAATTTGTGACAGTTCACTTTTACATCATCCACTAGCTTTTCTTTTTGGTGATGAAGAGAAAGCCTGTAACATATTTGTACACTTTTGTTACATTTACTACAATACTGAAACAATCCTATTCCACTAAATCACACAAAGCATGGGTTTGTAACAATTCTAACATGAAATCTACAACTTGCTATCATTGTTCTGCTCGACTTATTCTGAGATCAAAAAGATATTACCCCGACCTAGTATCAAAGAAAGAACTTTGCATCAATTTTTAACCACCCAACCACACTTATAAGCATCAAAAGAATAAGTTTGTGATTTGTAATGACATTCATGAACTTCTATTCCTCATTCTGTTGCATCACCAACTGATATAACTGCATGACCTTTTATGTGCCACATCCTTGTATTGTATGCAATCATGGTTCTCCACAACTTCTTTGTAGGTCTAAGCAATTTACCCCTTGCTGTCATCTGTTTACATAAACTTGTTAGGTGACCATTTGCTGTTTCCCTTGTGCCAATCTTGCTTTCAATATTTCAATATATCCTGGAAGTTTTAATTTTTCAAAACACTCCTTCCTTATTACTATGTTTTAGAACTTTCAATCATTTTGTTGTTTACATTCTCTATCCATCATATTCTTAGCATCTTTCTATAGAACCATGTTAACTACAGAGTACTGAGATGTCAATGTTTTAATTAACCAATGTAACTTGCATGTGCAACTAGTCACTCTCATGGAGATTAGCATTAACTATGCAAATGGAAGGCAGAAAAGGATCTCTCAGATGAATAAGTTATACCTTTCTGAATCTCATCTACATGGCTAATGCTAACCTCCAGGAGAGTGACTAGTTGCACATGTAAGTTACATTGGTTAATTAAAACACTAACATCTCAGTACTCTGTAGTTAATGGTTCTATAGAAAGATGACCTCTTAGATGATTAAGTTTTGTTTTGTAAATGTTAATATTAATAAGTCATTCCTTGAATTCAGATTTGTCTGAAATTATTTTTTTTTAAGCATTTCACCCCAAGCAAGGTCAAAGTGCCACTAGCATGCGGGGGGGGGGGTTACAGAGAGTGAAAGTGAGGAAAAAGACTGTATTGAGGGGGATTGAGGAAAGGATAAAAGAAGAACGGGGATCAAGGCGACAGAAAATGACGATTGACACTGCATTTAAATTTTTGAAGATTGGAGTTATCAGGGAAGCAAGTAAGAGGAAGGGAGTTTCACTGTTGTGAAGTGCGAGAAAAGAAACTGCTGGAGTAGAAGTGACAGTTGCATTTAACTATTTCAACAGTAAAAGGGCGGAGCCTAGATGTCAATCTAGTAGTATGCTTAAATTCATTTTGTCAGGGCATCAGGGAAGATAGTGCATCAGAACAGTTGCCATGAAAATATTTGTAAAAGAATCAGAGGAAAGCCACATCATATCTATGAGAAAGTAACTGAAGTCAAGATGTCAAGTCAGGACTGATAACATTGCAGATCCTTCTTTGGATTTTGTTGAGAACCTCGAGATGAATAGCAGGGGCAGCAGACCAGTTTGACAACAATATTCAATACATGGATGAATAGTAGATTTTTAGATGTGTAAGATAGACTCTGACAAGAAAAACGCTCTGGCATGACGCAGTGAACCGAATTTCCTTGCAGAAGATGGAGCTATTGATTCAATGTAGTTATCAAAAGAACTAAGCTAACCATTTTTTTGCAGGCTTTTCCCAAATAGATTCATTGAACTGCCATCTGTGACAAGATCAACTCCTACTACAAAAAGTTCCTTTGAAAAGAATTAATTAGAAACAGCTTTCAATTTTACAATTACAGAAAATAACATTAGTCACAGCTTTGTGAACATGAACAATTACAATAACTGGTAGCAGGACTAAAGAGCACCTGAAAGACTACACAAGAAAAATTGTATACAGTTTAAAATGCTCATTTTATCAAAGTTAGCATCCCACCTGTCTCAGGCTTAACACATGGTTCACACACCCACATAAAACTTCAAATTAAGAAAAATGAAGTAAAAATTTAAATTACCCAACAGTACAGAGTTATATATTCAGAGTATGATATACTTGTAAAATCTCACAATGTTGATAGAGAAAGCTACTCTTGTCAGTTACACTTGAAGCAATCTTCTTGCTATTTTAATGAATTGTAAATGCTTAAAGATTTGGGAGAGAAAATGTGACTGCTGCCATTACCATAAAAAAAAAAAAAAAAAAAAAAAGAAAAAAATTCACTACACATCATTCATTAGTTGTATGGTCCATTATTACAGGATCTTTGGACAATTCTTGTTTGTATACGAGAATGGTTTTAGTTAAGCACTTTGGCTGAAACCTAACAGAGATCTTGCTTAAGGTATCTATTACAGTGTAAAATCCGATTGGGCGATACACACTAGCCAATACTCAATGCTTTGACATTAGAGTAAGCCAAGTGAAACTAAATTGATTGGTTAGTTAATTCATTTTCTATGGCTTAATCCTATTCAGATCATGTAAAGCCAAAAAATATTTTTAGATTGTAAGAATTTTTTTTTTTTTTTTAGATAATTATTTATTGATACAAGTCTTACTAATTAACCCATAGCTTAGGGGAGAAAAAAAGTAGATTCATACCTTTCCCAAGAGTAATTGTGCAATGAACCCAGCAGAAATTGAAACTGCTCTTCAATTAACAATTTTGAGTCATTATCCATTACGCCACCCACACATCAAAGCTTCTGTAAGCTTTGACGTGTGGGTGGTGTAATGGTACTCCCAAGTGGTCATCCATCAAGGTACTGAAAAGCTCAACATTAAGCCTTTCAGTACCTAGATGGATGACCACTTTGGGGATCATACAGGAACCGACGTTTTAACATTGAACCATCTTCACAGGGACACCATTCATGAGCATAATTGTAACAATGTACTCCAATCATCCGTTGTTCACTGCACCTGTGATAACATCCAAGGTTGAGTGTATTTGCATATACTCCCAACTCGCTATGTGCACAGGTTTGTCTTCTTGGCTATGATTGCTTTCAACAAACAAACAAAAATGAAGAAAATTGTTTTTCAAGACTCTCTGGTTGGGAAGTAACAGCAATATGATTTCTCGCTTAATCATGGGATCCTTCCTTCAGCTGAACTGCTACCTCCCTAACTTCACTGGCCTCTGGACTCAGTGACTCTGGATTCCTTACTACCAGTCCTTCTATCTGGGTAGCTTCAACTCCTCTGGTCACCTACCTAATTCTCTCACAGCTGGACCCACTTTTCCAACTTCCTGCCTCTCCCTGCTTATATAGATAATTGCTGAGGTCATCTCAGCACATCTCCTCATCCAGAAGTATTAAGACCACATGGATGGTCAAATCTTCAAAAGATTATTTTTATGACTATCTAAAATCTTATATAATTATAAAACTGTGTGAACTTTGTATCATACAGAGAGTGGGGGGAAAGAAAGATGTTAACTTTATTATCGTGTAGGGAGGAGGGAGAGAAGGAAATAGTGTGTATACATTGACAGTGACATTAACACCAGTTCATCTCAGATGATGACCTAATTTAACATCCAGATTTTGGACATAAATGGTAACATTTATGACAGCTTTTCATCTCTCTTTCCACATTTATATTTCTACTTTCTTTAAACAAAGCATAAGTATTTTTTATTTCAACTTTCTTCAAACAGACAATATCTTAATACTGAAATCAACTTTAATGCTTTATAACCTGAACTGTCAGTGAGTCACGGGCAGTCTAGTCATTTATGAATTTTTTTGTTTCCCAATTCAAAGACAAACTGGAGACATGAGAATCACTGGGTTAAAAAAACTGAACATCTCTTAATATTTGAAACAGCCCAATTTACGTTTTGCATTATTCAGGAAATGTCACTGACATTTTTTGTCCAAGAAGTAGATGTCATTTTTTTTTTTTTTTTTTTTTTTAGTATAAGTTTTATTTTAAGTAAAAAAAAAATGAAATTTCTTATCAGATGTGTATTTTCCTTTTTACTGAAAAAGATTGAATGAATTTACTTTCTTTTTTAATTAAAGTCCTTAAAAAAAAAAAAAAACTAATTAAATAGAAAAAAAAAATGAATTAAAGTTTTTTTGTTTAGCAAGTCATGTGAACCTTGCCAAATAATCACTTCTTTTTTTTTAAAGTAATGTTGCTTTATTTGTATTTGTGTGTGCATGTGTGTTTTTATTGCATTTGTGGGCTGATACGTGAACAAAAAAGTAAAGCTTGTTTGTTGGGACACGACTAGAGCGTAATGGTTTTACTTTTACAGAACAAGCTCGTCTTGCTGATCAATTCATTAGAGATCCTCACAAGGTGTCTCATTGTCATGGAACAAAAATCATCTAAACCCGACCACCGTTAATCGAACGAAACTTCATTTCTTCTGCAAAAGAGCAAGCTATCACAAAGCACAGGAGACTGTGTTGCGAAGCGGGTATTCTTTTTACGCCACCGTTATTTCAGTAACATTTTTTATTTTGGAGACTGTGTTGCCATATTTGAACATTTCAAACGGTGCCATATTTTTGTGAGTTCTTTACAAAAATAAATAGGTGGTTTTGATGGAATTCAGTGAGAGAATAAAAATCTGCCTTTTTTTTTTTTTAAACTGTGGAGGGAGGCGAGGGGGTGGGGCGGTGGCCGTATGTAGTAAGTAATTTAATTATTTCACTATAGAATTTTTAAAAATGGGTCTCGGGCTATTATTAACATACAAAAGAAAGGTGTTATTTCGGCATGTGAGCGCTGCTGGAAACATCTCGGTCCAATCCGCTTCCAAAATATCCAAGATTAAAAAAAAAATAAATAATTTTTTTAAAAATTTCTTTCTTTGTCAGGGCCGAGAGATTTTCAGTGTCCCCTCATAAACAAGTTTTAAAGTTTTTAAACACTTCATTAATTCGCCGAAAAAGAGCATACCATGATGAAAAAAGGCCCAAAAAACTTAATGAAGAAAAAAATTATCGTCTAAAAACAAAACACAGTACGGATATTTTCCTCGTCTATTGTGTTTCAGTTTTTTAACCCCAAAAATTAAATAAATTAAAAGTAAACTTAGACAACTGTAGGTCTCATCATTGTTCTTTCTTTTTTCCAACAAATAATAAAAATTAGAATAAGATTTAAAAATTAGTCTGTGTCCGCGAACACCATTTGCAGTTGTTTTTAAAGTTTAAAATTTAATAAACTGTTTGAAGTTAAACTAAATTAAGTAACTAAAAATTAAAAAAAAATAAAAACAAAAACTTTAAAAATTATCACTGTATCTTTCTGTCTGGATTCATAAATTTTATTAATTTTTGCTGTTACGATCCTTACACTACTTTCTCAATATAAATGGAAATTATTTTAATTCATTATTTATTGATTTTTCAATCTTTAAAATGGTTTTATTTTGTCGTAAGTAGTACAATTGTAAAATTAAGATACAGATATTTATTTTTTTGTTTGTACTGAACATTAAAAAATAAAACTTTGAAAATTGAACCCTAGTTAAGAGAAAAAAGTTAATTTCAGAAAAATAGGAAAATTAAGATAAACAAAAAGGAAAGAGTTGAGTAAAAAAAAAAAAAGTTAAATTTCGCTAAAACTACACAAATTTTTAATTAAATTAAATTTGAATGAAAAATAAAAATAGGACCTTCTTATTTAAATTTTGAATTACAATGAAGGAATTTTCAAAATAAAACTATGATTTTTTTACTGTTATTTTAATAAACAAACAATAAAAATCTATTTCTTACCTTGTCGTGAATTCCTAGATCTCCTGTCTTTAAAATATCCCTGATAATTATGCCTGCCCGGTGAGATAAAGTTACCGAAGCAGACAACAATCTCATTAAAAGAGGACTTGAAGCCATTTCACTTAATTTGTATAAAAAAAAATAAAGCGGAAGAAAAATAAAGGATGACAAACGATTGAATGAACAGTAAAGTAAAGGAAACGGATTTGGGGAAGAAAAAAAAAAAGAGAGAGACTACTTATTGAAATGCTGTACGTGAGAAACAGAAGACTAAACTAGTTGCTTGGTGCATGGAAACATTTATTGCGCTACATATGACCTACAAAACCGGAAGTGACACCAAACTGCCTTCATTTTTATACTCTCCCTATTGCTAACTCCTCCTACTACGTCATAGTTCAGTATAAATAAACATGCTGCATTATAATCAATGTAGAACCTTTCACGTTGAGTCCGGGTCCACGCATTACCAGACCTTGTGTCGCATCTCATTCTCGTGGGGGGAATGAGTAAATACCAGAACCTTTCACGTTGATGTTTCTTTTACAGTCACAATTCACACTCGTTCTATATAGAAGTCACTTTGAATTTTAACACAAGGCTTAAATCTGCATTTTGCAGAAAATACACAGATAAAGAAAAATACGTAAATTATTCATGATGGTTAACAACGGTCACCGACTCAGAAAGAGTAACCGGCGAGATAAGTTCAAATTCCGGTCGAGTTCATTTATGTTAACAAACTTTAGCATAAAAATACCACTGGGATATGATATGAGTCCATCTCTTCTCCCCTATCTTCCACCTATTGATTAAATTGTCTGACTGGACTCACTTGGTGGTAATCATTCTAGGGAAAGAAAAATTCTGAATTCAAAACCAACTTGCAGAGAGATGGGCTTCATCTGGCTGTCTTGCTCTCTAAAGTAAAAGCATCAGTGATGTTACAACTACATTGCATGTGATGGCCATGAGTTGCCCAACAGTAACAATAATGAAATTTGATATTTATAAATCAGCTTGTGGCAGACTTCACCACATTACTGTTGTTCAGATCTTTAATGCTTCAGCAAGGTTTGTTTTGTCACAAGCAGTTTTGCGTTGTCATGATGGAAATTGACACCTTTTTGATTTGGCAAAATTGGCTATTTTTCTTGAGATTGATGAGTTGGTTGCAATACTTCTTTACAGTTATTGCTTTGCCAGCTGGAAGAAGCTCAAAGTGAATTATCCCTCTTAATATAGAAAATAGATTCCAAATAAATGTAAAGTTTAAAACTTCAATTTATTCACATTTTTATAAAGTTTTTGTATGTAAGTTGACTTTCAATGGATGTATCGTTTCAAATGCTCATAGAAATGAAATAGATATGTGTCTGATACAGAGACTAAAAGTATTTTTGGTGGTAGAGAAGATAGAATGTCATCTCTCTTATCCAGAGTATTGTGTAAAATGCAGCCATAAACTAACAAAACTCATTCTCTAATGCGAAATTTTAAAGAAATACGCATTTATTACAATGACATAAAAAACAAAACAGAATGCCAAGTTTGCAGAAAAAATTTACTTTGTGTACTTTATTATTAAGGCATGACAACCAGTTCAAAAATTAAAGTATGTTAGGCTCATACAAATTTTTCATCTAAATTTTCACTTACTTTCATACATACCAGTTCAAAATCTTTGAGAAGGTTGGCAAATTCACATTGGTCACTGGGAATTGAAATAATAATTCTGTTTTTAAAACTTCAATATTGATATAAATCTCAATTTCTTTTTTAGTATGACAATAAACTACATCCAGTAGCAACAGCCTCTGATCAGGAGGTTCTGAGGAGTCAAAAAACTGAAAGTACAAAAATACATTTTCATAGTAAAAAAAAAATACCAGTAATAAATTTTAATAAATAAATAAATAAATTACCAGCAACAAACTTTTGCAGAAGAAAAAAATTACTCAAGTTCCCAAGAAAATTAATTTTAGCATTAAATAACCCATAAGGTGTTGATATGCTGTTAAACAAACAAAAAAGTTCAAAATTTTTTGTAGTATCTTAATTTTGTGAATTCTTTTCATCTGTTTCTTTCTTTTTAACACTGCTGGTGTAATTAATTGTTGTTATCAGAAATAGTCTAAATCGCCAAAATCCTTTTGTCCCTTAAAACTAACTCCGTTTCTTAAATAGCCTCAAAACTGATTCCACATTCAATCCCAATATAAAATTTGCATATGTAGCAATTATCTTCCTCATCAGTTAAAGAACTAAAAATGTATCATTTGCCTTTATTTTGGCAGGTTTTCAGGATATAACAATGGAGTTTATTTTTTTTTTTTTTACAAATTTGAAAAACAAATTTGACACATCAAATTTATTCAAGTCATTTTTTTAACTAACAACCTGGCTTTCTTTTTATAATTGTTATAAAATAAAATAAGACATATCTTTTTTACAGGCAAATACTCAAAGCCGGATGTGAACGGGACAAAGCCCCATCAAAAATCTTTTCATTTACAAATGTTCCCAACACACATGTTCGATTGAAAATTAAATAATATTTAAAGTGCTCTATTTTTCGTCCAATAAAATGATTCCTCCTAATTATACTCCGCCGTTTTTTCGAGCCTGTTAAGCCATAAAAAAGCTATAAAAAGTTCAACAGGCAGTCAGTCGAGTCAGCAGCGACTGTTCGGTTGAACTCTCTTTATGGATGGGAGGAACCTGAAGGAGGCTACACTGGCGGCGGAGTCTCCTTCAATGAGGTAGACTGGCCTGAACACGTTTATACGGGTTCAATGGGGTATATTTTTGGCAGAGCCCACGGGCTCGGAATGCCCACATAAAAAGGTCTTGTGCTACAGCACACCCTCGTAGGGGGTGATTGAATATTCAACAGGTGGCCAGGGTAGAGACCTGTCATGTCCAGTAGCTGTCAGCAGGGGAGCATCAACCACCGTCAACATGTGTGAACTACTTTGAGAGATTGACCTAGATCCGAAAGCCGGCTTATGAACTATACCACAAGGTATGTCCCAAACCCTCACGTTCCTGTTGAAATTAAATCTATTTCTGCTGTTCTTTCTTGCAACCATACGCTTGTCTATAACATAATTATTTTTTAAACACTCCCCTCAAAAGAGAGTGCAATGAACAAGCCTAGTTTATTGTATCATTGTTATTTTTTTATATTAACCTTTTTATTAATCTTTAAATAAATAAAATTATTTTTTTTATTCTTTTATATAATTAAAATTATTTTTATTATATGATTTTTTTATGAAACAGTAAATGTTATTACTTAGTTTTCAAGGAAGTACAAGGCTATTGACTTAGAGAAGATGGCTTGTAGCTTCAATTATCAAGGAGCTTTTTGATTTCAAGGAGCCTCTTCACTTATCTCTTTGGGTAGAGGGAGTTGTGACATAGATTTGTGTAGACAAATTGACATTTTTGAGTTGGCCTACATTCATTTGTTTTAGGTGGATACAATCTCAAAGGTTACTAAATTTACTCAAACCAACAGAAATTGATTGAAAAGTATCTTTTTGAGCTTGTAATTTGTTTTCCACTTTTTGAATGCATAGCATTTAAGTAAACATAACTCAGACCATTCACATAGCTTACAGTTACAAAGTTGAAGGTCTGTTCATCATGTCAACTCATTTAGGCAAAAATAAGGGTAAAGCAAGTGAGTTTGGGATTTATTTAGTTTGCTTAATTTTGTATGAGAATCAGTGTTTCAATGTCATATGACCGTAAGACCAAAGAACCTTGAGATAGTAAATTAAATGATAAATGATATTAGGTTTTATTTTGAAATGTCAGACCAGGAGAAAACCAAAGGAAAAATTGTTTATTAAATCTGAATGGGATGTCTAATAACTGCAAAAAAATAATTATAAATATTAAATAGTGACAATAAGTGAAAACTACCAAGAGCCTCACTAAGGTTTGAACCAATGAATAACTTGATAAAAACTTATTATACTGTTTACAACTAAATAAGGGTGAAGCAGGTGAGGTTGGGCTTACGGTCATATGACATTGAAACACCGATTCTCATACAAAATTAAACAATATCAAACCTGGTCAGTACCTAGATGGTTGACTGCTTGGGAAAACTAGGTGCTGTAAGCTTAGATGTAAGGGGAGTATAATGGATAATGGCTCAGAGTTCCAATTTCAGTCATGTTTGCTATATTCATTTATGCATAAATACCTTTGGGAATGGTATGAATCCACCTCTTCTCCTCCAGCTATGGGTTAATTAGGACTTTTATCAGTAAATCATTATTATCATTAAAAATTCTTATAATCTAAAAAAATATTTTCTGGCTTTAAATAACCTGCAAAGGGTTAACAAGCTGTAAAAAATAAATCAATCAGCACTTTTTGGTGAGAGTTTACCTATTACAATTGACTAGCCAGTACTTTGAAGACACATCTTTTAATCGCTCTAACGTTTTTTCGAACTTGTTCTCATTATCATTTCTTTTCAGATGACAAACATCAAACTAACTCAGGAAATGAAAAGGCATACTGCAATCGTCTACCTTAAAGACAAAGATTAGAGATTGTTTCCTGAAAGTTGCAGTCATTTGTTATCAATGTTTACAAAGAGCTGGAGGCCATTGACAGGGATTCTACAACAGTAGCTAAATGTAAAATGCCTGATAAAGGTCATAATACAATCTGAACATCCAAATTTATATTTAAGATGCAGAAAAGTGTTAATAAGTACCCCAGAGTTGTTAAGAAGCTCAAAGTTTCAAGGCACTCTATTGGGCATGAAGATATTTGATACAAATCATGTGATACAGAGAGGCCAATTCATGTCTGCAAAATCAACGCCTGGTCTGTGTAAAGCTTGGAATGCTTTGTTTTTTCTCTGATAAGAAAAATTTTGATCAAAACCAAAAGGTCAACCCCGAAGGAATCACAGATGTTTATGCAATGATCCTAAGGATGTTCCCATGATCATGCATACAAAGTTTTTTGGCAACTGTGATTGTTCTTGGAGTTGTGAGCAATGATGGAAGTGTCCTGCCTCCTCACTTCTTTCCTAGAAGCTCAAGGGGCAAGACTGTTGACTATTAAATGGGTGTTAGAGAGTATTGAGAAGCCTTGAATAGAGAAAGTAAATAAATTAAACCTGTGCACCTACCAACAAGACTTTGTGCCATCTCATAAGATTAAGATGACCCAAGAATGGATATTATAATGTCCATGATCATGTCCCCTCAAATATATGGCCACCTAGCTCACCAGATCTGAATCTGTTGGGCTGTTATGTAAGGCATAGTCAAGAGGGAAGTCAATCAATGCCCCCTGATACTATAAAATCTCTGATGTCCATGATAATTATCACAATGTCCAATATAGATAAAGAACATCTGATTCAGGCATGTCAATGTTTCAAACCTCGTATTGAAGCAGTCATCAATTCTAACAGAGGATTTGTTAAGTAAATGTGTCAAGAAGAGTCTTGAGGTTTCATGCCAGTGTTTCCTCAAATAAAGCTCTTCTTTTGTGACTTATATATCTTACTAAATTCATGCAAATGTCCTTAAAGAACTGAGCAACCCTGTACAATTGACCAACCAAAAAATAGGACAACAGTTTGTCTAAAAGCATTGCACTATTCTGAGTCATTTGACTTCAATAAATAATCTCATAAATTGGGTTCTTCAATCACAGACAACCAAATTTAATGTTTGGCTGGAAACACTAATAATAATGGAAAGTTTTAACTGTCAATGAAGATAATACACAAATAAAACTGAACAAACAAATGAGCTCTTACTATACATGTATAATAGCCAGATATTGTTGATTCCAATCTTCACTAGGAATGATTGCAAATTTATAGGCAGAAGCCTGCTGGGATTTTTTTCCAAGCCAATAAAATTGGTGGTTCTCAGTTTCATCTGATTTGGTTCCGGTCTGTTTTGTCTTGAAATCAGAATGCTGTGTTCGCTTGACTCAACTTGCTTTTATATGTCAATTCTGTTTGTGAACATTTTGCTATATTACTGTTGCTTTGCCTTATAGATATTGTTTGCTTGCTTTATATTATTTTTTGCCTTGTTCTTTTCTTTTTATTGCAAACTTTGTCAATTCTATTGATTGGACAGTTCTGCTACTTATTTTGCTTTTGACTCACTCCACATATTTGCATTAGATAAAAAGTGAAGCTTCTTGAGTAGTCGGGCATTGTTTACTGGGAGCTGCTTGATCTGAACAATATTAAAGTAAATTTCACTCACTTTGTTTGGAAAGTTTTACTACATACACCAAATTTAGCACTTAGTGACCATAATGTTTTTTCTTCAAACTACAAAAATACCTTCAACTTTTTAAGGAAAGTACAGCAAAAAAGATTCAGCTGATATTTGTGCTAAAAACCATTACATTGATTCATTAGTATGTTATAGAAGGGAGAGTTGGATTCATGCCTTTCTCTTGAACATGTGCATTAAATGAACATAAGCAGATTTAGCTGAAATTTGAACTCAGTTTGTCATTTTTTTATTAAAAACAATTATGCTACCTCACATATCCAATCCAATGGAATCTACACTGTAATTATTTTGCATACAATCAGTATCCCCAGTTTTTGTATCGTAAGCTAGAAGGTGCTAATTTCAGCCTTCAGTCTCATGTCTGTACATAAATATATTGCTTTTAACAAGTTTTAAGTTATGAGCTTGAATTTTATTAGTTTCTCTTGAAAACATTTTGATAGTCAAATAACTGACTTTTGATAGATGAGACAATCTAAACCAAGTACAAAACAAGTTTAATGTTCTTTTTATCATTACTAATATTTTTATAAAACAAAGATTAATAAAATTCAAGGCTAAATATGGAAAAATAGAAGTATAAAGATTGTACTGAGACAACCTTTGCTTACCTTTAAAAACAGTGAGAATCCTACTTTATATTCTTGGTTTGAACACTCACAGCCGTGGAAAACAGGCAACTGTTGAATTCAAATCTCTTTGTCATTATTAATCATTCATATAATACTTATGTGAGCAATCTCCAACAATACTGCTAAAGTTCCAAGAGGACTTTCATTAATTCGTTTTCTATATCAACCTTTTGCAGTTATTTAAAGCCAGAAAATATTTTTAGATTTTAAGAATTTTTTTAGGTAATAATGACTTAGTGATACAAGTTTTACTTACTAATTAACCCATAGCTGGGGGTAGAAGAGGTAAATTCATATCTAATCAGAATTTGATTAACAAACAAAAATTATAATGTAGATATAAAGTGGAGGATCAGTTCTATGTTACAATCAATATATAAATTGATCCCACACTTTGTGGTCGTCATAGTTTCTATACATTTATCTTCCAGAGAATGTAAATAAATCTAAAAGACATGTCTATGTAGCTAATCAGTATTTCATTGATTGATTGATTCATTCATTTTCTACCGCTTATCAACCCTTTTCAGGTTATTTAAAGCCAGAAAAATTTTTTTTACATTGTAAGAATTTTTTAATGATTTAGTGATACGAGTCTTACTAAATTAATCCATAGTTGGGTGGAGAAGTCGATTCATACTTTTTCCAAGGGTATTTGCACACAAGTTAATATAATGATCTTGATCAGAATTGGAACTTGGCTCTCCAATTAACAATTCCAAGCCATTATCCATTACACCACTCACACATCAAAGCTTACAGCACTTGGTATTCCCAAGCAGTCACCTATCTTGGTACAGGCCAAGCTTGACATTGCTTAACTTTGGTGATCGTTTGAGAACCGATATTTCAATGTAATGTGGCTGTAAGCCAGAGGATTTTGAGGAAGATAGCAAAAATAGTCATCTAAAACTTTAAAAAATTTCTCTATAAAGCAGAAGTTCTGTGATGTGTTTGTGAAGGTGGATCTACAAGTATCTAGTTCAGTGGTTCCCAAAACTTTTTTTTTCTGTGCTGCATTTCTGGAATGAAAATTTGCTCACACCTCATCAAATTTTGTGATAAAATGTACATTTAAAAATAACAAGAAAAGAGCACTCTCTTTTCTTGTTATTTTTAAATAAAGGGAGATAACCGTGGATTTGAAGTCAAAACATTATCATTGATAACTTTCTCCTCCAATTTGCAGACACTAGTTACTATATTCTTAATACTTGATATAATGCAAAAATATCAGTGATAAAATCGGTCAATAATTATTTATAACTATTTATACAGGGACTTATGCATGCAATTAAAAGAAATACTTAATAATATTTTAAATTTTGAAATCATTTATTTCTGGCAAATGAATTTTTTGAAACTGTTTCTAAATCTTTGATTGCCTTTCTGCCTCACTTGCTATCCTCTTCCACCACACCTATGAGGTGCACTGCACCATTTGGGAACCACTGATCTAGTTTGACTAATAGTTATTAATTTTAATCTGAAATTTTCCTCATATGTTTTATTTGTTCTTACTCAATTGAGTGCATTTACAAGGAATGAGATTATGTTGAAGAGTAAATTGTGTAAATTAATGATTTTTTTCTTCAATGAGCTATGAACTTATTGATGGAATGGCATACATTATAAATAAAGATAATGAGCAAAAGTAAAAAAATCTATTCAGTCTGGGCTGAAGATGCCTACCATAAGTAGGTGAAGCACACTGTTTGAACATGTTTTTCCACTTTATCTCATAATCTCCCCTTTTGTCCACATATTATTCTACATTCTAACATCCATATATTCAGTCAGTTATGTGCCATGCGTGATACATGCTTAGGCGATCATGTATCTTTCATTACATGACCGATGAGGCAAGTTTTTTTCCGCAGTAGGTTGCCATTTCTTTTTGCAATAGACTAGTTGCCATCCAAAGCTATAGAACCCAGTCTGTCCTGTTATTTACCCATAGCTAAAAGAAGAGGATTCATACCTTTCCCAAGTGTATCAGCACATAAGTGAATGTAAGGTTCAATTGAAATTTGAAATCAGCTCTCTAAGCTGCTATCCATTACTCCACTGTTGCTCCTTGACATTATAAATGTATAAATGAAAAATATTGATAAACAATCACAAAATTTAAATTCTTTTTTAATAAATTTTTAATCATTTCACCCTAAGCAAGGTGATAATGCCATCAAGACGCAAGGGGTTACTGGGAGTGAAAGAGAATGAGAAGACTTTAATGAGGAGAAAGGACAATAAAAGAACAGGATTCAGGAAGGCAGAAGATGGCAATTGATGTTGCATTTAAATTTTTGGGAATTGTAGGTGGCAGAAAAGCAAGAAACCAGAAGAGAGTTCAACAGGTGAGAAGTGTGAAAAAAGAAACTATTATAATATAACTTATGGTTACATCTAGCTATTTCAAGAATAAAATTATGGGACCTAATAGCCAATCTAGTAGTATGTCTAAATTGATATGATCAAAATACCAAAGAGGAGAGCGATATTTATTTCCACTTCAAATACAGAAAATGTGGCACAAGGCCAAAAATGGGTAATGGGGAAAATGACTGTCTTCTTCTGTCTTAATATCAAACTTAGCTAGCTACAAACACTGACCCAAACATACAATAATATTCCTTAGACCACAACAACGCATTCTTACTTACTTTTCTTACTACATCCACCATAATACCGCAATGTCTCTATGAAAGTCTTAACTAGTCCCCATATATACAATTCATTTATCTGTTGGGGTAGGGAAATAGAACTGCCATGAAAATATTTATAGAAAAGACACAAGGATATCACATCACAGTAGTGGGAAAGTGAATGAAGTTGAGATGCCAGGTCAGGACCAGTAACATTACAGAACCTTCTTTTGGATTTTGAAACATAGGTTATGATGGCTTGGTCATGTCATAGGGATATTCAGTTAAAAAATGATTAATGTTTCCTTGCGGTGGAACCAAATTGGGAAGAGAAAATGAAACAGGCCAAAAATCATTTGGTCAAGAAAATTGAAGACATGACCGAAAAAGTGAGGTCTCTTATGGACCAAAGCCTAAAACAGGGTTCATTTAAGGGACAGGATTATAGACATATGCCACAACTCAAAGAAGATCATATAACAAGAAAAAGAGCATTTTTCATGGTGCTAATTTCCACAAGATACCAACTGGCACATTTTTTGTTCTAATAATGTTTAGTTTTCAGTACAAAAATACTTCTAACTTCAATTATTACATATATAGAATGAAAGGAAAGATGAGTTCATGGATTTCCAAAGGCCATATGTAGAATGAAGGGAGAGGTGGTTTCATACCTTTTCCAAGGTCATTCATAGAATGAAGAGAGAGGTAGTTTCATTCCTTTTCCAAGGCCATTCATTGAATGAAGGGAGAGATGGTTCCATTCCTTTCCCAAGGTAATTCATAGAATGAAGGGAGAGGTGGTTTCATTTCTTTCCCAAGGCCATTCATATAATTAAGGGAGAGGTGATTTCATTCATTTTCCAAGGCCATTCATTTAATAGAATGAAGGTAAAGTATAATTAAGGGAGAGGTGATTTCATTCCTTTTCCAAGGCCATTCATTGAATGAAAATGAAGGGAGAGGTGATTTCATTCCTTTTCCAAGGCCATTCATTTAATGAAAGGAAAAGGTGGTTACATTCCTTTTCCAAGGTAATTCATATAATTAAGGGAGAGGTGATTTCATTCCTTTTCCAAGGCCATTCATTGAATGAAAGGAAAAGGTGGTTACATTCCTTTTCCAAGGTAATTTCTTTCCCCAAGGGCCATTCATATAATTAAGGAGAGGTGATTTCATTTTCCTTTTCCAAGGCCATTCATTGAATGAAAGGAAAAGGTGGTTACATTTCTTTCCCAAGGTAATTCATAGAATGAAGGGAGCGGTGGTTTCATTCCTTTCCAAAGGCCATTCATATAACAAGGGGAGAGGTGGTTTCATTACCTTTTCAAGGCCATTCATTGAATGAAGGGAGAGATAGTTCCATTCCTTTTCCAAGGCATTTATTGAATGAAGGGAGAGGTGGTTTCATTCCTTTTCCAAGGTAATTCATATAATTAAGGGAGAGGTGGTTTCATTCCTTTCCCAAGGCCATTCATAGAATGAAGGGAGAGATAGTTCCATTCCTTTCCCAAGGTAATTCATAGAATGAAGGGAGAGGTGGTTTCATTCCTTTCCCAAGGCCATTCATATAACAAAGGGAGAGGTGGTTTCATTCCTTTTCCAAGGCATAAAGAATTGACACGCTATTGTAATTTTAGCAGCATCTCCTTGTGCAGTTGTTGTTGTCACCTCTACAAGGAGTCTAAAGGAAGAAACAAAACAAATTTACTTGATTTTCACACAGAGACAACTACCTGATTCACCTTGACATTATTAGGTGTAACTACCATTGTATTGTTTGTTTAAAAAAGAATACAAAAGGTTATATTGTTTGAATAAATTTGAAACAAATGAAAAAATTTATTGTTCATCAGCAGGTGATACAATATCTATAATTTCATATATATATATATTCTGACAATACCTTAAAGACAAGCCCTCTGCCTATAAAATGAGGTGACATTCTGAGTTTTAATATATTTCACCCACATTAATTTAAGTCTTAACACCTGTTATATTATGTTTCTAGTCACAAAATTTTTTTTAGTTTTTGACATAAAATCTTCCTGCCTATCAGATACAAGCAAAAAGGACTATTTAAATATTGTAAGAAATTATATGAATTCATATTTTTTTACTCTTTTGGTGTGTGTGTGCCCGCAGAATCTTATGCACACTAGACTTTGGGAGCTTGAGCTCTAATGATGTACGTCTTACAGACTTTCTTGCACTTGCTGTAAAGGATTTTTCTATGGATGCAACACTTTCATCGCTGATACACGACCTTCCAGACCGTGGCTTATCATGGATGGAGCCTGTCTCTTTAAATTTTTTCATCCATTCAGCAATAGTGTTCCTATGAGGTGGTTCTTTATTGTATTCAATTCTAAACTTTTGTTGTACATCAATAGTAGATTTCAGTTCAGCCAACCAAAGGACACATTTTACTTTTTCCTCAGTTGAAGCCATGGATCAAATTGATTCTGGAAAAAAGAAAATATTTTTTTACTTATCTAAAAATTATTGCAAATTTTGTGGTAAAGAATTATTCAATAACTATACTTAAAACTAGATTAATTAAACTTTATAACATTTTTTTACAGATTATTTCAATCGCAAATACAAATTAAGTTATAAATTTGTTAAAGTGCACACGAACTTTATGGACACCCTATATATATATATATATATATATATATATATATATATATATATATAATAAATGCGAATGTCAGTGTGTCACACCTTTTCAACTTTACTCCTAGAAGCCATTGCCCAACAAACATATCATACCATTTTGGAATGAGGCCAACTCCACGAGCAAATTAAAAATATTCTTGGCTGGATCCAGATCCAAACCTGCAATCCTGAAATTTTGTATTTTCAAATTTTCCTTTCTGCAATTGTTTTTGGTGATTTTTTTTTTATATGATTTTTCATGACAAATATTTTGTACCATAATTTTTATAAATTGGAAATAAATTTAGGAATAACTGAAATTAATTGCAAAATCCAGTGAAAGTCACCCACAAAATAAAAATAATTGTTTGTACAGGAAGTAAGGACCTATGTACATCAAACTGTCTTTAATTAAGTGTTGGCAGAAGAAATATTGTTAAACTTTTAAAAGGTAAGCTTAAATATTAATGTAATACTTAAATGCAGTGATCACTTTTGAGTTCTTCTGAAGTTTATTGTTGCCTATCGCATCTACTCCCCCTTACCTATTGTGATGATGGCCCAACCAAGAATCCTCTATGGGGGCTAGCTTAAATGCCACCTGATAGGCTGGCTTTTAAGCTAGTATAACAATATATAAATTTTTATATATCAAAAACAGTTTTGGAGGAAAGATGTTTGTCACAACTACATCTAAAACAGTAAAAGATTTAATCAATACAAAACAAAACAAGCCAAAAATTGAAGGAGGAATTTACCTGTAATGATTGCCAGAAAGAATATACTGAAGAAACCTCAAGTTTAAATAAGATTATATGAACCCAAAAGAGACATTTTAAAAAACAACACATCCAATGCTTTAGTTACTTGCCATAATGAAATTGACCATAATTTTGACATTATAAATGCTACTCAACTCTAATTAAGAGAATATATTTCACTGACAAATATATTTAGAAAGTGCTTTAATCACTAGTTCATCCACAGTAAATTTGCATCGATGTTCTTACAATGTTTCACCATTCTTGGCAGATCTGTTATAACAATTTAATAACAAAATTGATGGAAACAAAAAGAAAAGAAATTTAAATGAATTATATACCCCAAAAACATTTAAAAAAAAAAATCTAGTACTGAGAAATGTGAGGAAGAAAACATTTTAAATATATGAAAACAGATGAAATATGAAATAAACACTTTATTAAAATTAAATATAAACTAAATTTTATTTCACTCTTAGATTGGATGCCCTCCCAATACAGATGCCTGGGGGTGTTGTACTATCTGTTTTATATATATATATATATATATCGTCCTGGTAAAACGTTAAACTACATCCGCATCCTGGGTAAGATGGTAAACTACATCCAGCAGCAAGGCATCTGATCAGGAGGTTTTGAGGAGCGTGGAACCACCTCTTAATTGCTGGTATTCCCAGGTCCACCCTGACCTGGGGTGTTAGCACCTGTTAGGGTCCTAGCTATGGGCAAATAGTTAACTATTACTAGCAATACTTTTTTGAAAAAAATTATTACCAGCAGTACAATTTTGAAGGAAATATATTACCAAAAACAGATTTTTGACAAAACAAAATATTACCAGCAATAAAAATTTTTGTCAGCATTATTAGATAACCCATTGAGGTTGATATGCCGTAAAACAAAATAAACCAAACCAATCTAAACCAAAGAATATATACTCTATTCATATGAATCTATCCTAAAAATGTTGTCAGCATTAAATAACCCATTGAGGTTGATATGCCGTAAAATAAAATAAACCAATCTAAACCAAAGAATACATTTTCAGTTCATTCGAATCTATCCTAAAAATGTTGTCAGCATTAAATAACCCATTGAGGTTGATATGCCATAAAACAAAATAAACCAACCCAATCTAAACCAAAGAATACATACTCTATTCATACGAATCTATCCTAAAAATGTTGTCGGCATTAAATAACCCATTGAGGTTGATATGCCATAAAACAAAATAAACCAAACCAATATATATATATATATATATATATATATATATATATATATATATATATATATATATATATAGAATCCAAACAAAAGTGGAGAGACAAAGTGGTAAAGCTTTTCAATAAAAATGTGTTTAACCTTCAGGTGCTAGGTTGGTGGCTTCAGGTCCGAATGAAAGATAAATCTGTGATTTTTGTATTAAAATTGTTAATGTCTGTTGGATTTGAAATTAGCCCATTCTATGATCTCTGTTATTCTGTATATTAGCTTGTATACAATATTATGCTGCTATTGGTTTTGCAATGATCAGTGATATTATGTATGAGCCTGATCTTAGGTTTATCATCAGGAACTCAGATTGGCATACTCACAATATTTTCTTCTTAGTGAATTTTTTTTCTCACAGACTGGCATTTAAGTTGAGATTGTGGCCTCATATGTTAGAAATAGCAGCACAATGTGATATACAAGCTAACTGCAACTTTCAGTATCCTATACATGTCTGTCTTATTTGATAATAATATTCTTTTGAATTGAGCATTTCATGGTAGGTGAACTGTCTTCAATCTACTGCTCATGCGATGGGAGATAACTCTGTTGCCTTTGATGACATTCCTACGCTTTCAGCTAAATCAGTATATATGGATTCCAAATCCTGAGCCAAATTGAAATTCTATGAAGATTACTGAATATGACAGGCACCCAAGGAAGGCTGGAGAACACAATGGCCAAAATGTTGTGGTTATGATAACCAAAATGAGGACAATAATTTCAATAAATCAGTGTGAAATGAATAATGGTAATGTCTCATATCAGAAAAACAGGCAGAAAATATCTATTGCAAAAATTCACCAGCATTTTCTTTTATATTTTTTATGAAGATCAAAATGAAGTATCTGCTTTTATTATTTGATGGGGTTTATACTTGAGTCAGCTACCATCCACTTGGTAGATCGCCTCTTTTTATGTTCCAGAGTATTTACTTAGCATATTCTGAGGCATGATGACACTGTTGAGTAGGATCAAAGGCATGCTTGCCATGATACTAGTTTTTTTTAATTCACTCCAAGCTAAGTGATAATGCCATTGGGGGCTACTGGGAGTAAAAAAGAACAAAAAAAAAACTTTCTACTTTGTTTATTTATCTGTACTTGTTTAGGTTTTATTAAAATTCTAATCATCACTTTTAAAACACTATAGTTAAAATAATAGACCAACTTTGTCAAAAAAAAAAGAAAAGAAAAAAAAATCTTACTCAAAAAGCATGATTTAAATTCTTCAAAGACTTCGGCTTTTAACCAATAATCAATAAAAAGATCAGCAGTAATTTTCTATAATTTTCATAAAATTAGTTAAGAGGGTGGTAACAAATGTAAAAATATTTTTACCATAACTCAAAAAAGAATATATTTAAAATAATTTCAATCATTTGTGAATTGTTTCTGAAAGTTTCATTAGAATTTGACAATTTTATTTTAATTTTTGCTGGGTTTTCCAAATTAATGTCTGTCAATGGAAAAAAAAAAAATGCCAAAATTTGCTGTTACTTTATAGTATTTCCGTTGACGCAAAGAGAAAGATTTTTTAATCACAAGTGAGAATGTTCTAAAAAGGATGAAAATAATTTAATAAAATAAACAAAAATGTGAAGGTAGTTAAAATAATAGCAGTATCAAGGGGAAAAACAGTCCATTTGTCATTTCATTTATTTTGCAGACACCAAAGACCAACTTTGTCAAAACAAAGAATCTTACTCAATGGGAAATTGAAACAGAAATAAATTGTTTATTTAAAATAATTTATGTAAAAATGAAGATGATTTTTCAAAATATTCTTTTAAGCACCTAAAGAAATGAAACTTGGCAGAGAAAAATATTCATAAGAAAGTGGGGGCTTAGTAAAGTGTACAAAGTATCAGTGAAGGTTACAAAGTATTGTCAAATAGTTATCAGATGAATATTGTTTGTAAAAAACTTTCAGAAATTGGTTGGGCCAAAATGAATTATATTTGAAGCAAGTGAGTTTTCCTTGTATTATTGAAGGAGACTGATTGCATGTGTTTCATATAACTATTATGAAATATTATCTATTTTTAAGTTTTCATGCATTTGTATTCCAAAGTTTGCCTTTCTGATTTTTTTATGTGATTTTTCTTGACAAATTTTTTTGTACAATAATTTTTATAACTTGGAAATAAATTAGGGAATAATTGGAATTAATTGTGAAATCCAGTGAAAGTCACCCTGAAATAATAATTGTTTGTACAAAAAGTAAGGAGCAAGGTACATCAAATTGTCTTGAAATTAAGTGTTGACGGAAGAATTATCATTGAACATTTAAAAGGTAATCTTAGATATTAATGCAATAGTTAAATGCAGTGATCAATTTTGTGTTGCCTGATGTATCTACTCCCTACCTACCTATTTTGACGAAGGGCCAATTAAGAGCCCTCTGCAGGAGCTAGCTTAAATGCCACCCAATCGGGTGGCTTTTATATATATATATATATATATATATATACGTAAGATTAGCTATTTCGTTATAAAGAAACATTCAGCATTCATTGGTCAGTGTTACTGTCAGTTGAAATTTATAAAATCTTTCTCCTAAATTGTTAAAAAATTTGGAATCCTGACACTCAGATAACAACAAAAAATTGGGTAGTCACTGATTACAACAGATTTATGTTGAAGAAACATTGAAGAAATACAAAATGTTCAATGGTTATCACATTAGAAAGTGGAATTGGTAAGAAGTATTCTGCTTAAGTTGGATGTATTCACATTATGTGAATGTTAAAATTCCTTATAAGGAAACATTTATTGACTAATTCGAAATAGTAAGATTAACTTTTTTCTTACAAGGAAACATTTGGCATTCATTGACCAAAAAATTAGTAATGGTAAGATTAGCTGTTTTAATATAAGAAACCTTTCAGCATTCATTGGTCAGTGTTACTTTCAGTTAAAATTTATAAAATCTTTCTCAGATTTCTCATGTTAACTGTTATCACTCTTTTTTTGTATTGATGGAAGTTTCATTCAAAGCCTTTTGCTTAAGATTGTGTACAATGTCAACATTGGATTATGTCACTATATTTTCTTCAATTTAGCCGTGAGGGAACAAAAGCAAAATCAACTTCCACCTCATCCTGCCAGCTGCATGTTAAATAGCAAACTGGGCCCTCAAGGCTTGATTAGCAATCAGTCCAGAAAAACAATGTCTAGAATTCAAAGTAGTCAAGGGTGTGACTTACAACTCCACCCCAGAAAACCTATCTTGTACTGAAATTGTAGAGAACCGCCATAACAACTTAGTAATATTTATTAGAAAATTCAGAAAACTTCAAAATAAAAGAACAGAATTGAAGATATAAACAAAAACAAATATGTTTATTTAATCAACTTTAATTGGGATGAGTCCTTTATAAATCTGGTTATTGGAAGTTTGTTCAATTTGGCAGTTGTTATGAGTCAGACTTTGAAAGTAGTTGTCATCTTGTTGGAAGCTGTTGCAAGTGTGATTACTTTAGAAACAAATTGCAGCACAAATCTGCCATGCATCTTACCCTACAAAATGGTAGAAAAATGTCTGACACATACAACTGTTTAGTTCTTCATGCAACACTCTCTAACCAGTTTCTATTTGTCTTTTTACATACAATTTTGAAAGCTCCGGACTATTTAGTGTAAAGCTTGATTTCAATTAAAATCTAAAGTCTCTTTGTTCTTTTGCTTGGTCAAAATTGTTTTATTTATTTTATAGTGTTACTTTCTTTTTATCTTTTTTATAGCAAAAGTTATGTGTGGATCCTCTCTAGTATTGGTAGCTTTCAAGTCAGAATAACTAGATTCTGGACCAGTGAACTTCCATTCCACAACAGTTCAATCTTTTCTTCTTTTTATAAGAATTGCCTTCTCATAAGTTGAGAGAGAAGTATCAAGACAGAAGTGCGTGAGTTGAGTGGAAAGATACGAGTTTTTAAGAAAAGCTTCATCTTAACTTTAATTCATTTTCACATTTGGGTATGCCACATCATGGTGTTGCTCCACGCTCAAAAAATGTTATTTTAGAATCCAACTTCTAACTCAAGCAAAATCATGTATTTCAGATATCTTGAATTTTTTCATGTGAATTTTTGTGGAAATATTCAATAAATCTGAGAGAGGATTTAGGCCCAACACCACCATGAATTTCAAATGATCATAAATTGACTTTTAAACAATTTTTTTTCCATCTTTCTTATTTTATATATATATACCAGTCATATATCCCTTAAAAAGGAATCACATGGGGACAGGTCCGGTGACTGCGGCGGCCATTTCATTAGAAAACTGTCTTCATCTCCACCATGCCCGATCCATCTCTCTGACTGATTCTCATTGAGATAACAAAAATAAAACATTAAATATAAAATCTTGATCTGTTCCTAAACATTCTGTGAAAATTTTAAGTTATTTCAACAAGAATTGCCAAAATTATTGGCCTGTGAAAAGGGTGTCAAATTTTTGCAGACACCCTATATATGTGTGTGTGTGTGTGTGTGTGTAGTCAACGTATGAGGGTCAAGCAGATCAGTTTCCAGGAAACCAACACAGGCACACGAGATTTGATTATAGTGGTGAAGGCTTCGTGCAGGACTATCCACACTTTTTGAAGGGATGAATACAGAGACCTGGTGCACCGAGTGCCACAAGGTTCCCAAACAACCCTCTGCAGGTTTTGAATTCAGAGTTGACCATCTCCTAGACCAGTCGCCGTCCAAGGCTATAGAACCCAGTCTGTCCTGCTATTTTACCAATAGCTGGAGGGAGAGGAAGAGGATTCATACCTTTCCCAAGGATATTAGCATGCAAGTGAATGTAATGGATTTGACTGGAATTCGAACTCGGCTCTGCGATTCCTTAATCCAAGCTGCTATCCATTACTCCACCGTGCCTCATATATATATTATAAAAATAAAATATTGGTCCTTTGTTATCTTTATTTTTCCTCTTCACACCACAAACATGCACCATACCTATTGTTTTAAAATTATTTTTAAATGTGAAAAATCCTTCTTCAAGTTCTCTTTTTAGCTTTAATGCAAAGGTGAAAAGAATAAGTTTGTAATACACAGTAAGCAAAATATTACGGTGCATTTAAAATCCGATTTATAGTGATTGGATTAAACTTTTTTTCTCTGTAAAAATAGATGATGTAAGCCATTTTGAGACATTTGTAAACAAAATTTAAATATCCATTTAAAAATCTTCTAAAAATTCATTATACCTTTATCAAGATTTATGAATCATCCTTGATGTCATTAATTGCACAGACTTTTTTTACTTTCTTTGATTTTTGAACTTTCTTTGTCTCATTCAAAATTTGGCTTAGTTTTTAACTTTTTGTTTCAAGAGTGCAATAATTTTCTTTTGTTTTAACACTTTCATTCGCAATTTTTTATTTATTGCAATGCTTGAATTTAGAGTCCCTATCAGGGTTGCTTGAGTCTCTGTCTGGGTTGCTTGATTCTCCATCTGGTTTGCCGTAGTCTTCATCTGGTTTGTCGGAGTCTCCATTTGGTTTGCTGGAGTTTCAATCAAAGCTCTTCTTGACGTAATAGAATGGGCCACTTCTTCACAGGTCTTCTCAAATTTAATAAAATTTCTTCCAGTATATCTGCCTATGAAACTTTTTCTAAGATTCAAAACTCTGGTCCTCTGAATTGCAGGAAACTTATTTTTGGCATTTTCCAAGGATGCCCATTCCATGGTTCTCATTATTGACTTCTTTTCATAAAACTTCTTGAATATATGGCCACACAGAACTGGTTATCCACATTCAACAACGCTATACTTTTCCAAACATTGTTCAGTTTTGGCCATCTGGAAATGTCAAAGTAAGAATAAATTTAAGTATTAAAGAAGTAAATTAAGTGCTAACTAAAATAGATTTAAGTGGGGGGGGATTAATTAGAACTTTGTAAAGATCATGATTATCTACAAAACAAAATAAAAAAATTCTAGAAAGGAAATACTAATAATTAATGTGCAAACTTTGTAAAGAGCATGATCATTTACAAAATAAAATTACTAAATGATACTAATATTACTAAATACTAAAATTACTAAATAATACTAAAGTTACTAAATAATAATAATGCACAAAATTTGCACGTTAATTATTTCTTTTCTAGCACGTAATTTTATTTTGTAAATATTCATGCTCTTTAGAACACTGCTGTTAAAAACTCTTGTTTTTGTCATATAGGAAAATCCAACGTGGCACTTAAATGAAATATGCAGTGAAAATTCTAATTCGTCAGTAACATTAAACCCCCTCATAGAATGCAAAGTTCTCAAAGCAAACCTGTTACAAATTGTTCCCTGAATCCTCAATGACTTGGCTATCTGAAAATGACAACATCAAGATGAAACAATGGAAACTGACTATGGAAAACAATTGTGCAACAAGTTTTCAATCAATCAGTTACCTTTTAGCCATTATTTGGCCATGTTATTAGATCCAGATGGCTATTGTATGCATATGGAATTATTCACTGTTAATTAATCTTTTATTTGGCTGTGAATAATGTCACTCAGGGGTTAGCATTAAGAAATTATGGCCAATTTTCTGAGAAAAACCACTTTTTTTAATAAAAAAGTAATTTTTTTCACTTCAAATAAATTTTTCAAACTTCAATCCTTTCTCGTTAAGTTGGTGTAAACATCATTGAATAAAAGGAATTGCTATGTGAAAAAAACAAAAACATACACACACATCAAGCCATATTCAATTTTTTTCACAGCGTTAACTGACACAATCTCGACTTTCTCACATAGGCTTGAAAAAATAACCCATATCAAGCCCTTTTTAAGACTGTTCTCTTCTTTTCACTCTTTGCTCTTATCTTGTAAGTCGTGGGGTTTATCACTAGCTGATGACAACTTGTTTTAACTTTGTTGGCTGGCTGGCCTTGAGCCAGTCATATCAAAGTCAATTTGAACCCTATTTTCCTTACCACTGCTATTTTTTGAAAAAAAAAAAAAACTCATGTCACTATTTTTAACCCCTGGTGGCTATATAATTAAAAATTACCAATGAACTTTGTCACATTTTGAGCCCCCAGGAATTCTGTATGCCTGAAATAGTTTGATTACGATGTAGGTTTTCTGATTTGCAAAAAAAAAAAAAAAGGTTAATTTCCCATTATTGGGAGAAATTTTTGTTTAAAACTAAAAAGAATGCAAAATTTTAACAATTTTTTTTCACATTTTCCCCTGTGAAAAAATTTTTTGGTGTCATTTACACCTGCCAATTTTACTTTTAAATGAAAGAACATATTGTTTGCTTTCAGAAAATACATAGTTTCATGGGGTTCAGATTAAAAGTTTCCTTGATATTTTGTTCAGATTATGACAAGTCATTTTTCAATATTTTACCTTGTTTTACTTTTACCTAGGTACCTCCATGAAAGGTAAACAAAAAGAGCATCGCATGAAGAAAAAGACGCCGAACTTGACGAAAGCAAAATTTTATTGTCTAATGTTCATATTATTATTAAAGAGGAAAGATCAAAGTATTTTGGGGATATTTTTTTTACATTTTTTTAATCGTTCCTAGCACGTCTGAAATTTTCATGAAAAATATTGTTTTTCTTTGTCAAAAAAATGGACAGATAATCCATCATTTTCAATCATTTTTTTTTCCATTTTATAAAAAAGATGAAAATCTGACTTTGATATTTTTTTAAAAATCAATTATCATTTTTTCAAAACTTATTTTAATAGAGTCAGAAATTATAATGTTTATTTAAAATATTTTGAACCAAGCTTAACTTAGCTTCTGCACGGAAGAAATATAATTTGAAAATAAAACAAAGCAGGTCATAACCTTTCGCATCATTTGACAGGTGACGAAAGACAGATTCATGACGTTTACATAACTTACAGGAGAATAATTCTTTCTACGGATGGAAGGAAGTGAAATTATTTAGATTTAAGTGAACAAATTATTTACCTCGTTACTTTTAAGGAAAACTTTCAGCGCTCTAATTTTTTTTTTTTTGTACTTAGCTTTCATCTTTACGTTTACGATGCTTTATGGAAAACATAAAGAAATTAAAAAATAAGGCTGTTAAGAGTGAGATTAAATTTCATAAGAAAAAGGTATCTAATTAATTTATATGTACCTTTCTTATGAAATTTTATCAGAAGTGTAAAAGTGTTTTTATCAGAAGTGTAAAGTACTATAATTTTATGTACATTTATTACATTTTACTGTGTTATTTGTATTCCCATTCATTTTATTATTAATTTTGATATTTCATTTGTGGAAAAATGTCATAACTGAGATTAATATAAAAATAAGGTCATATAAATTAAAGTTTAGCAGTAGTTAAATTTCATAAGATGATACTGATTCTTATAGGTACCCTTCTCAGTTGAAATTGAAAACTCAAATTAACTTCTCTATACGTGTTTCGCAAAAGTAAAGGCCTTAACAGCGGAGAACAATGCTGAACTCAAATAATGCAACTAAATTGTATTCTGGTTAGTCTTCCGTACTTTATAATTACTGCCCGATTATAAACACAAAAATTACATTTCTTAATTATTTTGGATCTTCTGATTGGTCCGAATGATACAATTTTCAAAGCGCTAGACAATGACAATCTCATACGGACACTTTGAAAGGTTGATGTTACTTTTAACTAATGTTATATTTTTAAAAAACTTAATGTAGTAAAAATCTATTATAATTAAAGAAATAACAAATAATTGTATTAAAAATTCAATTTTCATTGAAAAAATTTTTTGCTTTCAGAAAATATTGTCCATGTTCATAAAAACAACTAAAAACAAATAAAAGCATTTGAAATTAAATAATATATTTGTTTTATTGAGTTTTGTATGTTACAATTCAGAGCTGATTTTCAGGTACCGTGGAGCCAATTAAAAAAAAAACAAAAAAAAACGTGCTTTTTTTAACTATTGTAATCACTAAACCTAATGCGCTTGAATTTCTAGAGTTTTTCATAAAATTAATTAATGGGGGTGTTAATAAATATAAAAAAAAATATTTCTGCCATGACTTTGATAAAAAAAAAACATATTTATAATAATTTCGATCATCTATGAATAGTTTCTGAAAGTTTCATTAACATCTGACAATTATTTTTATTTTTGCAAAATTTTCAAAATTAATGTGTGTAATACAAAAAAAAATGCGCTAAAAATTATCTATGTTATTTACTACCCCTTGTTGCAACAAAGAGAATCAAAGTATTTTTAGTCAAAATTTAGAATGTTCTAAAAAGAAGCAAAAATTTTTAAAAAAATAATTAAAAAAAACTTTGGTCTTTCCTCTTCATAAAAACATAAGCATTTAGACGATAAAATTTTGTTTTCATAAAGTTTGGCGTCTTTTTCACCAGACTATGCTCTATTTTTTAGCAATTTCGTGGAGTTACCTAGTTTTAGCCCTATAAAAGTATGAAACTTTTTATAGCAAACCTCAACTGACTTTGAGTTTAGGGGGACTTAATAGGAACCCTCAAACAGCTGTGATAAAGTACCCGCATTAATTATTATTTGTTTTATTTATAATTAAAAAAAATGCGCTATTTATTATGTTTTTATTTCATTATGTTTTTTTTTTATTTAAAAAGAAAAGTTTACTATGAAAAAAATACAACACTTGTGAATGCTTTTCTACACAACTTAAGCGCGAAGTAATTCAGACGAGTAAGATCAGTTTTAAAAGCAGTAAAAAGGCCGTTAATTAAACATCCGCGCGCAAAATGTTTCGCAGTGAATGTAGTTAAACAAGGCCAGTAATAGCGGACGGATGAATGAGACTGAGTTCAAACTTTTATTTTCGATAACTACAAAATGTTAGACTTTATCAAAATTTCTTTGTTATTTTCGAATTAAGCATGTATTGTAAATGTACACCTAAATATAAGTATTTGGGAATTTTTTATTAGATACTTAGCGCAGGGCTTAAAAAGCAAGTTACCCTCACTTAATTTTTTTTAGGTTAATAGTTACTACAGTGAAACCCGGATATAAGAGATATTTTCTCTGGTCCCAAATTAGAGCCATACTTACGTAAACAAAATAGACCAAACCGGGATATAAGAGAAACCCGGATATAAGCGACTTCTTCTCCGGTCCCGACAACTCTCTTATATCCGGGTTATAATGAAATAGGTATGAAAAATAATTTTACTAGATCGTCTTTCAAAATTCAAAGCCTGGTGGACTGGAGTTCCTTCTCAGGATTATTTCTTTATTCAAAGAAAACAAAATTAATTGATGTTAAAGACTAACCGAAAACAATAAATACACAAATTCAAAACATTATAAAACAAAAATAAAATAGTACTTAAACTTGCTTTTCTAAATTTTGTAATGTTGCTGCTACAGGTTTGTCACTGTTTCTCTCAACCCTAGTAGTTTTCTCTCCGTCAAACTTTTTGTTTCAGTTAATTACTTTTTTTTTTTTACTTAAAGCTAAAAAAAAATAACTGATGATACTCGCTATAAAACGGTAAATACAAAACAAAAATTAGAGCAATTTCTCAATACGTATTACACGCGTGAAGAAACCGCCAAATTTCTGAGCCCGTCAGGGGAAACAACTTAAATCACGTGACTTTATGATATTCATGCTTTTTATGGTCATCCATACATTTGAAATAAAATCGTTTTTAAGCACAGACATTTAGACAAAAAAACCAAAAAAAAAAAAAACCACAAGGTAACATTCTATTTCAAATATGAGCGGTTTGCCGATTGTATTAAGTTTTAAATTTATGATCTGCAAAGATAGATCTACTTAACAACATTTCCTAAAGGCTCAGTTTTGAAAATTAATTTTAAAAGATTTTAAAAATCAGTTGTAAAAGAAATTAAAAATACCAAACAAGAAGTCCGAGTTTTTCTTGTCGGTATAATCAAAAATGGTAGATTTCTTCATTAAATTGTTAATTCGAGTTCAGCATGGACAATTGTACATTAGTGAATTATGACGATTTGGGAAAATTTTAAGAGACTTAGTGCAGGCATTAAAAAAGCAAATTTACCAAAAACGGTGATAATTGTAGTAAAAATTCATATATCAACGAAAAAAATTTGCACTGAGACAATTGTCCTTATTCATAAAAGCAACTAAAAGCCTTTGAAATTAAATAATGTCTTTATTTTACTGATTTTCGTACATTACAATTCAGAGCTGATTTTCCGTAACGAGTGCTTCGATTTTTTTTTAAGCATGGTTTAAATTCTTCAAAGACTTCGGCTTTTAATCAATAAAATGATCAGCAGTAATTTTCATAAAATTAATTTAGTGGGTGGTAACATATGTAAAAAAAAGTATTTTTACCATGACTAAAAAAAGAATATATTTAAAATAATTTCAATCATTTGTGAATTGTTTCTGAAAGTTTCATTAGAATTTGACAATTTTATTTTTATTTTTGCTGGGTTTTCCAAATTAATGTCTGTCAATGGAAAAAAAAAAATGCCAAAATTTGCTGTTACTTTATAGTATTTCCGTTGACGCAAAGAGAAAGATTTTTTAATTACAAGTGAAAATGTTCTAAAAAGGATGAAAATATTTAATAAAATAAACAAAAATGTGAAGGTAGTTAAAATAATAGCAGTATCAAGGGGAAAAACAGTCCATTTGTCATTTCATTTATTTTGCAGACACCAAAGACCAACTTTGTCAAAACAAAGAATCTTACTCAATGGGAAATTGAAACAGAAATAAATTGTTTATTTAAAATAATTTATGTAAAAATGAAGATGATTTTTCAAAATATTCTTTTAAGCACCTAAAGAAATGAAACTTGGCAGAGAAAAATATTCATAAGAAAGTGGGGGCTTAGTAAAGTGTACAAAGTATCAGTGAAGGTTACAAAGTATTGTCAAATTTTCTTGTACTTTTTGGTAGTTGATAGTTATCAGATGAATATTGTTTGTGAAAAACTTTCAGAAATTGGTTGGGCCAAAATGAATTATATTTGAAGCAAGTGAGTTTTCCTTCTATTATTGAAGGAGACTGATTGCATGTGTTTCATGTAACTATTATCAGATATTATCTATTTTTAAGTTTTCATGCATTATCCAAGATTTCTTAGGTCATCAAGTATGTTATAATCAGTTGTCTTCTCCTTTTTTCTGGTTGGTTGATTTTCTTTAGTGGAATATCAATCTGTATGGGTTCTTTAATGCCAAAGTCTAAATATTTTGAACACAATTTTATGGCTTCAACCGCATATATTTTGAATACAATTGGATACTTTCAACTAGAGATAAAATATATTGTTGGTATTTTTACTATAAAAATGTATTGTAGGTCATTTTTGATTATATAAAAAATTATTGCTGGCATCTTCACCATGAATATGTATTTCTATAGTTTCATCATGTTTTGTTTGAAATGTTCACTATTTACCAATAGCTGACACCCTAACAGGTGCTACCACCCCAGTTGACGTTGGACATGGGAACAATAGCAATTGTGATTCCATGCTTTTCAAAACCTTGATGTCCCAATCAGAGGCCTTGCTGCCAGATGTAGTGCATCATCATACCCAGGAATACTCCTTTTTCTCAACTCACTGCTAAGGTAACTTGGTCTGCTGACCTCATCTCTCTTGACGGCACATTCATAAACAGAACAGTGACGAATAGTGATTAAACCTGCTAATGCTGTTCTTCATATCTATGTGTGCCAGTTTACTAAGCTACTTTTCAGAATTCTACACCAATGAGAACTAAAAGGAATTCTTGATAGAAAAATTTTGACCTGATTTTGTTCATTCATTCGTTTTCTATTTCTCCTAACCAACTCAGTACAAACAAAATTCCATTTGTCAGTAAACAACAAATTCTCAACCCCAAAAGGCGACTAAAAACAACAAAAAGAAAGAAATCATTATACTTAAATATACAATTGTTCATGAGTTAGCCTTCCATGCTTACTTTAAAACCTTCTGATTTAAAGCTACTAGCTGTACTTTTGTAATTATTGGCAGATTTATAGGAATTAAATCCTACATATCTATAAAATAAATGCCAACGTAAGTGTGTCACACCTTTTCAATTAAAGGGACACAACTGTTAATAGCTCATCTCCTTCAATATAATGAATGCCAATGTGCCACATGTTTTCAATTAAATTGACAACTATTATTAGCTCCTAGCCATCTTCTATATAATAAATGTCAGTGTGTCAATCATAGCATTTCCACTTTACTTCTAGAGACAGTAGCCCAACACATCATACTATTCTGGAATCAGGCCAAATCCATGAGCAAATTAGAAATGTTTCAGGCTAGATTCATGCCTGCAATACTGAAATGTTCAGATTCCCAAGTTTTCATTAATACAATCATTTTAGGGGATTTCCTTATGTGATTTTTTGTGATAATTTTTTTGTCTGATGTCAAATTTTATAACTTGGAAATAATCAAAATTGTGAAATCCAGCAAAAGTGACCCATGAAATAAAAATAATTGTTTGTACATAAAGTAATGATCTATGTACAACAAATTGTCTTTAAATTGAGTAGCAGCAGAATTATAAGTGAACTTTTAAAAGCTGACCTTAGATATTAATGCAATACTTAACTGCAATGATCAATTTTGAGTTCTTCTGTAGTTTATTGTTGCCTATTGTATCTACTCCTCCCTACCTATTTTAATGAAGGACAAATGAAGAGCCTTCTGCCGGAGCTAGCTTCAATGCTGCCCAATAGTGTGGCTTTTAACCTAATATATATCTCAACTGATAAAATGCCATAAACAAATCAGATTTTTTTAGTAAACAGTAATTATAATATTTAAGAATGTATAAATGTCATATCAGCTGACATTCTGCTTTTGATTATCTCTTGGAGAATGACCTTTGTTAGGTCATGTTTAAAAGATATATTGTTACTGTTAAATAGTTGTAATCCTGACACTCAGAAAACAACAATTGGGTAGTCAGAGATCCCAACAGATTTATGTTTAAGAGGCATTGAAGAAATATACAGGTGGTGCAATGGTTATCATATTAAAAAGTGGAATTGGTAAGAAGTATTCTGCTTAAGTTGGATGTATTCACATCATGTGAATGTTAAAATTCTTATAAGGAAACATTCATTGACTAATTGAAATAGTAATATTAACTTTTTCCTTACAAGGAAACATTTGGCATTCATTGACCAAACAATTAGTAATGGTAAGATTAGCTGTTTTAATATAAGGAAATTTTCAGCATTCATTGGTCAGTGTTACTTTCAGTTGAAATTTATAAAATCCTTCTCCTAAAACAGTTTTTCAGATTTCTCATGTTAACTGTTATCACTCTTTTTTGTATTGATGGAAGTTTCATTCACAGCCTTTTGTTTAAGATTGTGTGCAATGTCAACATTGGATTATGTCACTATTTTTTCTTCATTTTAGCCGTGAGGGAACAAAAAAGCAAAATCAACTTCCACCTCATCCTGCCAGCTGCATGTTAAATAGCAAACTCAGCCCTCAATCAGTCCAGAAAAAAACAATGTCTAGAATTCAAAAGTAGTCAAGGGTGTGACTTACAACTCCACCCCAGAAAACCTATCTTGTACTGAAATTGTAGAAAACCGCCTATAACAACTTAGTAATATTTATTAGAAAATTCAGAAAACTTCAAAATGAAGGAACAGAATTGAAGATATAAACAAAAACAAAAATATGTTTATTTAATCAACTTCATTTGGGATGAGTCCTTTATAAATCTGGTTATTGGAAGTTTGTTCAATTATGAGTCAGACTTTGAAGGTAGTTGTCATCTTGTTGGTAGCTATCGCAAGTGTGGTTACCTTGGAAACATGTTACAACACAAATCTGCCATGCATCTTACCCTACAAAATGGTAGAAAAATGTCTGACACATACAAGTGTTTAGTTCTTCATGCAACACTCTCTGACCAGTTTCTATTTGTCTTTTTACATACAATTTTGAAAGCTCCAGACTATTTAGTGTAAAGCTTGGTTTCAATTAAAATCTAAAGTCTCTTTGTTCTTTTGCTTGGTCAAAATTGTTTTATTTATTTTATAGTGTTACTTTCTTTTTATCTTTTTTTTATAGCAAAAGTTATGTGTGGATCCTCTCTAGTATTGGTAGCTTTCAAGTCAGAATAACTAGATCCTGGACCAGTGAACTTCCATTCCACAACAGTTCAATCTTGTCTTCTCACAATTCAAGAGAGAAGCGTAAAGACAGAAATGTCTGTGTGTGGAGGAGAGAGTTATGGGTTTTTAAGGAAAGCCTTATTTCAATTTTAGTCTATTCTTACATTTGTGTATGCCATAAAATTGCAGAGGCATCCATAGCAGTTGTCTTATAAAAATAATTGTTATTTTAGTCTAACTTGTAACTCAAACAAAATCAAATATTTCAGATACTTTGATCTTTTTTTTGTGGGAAATATTCAATAATGAAACATTTAACTTGAAAGGTGGGGATTTGAACCCACCACAACACATACACTAAATTCCAAATGATCATAAAATGACATTTAAACAAGCTTTTTTTCATCTTTCTTATATAAATATTTATATGAAATATTGGCCCTTTATTATCTTTATTTTTCTTCTTCACACCACAAAAATGCACCATACCTATTGTTTTAAAATTATTTTTAAATGTGAAAAATCATTCTTGAAGTTCTTTTTAGCTTTAATGTAAAAGGTAAGAGAAATAAGTTTGTAATACACATTAAGCAAAATATTATGATGCATTTACAATCTGATTTATAGTGATTGGATTAAACTTTTTTTTTCTCTTTAAAAATAGGTGATGTCATCTATTTTGGACATTTGTAAACAAATTTAAACATCACTTTTTTAAAAATAAAATCAATTATACCTTTATTGAAAGTTAGTTGAGAAAAATGAGTAAATTTAATATTTATTTTATTTAGAAACTAACATTACTTATTTTCTTCACAGAAAAAATTTAGTTTGAAACAAGAGAAAGCAGGTTGTAACAACAGTGACTATTGACAATGATAAATGATTGTTTCATCAACATATTGACAGCTAATGTTAGGGGAAGTTATCATACGGAAGAACAGAAGTGACCTAATTTTTTCTAGTTTTAAGTGATTTACCTCGTTATTTATTTTAACTTCTTTTTTGATACTTTGTTTCAAGATACTTTCTGGAAAAATTAAAAATACTATTAAAATTCTTTTAAATTTCATATCTGCTGAGAGTGAGATACAATTTCATATGAGTGGTACCTATAATACTTATGTACATCTCTTGAAATCTTAGGGTATTATTCATTTGTATTTTATCCTTTTTTTATTATTAATTTCTTTTATGAAAAATATGACCTAACTTAGATCATATAAAAATAAGACCATATAAATTTCATATGATAGGCACCTAACAATTGTAGGTATCCTTCTCATATTTGACATGTTATATACTTTTTTTTTCTTTCAAAAATCTGAAATGTTGGATGACAGTTTTGAAAATTAATCAATCTTGTAACTTTTTATTTATTCATAGTCAAGTAAGAAAAGAGGTTTAAAAATTAAATAAAAATGCAATGTAAATAGTACCAAACTTTCGGGAAAATTTTGTGGCCCTGAAAAGGGCCGTTTTGTTGGGCTTGAACATGCCCATTATTTCGTAATTTTTTTTCAAAACTATTTTGATCATGGCTGGGACCCTAACAGGTGCTACCACCCCAGGTCAGGGTGGACTTGGGAACAACAGCAATTATGAGGTGGTTCCACATTCCTCAAAACCTCCAACCTAACGCTCGGAGTCCTTGCTGCCGGATATATTTTATTGTCATACACAGGACGGGTTGTCAGATAGAAAATCATAGGACACAGTTAGGTCATGCATGATATAATCAGCACCCATTTCATATTTGTCCAATTGATGGTCATCATTTTCATACAATATACTATAATATGGATCAGAGAACTCATTGACCCAACCTACAATTAACTGGTCGACTGAATCAATAGTCCAAACATGTTTTATCCTATGGCCGACCATATCACCAATTAATATTTTGTAAATATCTTCTACAAAATCTGGTGTGAAATCAGGGAATTCTGCCTTGATAGCTGAACGTGTTTGGCTTATCTTCTTCAGCCTTTTTTGGAATCCAAATCTTTTGTTTTCTTCAAGTTTCCTTTGTTTTTCTTTTATCCTCATAACAATTTCTGCCTCTAAAATTTTTTTTCTTGACTTGCGTTGGATATTTTTTTCTGCACTATGCTTTATTGCCAAATTTAAATACTGTTCAAATTGATCATCATCCAGCTTATTGATAAATTTCCATACATTGTTACGTTTGGATTTTATTATATTACTTATGGTGGAGACATAAGCAACTGGAGATACTTTCTTCTTCTCGCAGAATTCACCAATGACGCTTTCGGCTTCCATGGTATGCTGTCTTACTGATGCTAATACTGGTTCTGTAAAAGTTTCAACTGTAGTGAAAGATTTTCTATACTGCCTTTCTAAAACTTCAACAGTGCCTTTTATACAGGCAGTTATCATCTGATTAAACAAAATTTGATTATTTGGGGCAATCATCAATTTTTCTGTTTCTTCTCGTGGCAACATATTATCAAAGAAGTCCCTCTCAGCAACTAAAATACTTTGGGGTCGTTGAACCTTTTCAGATTTTCAATTACAACCTTTACTATTTTCATGGTGTTAATTGGATTTTGTTTTTTTGCCAAATCTGTGTAGAACATATTCATCCAAGGCCCAGATAGCATCTTCCCCATGATTCCAAGCACTTGTAATTCAACAACAGCTGTTTCTTCTGTAATTAAACGTTTTAATTTTTCATCAGTTTCATTTTTTGTAGCCAGGTCAAGGATAAACTTCTTTAGTTTCTCAAATATGGAAAAATAAACACCACCTAATTTGAAAATTATGTGTAACCGGTTCCCCAGGAGCCTTGGTATTTCATTCAATAGTAACCCTTGTTGTTGGATGAAGTCCTTCATTTCTAGCACATGCCCAAATTTGTCACTGTATCTTAGAGAATTTAGTGCTGCAATGATCTGTGATGCTAGGCACTCACTACCTTTCATGCAAGTATTACTTTTTCACATGCCAGCAGCTCCTTCTTTATTCTAGCAGAAACTGCTTCTAAAGGATGCACATTACAATTCAGTTCAATCAGGTGTGTGTTCCATTCTTTCTCTAGTAAAAAACAGTCAAGTGGTTGACTGGAGCTCGATCTGTCAAGCAACATTTTATTTTTGATATCAGTGCTTGGTAACTGTTAGCAACACTCATGCCAGACGTTATTGAATGTATTTCAGCCAAGTTTTGTATACTTTCACAAATATGTTTTCTATAGTCTTCTGCCGTGCCACCAGGAAGACGTTCAATTGACACAAGATGAGATGATGATGGCGTTGTGACCATCATACAGTTAACATGAATTCCTTCTTGTGTCGTCGCATCAAATACTAAACTGCAGCTTTCAGCACTGAGAATTGAATTAACTGTTTTTATATCTGATAAAAAGCCCAGTTCACCCACCATTCGCAAGACTGTGGTTTCGGACATGATGTTAAAAGTTGGTTCTAGTTTTAGTGCTGTCAATACTCTTTCCAACACTTTAGGAACATTCTTTCCAGCAACTCCACTCAACAGACAGCCATAATGAAGCTTCCTTGATGTCACTAATTGCATGGACTTTTTTAATTTTTTAACTCTCTTTGTCTTCTTCAAAGTTTGGCTTAGTTTTTTAACTTTTTCTTTCAAGAGTGCAATCATTTTCTTTTGTTTTAACACTTTCATTCGCAATTTTTCATTTATTGCAATGCTTGAATGTAGTCTCTCTATCGGGGTTGCCTGAGTCTCTGTCTGGGTTGCTTGATTCTCCATCTGGTTTTCCGTAGTCTCCATCGGGGTTGCCTGAGTCTCCATCGGGGTTGCCGGAGTCTCCATCGGGGTTGCCGGAGTCTCCATCGGGGTTGCCGGAGTCTCCATCTGGTTTGCCGGAGTCTCCATGAAAGCTCTTCTTGACTTAATAGAATGGGCCACTTCTTCACAGGTCTTCTCAAATTTAATAAAATTTCTTCCTTTATTTCTGAGTCTGTAAATTTTTTTAAGATTCATAACTTTGGAAATCTTAATTGCAGGAAAATTATTTTTGGTACTTTCCAAGGATGCCCATTTTAGTGTCTCTGCCACTGTCTTATTTTCATAAAACTTCTTGAATATATGGCCACACAGGACTGGTTGTCCACATTCAACAACACTATACTTTTCCAAACATTGTTTAGTTCTGGCCATCTGGAAATGCCAAAGTAAAAATAAATATACGTATTAAAGAAGTAAGTGCTAACTAAAATAGATTTAAGAGGAGAAGGGTCGGGGATTATTTAGAATTAACAATACTTGAATGAAAATATATAATGTTGAAATAAGTATAATTGAAGTATGACTCAATTCAAAAAAATTAATGAAGTATAAGAAATAAAATGGTACATACTTTATGAAATATTATCAGATTTTCTTTCAAAATTCAAAACTAGGTGGTGTACCTTCTCTAGGCTTTTTCTTAATTGAAAGAAAAAAATAATTGATTTAAGACCCACTGAAGACAATAAATACACAAATTCAAGACATTAATTGAAATACTTGTAAAAGAAAAAAAAATCCAATGGTACTTGCTTTTCTAAAAAAAATACTGTAATGTTTACAGGTTTGTTTCTTTCTCTTTCAGCTCCAATCGTCTTCACTCTCGGCCAAATTTCTTTATTTCAGTTAATTACTTTTTTTTTAGGTTCAAGTAAGTTACTTGAAACTAAAAAAAATAATTGATGACTCTCGCTATAAAATAGTAAATACAAAACAAAAATTAGAACAATTTCTCAATTAATACGTATCCACTTGGTGAAATCGCCAAATTTTTGAGCCGGTCAGGGGAAACAACTTTTAAACCACGTAACTTTTTATAGCTTTCATGATTCTTACAGTCATCCGTACATATGAAAGAAAATCGTTTTCATGCACACATAAAAAACAATGTAAAATCCTAATTTAAATACGAATGGTTGTAATAAGTTTTATGATCCCTAAAGATAGCTCCACTTAATAAGAATATTGCTTAAAAGGCTCAGTTTTGAAAACTTATTTTAAAATAAAGATTCCCTGAAAACAATAAATACACAAATTTTAAAAAATATATCGAAATATAAAAAAAATGATACTTGAGTCAACTTGAGTAACTTGCTTTTCCAAATTTTCTAATGTTGCTGCTTACGGATTCGTCTTTCTTTCAGCTCCAGTAGTCTTCTTTCTAGACGAAACTTTTTTTATTTCAATTAATTACTTTTTTTTAGTTCCAAATCACTAGAAACTAAAAAAAAAAATCGATGATTCTCGCTATAAAACAGTAAATCCAAAACAAAAATTAGAACAATTCAAAAAAGTATAAATCACTTGAAGAAACCGCCAAGTTTTTTTGAGGTCGTCAGGGGAAACAACTCTTGAATCACGTGACTTTTATGGCATTCCTGCTTCTTACGGTCATACGTACATTTGAAATAAAATCGTTTTCGGGCAAAAAAAAAAAAAAAAAAAATACATAAAATGAAAATTCTATTTTAATTACTAACGGTTTGCCGATTGTAATAAGTTTTTAAATTTATGATCTGTAAAGATAGATTTACGGTAAATTTACTTTTTAACGTCCGCGCTAAATGTCTGTTAGTGTTAAAATTTTCCCAAATCGTCATAATTCCGTGTAAATGTACATGCTGAACTAGAATTAACAATTAAATTATGAAAAAACCTACCGTTTTGAAGTTGTCAACAAGAAAAAATCGGACTTCTTGTTGGTCATTCGTCTGCCATTACTGCCATAAAGTGCAGTAATTTAGTGTGAGATATTTCGGGGTACTTCCGTTAGTGTAAGCATAAATTTTGGCCTATTTACTTCTTTTACAGCTATATCTCTTTTTGAAATCACTATGCATTATTGTAAAGCAACTTTTTTTTTTTTTTTGTTTGATATGTGTAGTTTTATTCATAACAAAACTTTAAACATAAACAAACTCAATAATACAACAAAACTTTTTTTTCTGTATAGAATAGCAATTACAAATTAAAAGAACAAATTAATGCAATAAAGTTTTGGAGATATAGTGCCACGCCTACATTTTCTTGAATTCTCATTGGTTAATAAATACATGATATTTATTATAGGACAATTTAACCATCGCAAGTAATTCGAATTTTTCTCTCAAATCACGGATTGGTCCATTTCCTGACCAATCGCGTATTTTAGTATCTTTTCTATATTTCTGGCGCTAAGCTATCCGGAGCCTACCCATCGATATAAAAGAATTTCGCTATCAACCAAAAGACCAGTTGCAGTTCAATTCTTGGAAAATAAGGCACGGCGCTATATTGACATTTTAATTCTTAATTATTACTCATTCGAGTAATCATACTAATTCCTGTTGATATCACTCATGAACATTACATCTCTCTACACTGATAAAACACTGTGGAACTATTCTGTTTTTAGCTAAGACTTCAAGTGAACTTTGTAGTTAAATTACATTCAATTTTGTACTCAAAATTTATTAGCTAAACTTACCCTTTTTTATCACGGAAAAAGGGGAACAACTTTCTTTATACTATTGTTGATATTTGTATATCATAGTTAATACAATATTTTATTAATGTTCACTGAGCTTGATTTTTTTCCTTGATGTTTAAATTTAATGTATGGATGTTGATTATCTTGAAACAAGCAGCCGCATTTAATTTGATCAACCCAACTACTAATCACACCATAACAGAGACGTGTAGAATTAATTAATTGTAATTGAGTGAATCACAAGGAATTTGTTTAGGTTGTGTGACTTTCTGGAACCACAAACAAATAAATAAATGAATTTTAAATACAATCAAAACAAGACATATTCAATTTAGAAACCAACCAAACATTTATATACAATTAAAAGTAATATATATACAGGATATTTTGGTATATGTTACTATGGCAAAGTGTGTGTGATATTTGAGGTTTCGGTATGTCTCTTTTTGTATTTGTATATTCAGTTGCAGTCATTTTGGAATTGTGTTAATTAACATTAAAAATGTCGATGTTAAGTGTTTTTAGGAATGAGTTCTTATAGAGTGGTCTACCTTTGACGGTAATATTTCTGAATCGTTCAAATGTTGATTTTTACTTAATAATGTAGTGAGTATAGTTCACTTTGGATAAGCAAAGTTGTTTTAGGTTTGCGATTGGATGTCCACAGAGTTGGTCGAGTTTAAATTGCAAGTGAGTCAGCGTTGATGTACTTTTGCGCGGTAAAGTCATGATTTCGAGTGATGTGGAGTATGTTGGCAATTTCTCTGTGGCTGTTCGTCTCTGACCTTCTTGGTCAGTCGGTGTTTTCTTTTATATGTTTTTGAAAGTTCGAAATCGGCTCAAAGAATTTTTAGCGCAATTTTGTTTTGCACGTGAAACTTTCACATTATTGTGTCGTTAACCAATGAGATTTGTTGATTCGCCTAGTACGGTTTTTTATTTCAGAAGTTTTCCGTACGTCGGCGTAAGGTATAGACTGTTCTGTTACTAGGGGTGATAGGTAGACAAGGACGAGTCTACAAAAGCATTTTTTACATTTTAAAATTGAAAATAAAACAAACAATAATTAATGCGGAAACATGGTAAAGTAAAAACGAACTAAGGGTTTATTGTATTGTAGTGATTACTACTATGTTGCCACGCCTACATTTTTCTCAACTCAATTTTGGTTAAATAATAAATACTAAATCTCACAGGACAATTTACTGATCGCATTCACCACACTGAATTTTTCCTACTGTTAATTCACAAACATGCTTTTGTTATAAAATCACCGATTGATTAATTTTTCATCCAATCAGATATTTTTTGTGTTCTTTCAAAATTTACCCACGTTTGTGCTGGGAGCCTACCAGTAATAATATAAGCCTGGATTCGTTCCCAAATTGGACAGTAGAGTTGAAGACAATTGAAGACAGTAGAACTCATCAACTCACACGCGTCTACACAGACAAAACGTTCTACTTACTCCGCACGCACACACAGACACAGAACTTGAATATCATTTACCATCAGTTCTTTTTGAACAAGCCAAGTTGCAACAGCTCTGTTAGACGCACAAAACACACAACTGAACTTACTGTATGTTCTTCTGAATACACATTTTATTTCAATTCAGAACTTTGAACATACTATTCAGAAAACTTGCTTTATTAGATTTCACCTTATTCAACTAACAGTTAAAGGGAAACTACTTTCTTCTCCTTATTATTCACACATTACAAGAATTGTTTTGTATTTGTTGATTTTAATATATATTTTATCGTTGAAACACAAATCGGTTTTCCATTGTTTTTCCTTGATTTAAAAAATGTATAACTGTTAAATGTTCTTCAACACGCAGCCACATTAATCTTTTCAACACAACCAGCATTTACAGTATTATGTAATGTTTTTTTTTATAATTTGTCCCCTTTTCTACATAGAAAGATCCCTAACCCTAAACTTAATCCGGTTTCTTGAATTATTTTTTTTTTAAATTTGTTCCCTTTTCTAGACAGTAAAAACCCTAACCCCAAACTTAACCTGGTTTATATTATTATTTAATTTTTTTTTTTAAATTTGTTCCCTTTTCTACAGGGAAAGAACCCTAACACTAATCTTAACCCAAAAACATAACCTTTTATAAAGAACATGATTATCTACAAAATAAAAAATATGCTAGAAACGAAATAAGGGTTTATTGTTTGTTTAATGTTTTTTTTCAGTTTGTCCACTTTTAATTTTAAAAAAAAGCTTTATTGTATTATTTAATGTTCTTTTAATTTGTCATTGCTATTCTACACAGAAAAAAAGGTTCTACTGTATTATTTAATTTGTTTTTGTTAAAAATAAAACTATTTACTAAAAAAAAAAAAAAAAAATTACATTTCTTTATGGTAGCGCGTAGTGATTTTCTGCACCAAAATTTTGTAAAAGAAGTAAATATGCCAAAATTTATGCTTATGCCAATGGATGTACCCTGCACTGTATTACTGAACATTATGGCAGTAATGGTGGATGACTTACCAAAAAGAAGTCTGATTTTTCCTTGTCAATACCTCCAAAACGGTAGGTTTCTTCATAATTTAATTAATTCTTGTTCAGCGTGTACATTTTCACAGAATTATAAAGCACATTTATTAAAAACAGTAATAATTGTAGTAAAAATGCATATATTATCAAAAAAAAATTTGCCTTGAGACAAAATTGTCCTTATTCATAAAACAACTAAAAACCTTTGAAATTAAATAACGTCTTTATTTTACTGGGTTTTGTATATTACTGTACAGAGCTGATTTTCAGTAATGAGTGCTTTGATTTTTTTTTTTTTTTTAAACAAAACATGATTAAAATTCTTAAAAAACTTCAGCTTTTAACCAATAATCAATAAAATAATCAGCAGTAATCTTCATAAAATTAGTGAAGGGGGTGGTAACAGATGTAAAAATATATTTTTACCATGACTCAAAAAAGAATATATTTAAAATAATTTCAATCATTTGTGAATTGTTTCTGAAAGTTTCATTAGAATTTGACAATTTTATTTTTATTTTTGCAGGGTTTTCCAAATTAATGTCTGTCAATGAAAAAAGCCAAAATTTGATGTTATTTTATACTATTTCCGCTGACACAAAGAGAAAGAAGATGTTTTAATCACACGTGAAAATGTTCTAAAAAGGATGAAAATATTTAATAAAATAAACAAAAATGTGAAGGTAGTTAAAATAATAGCAGTATCAAGGGGAAAAACAGTCCATTTGTCATTTCATTTATTTTGTAGACACCAAAGACCAATTTTATCAAAACAAAGAATCTTACTCAATGGGAAATTGAAACAGAAATAAATTGTTTATTTAAAATAATCTATGTAAAAATGAAGATGATTTTTCAAAATATTCTTTTAAGCACCTAAAGAAATGAAACTTGGCAGAGAAAAATATTCATAAGAAAGTGGGGGCTTAGTAAAGTGTACAAAATATCAGTGAAGGTTACAAAGTATTGTCAAATTTTCTTGTACTTTTTGGTAGTTGATAGTTATCAGATGAATATTGTTTGTGAAAAACTTTCAGAAATTGGTTGGGCCAAAATGAATTATATTTGAAGCAAGTGAGTTTTCCTTGTATTATTGAAGGAGACTGATTGCATGTGTTTCATGTAACTATTATCAGATATTATCTATTTTTAAGTTTTCATGCATTATCCAAGATTTCTTAGGTCATCAAGTATGTTATAATCAGTTGTCTTCTCCTTTTTTCTGGTTGGTTGATTTTCTTTAGTGGAATATCAATCTGTATGGGTTCTTTAATGCCAAAAGTCTAAATATTTTGAACACAATTTTATGGCTTCAACCGCATATATTTTGAATACAATTGGATACTTTCAACTAGAGATAAAATATATTGTTGGTATTTTTACTATAAAATGTATTATTGTAGGTCATTTTTGATTATATAAAAAATTATTGCTGGCATCTTCACCATGAATATGTATTTCTATAGTTTCATCATGTTTTGTTTGAAATGTTCACTATTTACCAATAGCTGACACCCTAACAGGTGCTACCACCCCAGGTGACGTTGGACATGGGAACAATAGCAATTGTGATTCCATGCTTTTCAAAACCTTGATGTCCCAATCAGAGGCCTTGCTGCCAGATGTAGTGCATCATCATACCCAGGAAACTCCTTTTTCTCAACTCACTGCTAAGGTAACTTGGTCTGCTGACCTCATCTCTCTTGACGGCACATTCATAAACAGAACAGTGACGAATAGTGATTAAACCTGCTAATGCCGTTCTTCATATCTATGTGTGCCAGTTTACTAAGCTACTTTTCAGAATTCTACACCAATGAGAATCGACTAAAAGGAATTCTTGATAGAAAAATTTTGACCTGATTTTGTTCATTCATTCGTTTTTCTATTTCTCCTAACCAACTCAGTACAAACAAAATTCCATTTGTCAGTAAACAACAAATTCTCAACCCCAAAGGGCGACTAAAAACAACAAAAGAAAGAAATCATTATACTTAAATATACAATTGTTCATGAGTTAGCCTTCCATGCTTACTTTAAAACCTTCTGATTTAAAGCTACTAGCTGTACTTTTGTAATTATTGGCAGATTTATAGGAATTAAATCCTACATATCTATAAAATAAATGCCAACGTAAGTGTGTCACACCTTTTCAATTAAAGGGACACAACTGTTAATAGCTCATCTCCTTCAATATAATGAATGCCAATGTGCCACATGTTTTCAATTAAATTGACAACTATTATTAGCTCCTAGCCATCTTCTATATAATAAATGTCAGTGTGTCAATCATAGCATTTCCACTTTACTTCTAGAGGCAGTAGCCCAACACATCATACTATTCTGGAATCAGGCCAAATCCATGAGCAAATTAGAAATGTTTCAGGCTAGATTCATGCCTGCAATACTGAAATGTTCAGATTCCCAAGTTTTCATTAATGCAATCATTTTAGGGGATTTCCTTATGTGATTTTTTGTGATAATTTTTTTGTCTGACGTCAAATTTTATAACTTGGAAATAATCAAAATTGTGAAATCCAGCAAAAGTGACCCATGAAATAAAAATAATTGTTTGTACATAAAGTAATGATCTATGTACAACAAATTGTCTTTAAATTGAGTGGCAGCAGAATTATAAGTGAACTTTTAAAAGCTGACCTTAGATATTAATGCAATACTTAACTGCAATGATCAATTTTGAGTTCTTCTGTAGTTTATTGTTGCCTATTGTATCTACTCCTCCCTACCTATTTTAATGAAGGACAAATGAAGAGCCTTCTGCCGGAGCTAGCTTCAATGCTGCCCAATAGTGTGGCTTTTAACCTAATATATATCTCAACTGATAAAATGCCATAAACAAATCAGATTTTTTTAGTAAACAGTAATTATAATATTTAAGAATGTATAAATGTCATATCAGCTGACATTCTGCTTTTGCTTATCTCTTGGAGAATGACCTTTGTTAGGTCATGTTTAAAAGATATATTGTTACTGTTAAATAGTTGTAATCCTGACACTCAGAAAACAACAAATAATTGGGTAGTCAGAGATCCCAACAGATTTATGTTTAAGAGGCATTGAAGAAATATACAGGTGGTGCAATGGTTATCATATTAAAAAGTGGAATTGGTAAGAAGTATTCTGCTTAAGTTGGATGTATTCACATCATGTGAATGTTAAAATTCCTTATAAGGAAACATTCATTGACTAATTCGAAATAGTAATATTAACTTTTTCCTTACAAGGAAACATTTGGCATTCATTGACCAAACAATTAGTAATGGTAAGATTAGCTGTTTTAATATAAGGAAATTTTCAGCATTCATTGGTCAGTGTTACTTTCAGTTGAAATTTATAAAATCCTTCTCCTAAAACAGTTTTTCAGATTTCTCACGTTAACTGTTATCACTCTTTTTTTGTATTGATGGAAGTTTCATTCACAGCCTTTTGTTTAAGATTGTGTGCAATGTCAACATTGGATTATGTCACTATTTCTTCTTCATTTTAGCCGTGAGGGAACAAAAGCAAAATCAACTTCCACCTCATCCTGCCAGCTGCATGTTAAATAGCAAACTCAGCCCTCAATCAGTCCAGAAAAACAATGTCTAGAATTCAAAAGTAGTCAAGGGTGTGACTTACAACTCCATCCCAGAAAACCTATCTTGTACCGAAATTGTAGAGAACCGCCATAACAACTTAGTAATATTTATTGGAAAATTCAGAACACTTCAAAATAAAGGAACAGAATTGAAGATATAAACAAAACAAATATGTTTATTTAATCAACTCCAATTGGGATGAGTCCTTTATAAATCTGGTTGTTGGAAGTTTGTTCAATTTGTTAGTTGTTAGTTTATGAGTTAGAATTTGAAAGTAGTTGTCATCTCGTTGGTAGCTGTCGCGAGTGTGGTTACTTTGGAAACATGTTACAACACAAATCTTCCATGCATCTTACCCTATAAAATGGTAGAAAAATGTCTGACACATACAACTGTTTAGTTCTTCATGCAACACTCTCTGACCAGTTTCTATTTATCTTTTTATATACAATTTTGAAAGCTCCAGACTATTTAGTGTAAAGCTTGGTTTCAATTAAAATCTAAAGTCTCTTTGTTCTTTTGCTTGGTCAAAATTGTTTTATTTATTTTATAGTGTTACTTTCTTTTTATCTTTTTTATAGCAAAAGTTATGTGTGGATCCTCTCTAGTATTGGTAGCTTTCAAGTCAGAATAACTAGATCCTGGACCAGTGAACTTCCATTCCACAACAGTTCAATCTTTTCTTCTTTTTATGAGAATTGTCTTCTCACAATTCAAGAGAGAAGCGTAAAGACAGAAATGTCTGTGTGTGGAGGAGAGAGTTATGGGTTTTTAAGGAAAGCCTTATTTCAATTTTAGTCTATTCTTACATTTGTGTATACCACAAAATTGCAGAGGCATCCATAGCAGTTGTCTTATAAAAATAATTGTTATTTTAGTCTAACTTGTAACTCAAACAAAATTGAATATTTCAGATATTTTGATCTTTTTTTTGTGGGAAATATTCAATAATGAAACATGTAACTTGAAAGGTGGGGATTTGGACCCACCACAACACATACACTAAATTCCAAATGATCATAAAATGACATTTAAACAAGCTTTTTTTCATCTTTCTTATATAAATATTTATATGAAATATTGGCCCTTTATTATCTTTATTTTTCCACTTCACACCACAAAAATGAACCATACCTATTGTTTTAAAATTATTTTTAAATGTGAAAAATCATTCTTGAAGTTCTCTTTTTAGCTTTAATGTAAAAGGTAAGAGAAATAAGTTTGTAATACACATTAAGCAAAATATTATGATGCATTTACAATCTGATTTATAGTGATTGGATTAAACTTTTTTTTTCTCTTTAAAAATAGGTGATCTCATCCATTTTGAGACATTTGTAAACAAAATTTAAACATCACTTTTTTAAAAATAAAATCAATTATACCTTTATTGAATGTTAGTTGAGAAAAATGAGTAAATTTAACGTTTATTTTATTTAGAAACTAACATTACTTATTTTCTACACAGAAAATGTAAAATAAGAGAAAGCAGGTTGTAACAATAGTGATTATTGACAGTGATAAATGATTGTTTCATCAACATATTGACAGCTAATGTTAGGGGAAGTTATCATACGGAAGAACAGAAGTGACAATTTTTTCTATTTTTAAATGATTTACCTCGTCATTTTTAATAAGGGAATACTTTTAACAGTCTAATATTTTAACTTTTTTTTTGATACTTTATGTTTGAAGATACTTTGTAGAAAAATTAAAAATACTATTAAAATTCTTTTAAATTTCTTATCTGCTTAGAGTGAGATACAATTTCATAAATAATAATACTTATGTACATCTCTTGAAATCTTAGGGTATTATTAATTTGTATTTTATCCCTTTTTTATTATTAATTTCTCATTTATGAAAAAAAATGACCTAACTGAGATAATATAAAAATAAGACCATATAAATTTCATAAGATAGGCACCTAATAATTGTAGGTACTCTTCTCATATTTGACATGTTACACATTTTTTTCTTTTTTTAAATCTGAAATGTTGGATGACAGTTTTGAAAATTAATCAATCTTGTAACTTTTTATTTATTCATAGTCAAGTAAGAAATGAGGTTTAAAAATTAAATAAAAATGCAATGTAAGTAGTACCAAACTTTCGGGAAAATTTTTTGGCCCTGAAAAGGGCCGTTTTGTTGGGCTTGAACAAGCCCATTATTTCGTAATTTTTTTTCAAAACTATTTTGACCATGGCTGGGACCCTAACAGGTGCTACCACCCCGGGTCAGGGTGGACCTGGGAACAACAGCAATTATGAGGTGGTTCCACACTCCTCAAAACCTCCAACCTAACGCTCGGAGTCCTTGCTGCCGGATATATTTTATCGTCATACACAGGACGGGTTGTCAGATAGAAAATCATAGGACACAGTTAGGTCATGCATGATATAATCAGCACCCATTTCATATTTGTCCAATTGATGGTCATCATTTTCATACAATATACTATAATATGGATCACAGAACTCATTGACCCAACCTACAATTAACTGGTCGACTGAATCAATAGTCCAAACATGTTTTATCCTATGGCCGACCATATCACCAATTAATATTTTGTAAATATCTTCTACAAAATCTGGTGTGAAATCAGGGAATTCTGCCTTGATAGCTGAACGTGTTTGGCTTATCTTCTTCAGCCTTTTTTGGAATCCAAATCTTTTGTTTTCTTCAAGTTTCCTTTGTTTTTCTTTTATCCTCATAACAATTTCTGCCTCTAAAATGTTATTTCTTGACTTGCGTTGGTTAATTTTTTCTACACTATGCTTTATTGCCAAATTTAAGTACTGTTCAAATTGATCATCATCCAGCTCATTGATAAATTTCCATACATTGTTACGTTTGGATTTTATTATATTACTTATGCTGGAGACATAAGCAAATCGTGATACTTTCTTCTTCTCGCAGAATTCACCAATGACACTTTCGACTTCCATGGTATGCTGTCTTACTGATGCTAATACTGGTTCTGTAAAAGTTTCAACAGTAGTGAAAGATTTTCTATACTGCCTTTCTAAAACTTCAACAGTGCCTTTTATACAGGCAGTTATCATCTGATTAAACAAAATTTGATTATTTGGGGCAATCATCAATTTTTCTGTTTCTTCTCGTGGCAACATATTATCAAAGAAGTCCCTCTCAGCAACTAAAATACTTTGGGGGTCGTTGAACTTTTTCAGATTTTCAATTACACCCTTTACTATTTTCATGGTGTTAATTGGATTTTGTTTTTTTGCCAAATCTGTGTAGAACATATTCATCCAAGGCCCAGATAGCATCTTCCCCATGATTCCAAGCACTTGTAATTCAACAACAGCTGTTTCTTCTGTAATTAAATGTTTTAATTTTTCATCAGTTTCATTTTTTGTAGCCAGGTCAAGGATAAACTTCTTTAGTTTCTCAAATATTGAAAAATAAACACCACCTAATTTGAAAATTATGTGTAACGGTTCCCCCAGGAGCCTTGGTATTTCATTCAATAGTAACCCTTGTTGTTGGATGAAGTCCTTCATTTCTAGCACATGCCCAAATTTGTCACTGTATCTTAGAGAATTTAGTGCTACAATGATCTGCAATGCTAGGCACTCACTACCTTTCATGCAAGTATTACTTTTTTCACATGCCAGCAGCTCCTTCTTTATTCTAGCAGAAACTGCTTCTAAAGGATGCACATTACAATTCAGTTCAATCAGGTGTGTGTTCCATTCTTTCTCTAGTAAAAAAACAGTCAAGTGGTTGACTGGAGCTCGATCTGTCAAGCAACATTTTATTTTTGATATCAGTGCTTGGTAACTGTTAGCAACACTCATGCCAGACGTTATTGAATGTATTTCAGCCAAGTTTTGTATACTTTCACAAATATGTTTTCTATAGTCTTCTGCCGTGCCACCAGGAAGACGATCAATTGACACAAGATGAGATGATGATGGCGTCGTGACCATCATACAGTTAACATGAATTCCTTCTTGTGTCGTCGCATCAAATACTAAACTGCAGCTTTCAGCACTGAGAATTGAATTAACTGTTTTTATATCTGAAAAAAAGCCCAGTTCACTCACCATTCGCAAGACTGTGGTTTCGGACATGATGTTAAAAGTTGGTTCTAGTTTTAGTGCTGTCAATACTCTTTCCAACACTTTAGGAACATGCTTTCCAGCAACTCCACTCAACAGACAGCCATAATGAAGCTTCCTTGATGTCACTAATTGCATGGACGTTTCTACTTTCTTTGATTTTTTAACTCTCTTTGTCTCCCTCAAAGTTTGGCTTAGTTTTTTAACTTTTGCTTTCAAGAGTGCAATCATTTTCTTTTGTTTTAACACTTTCATTTGCAATTTTTCATTTATTGTAATGCTTGAATGTAGTCTCTCTATCGGGGTTGCCTGAGTCTCTGTCGGGGTTGCTTGATTCTCCATCTGGTTTTCCGTAGTCTCCATCGGGGTTGCCGTAGTCTCCATCTGGTTTGCCGGAGTCTCCATCTGGTTTTCTGTAGTCTCCATTGGGGTTGCCGGAGTCTCCATCAAAGTTCTTTTTGACGTAATAGAATGGGCCACTTCTTCACAGGTCTTCTCAAATTTAATAAAATTTCTTCCAGTATGTCTGCCTATGAAACTTTTTCTAAGAATCAAAACTCTGGTCCTCTGAATTGCAGGAAACTTATTTTTGGCATTTTCCAAGGATGCCCATTCCATGATTCTCATTATTGACTTCTTTTCATAAAACTTCTTGAATATATGGCCACACAGAACTGGTTGTCCACATTCAACAATACTATACTTTTCCAAACATTGTTCAGTTTTGGCCATCTGGAAATGTCAAAGTAAGAATAAATTTAAATTTAAGTATTAAAGAAGTAAATTAAGTGCTAACTAAAATAGATTTAAGTGGAGAAGAGGAGGGGGTGAATTATTTAGAATTAATAATACTTGAATGAAAATATAAGGTTAGCATTAGCTTTTATTTTTATGTAGGCACTGGTATGAGATTGCTAGAAAATGAGCATAGCAGGATAATAGTGGCCTTAAACTTGACAAAAACCAAATTTTATTGTTAAAATGTTTATTATTAAGAGGAAAGAAATTTATTTTTAAGTATTTTTAAAATTTTCTCTGTCTTCATTAGAGCATTCTACTTTTTGATTGAAAAACCTTGTTTCTCTTCATCAGCAGAACTACTACTAAAGAACATGGCAAATTTTTGGTGCATTTTCTTTAATGGCAGAAATTAAGTTTGAAAATCTTGTGAAAAATCAAAATAATTGTCAGGCTTTAATGAAACTTTCAGAAGCTATTCATAAATGATGGGAATTATTATTTTTTTAAGTCATGGTAAAATTTTTTTTATATATTTACTACTCCCCCCCACCCCCCAACATGACTAATTTTATGAAAACACTTGAAATTCAAATCTATAGTTTTAGAAATTAATTAGTTAAAAGCACAAGGCTTTGAGGAAAGTGAATCATGTTTTATTTTTTTTTAGCTGACATCTTTCCACCTTAAAATCAGCTCTGAATTGTAACATACAAAACTCAATAAAACAAAGATATTATTTAATTTCAAAAGCATTTAATACCTTTTACTTGCTTTTATGAATATGGATAATATTGTCTGAAAGCAAAAAAGTTTTCAATAAAAAATAAATTTTTACAACAATTATTTGTTATTTCTTAAATTATTTTACATTAAAGTTGTTAAATATTCTAAAATTAATTAGTCACTGGTGTTATTAAGTAGATATATATATCATTACATATTATAAATTAATGCTGGTTACAATCAGTAATCTGTAAATAGATAAAAATCTAATATAACATGGGTTTTTTTTTGTGCCCATAAAATAGCTTAATTCAAATATACGGAAGACCAGAAGCATCATGAAAACAATAGTCTGGCATGTGGTTTGCATTGGTTTAAATGTAGTCCTCCACTGTTAGACAGCCTTTTCAATACATTGTGTGAAACATGTATGGAGAAACTTAAGATTTTTTGTTTTACTTAAAACAAAAAGTTTAAACTATAGCCCAAAATGATGATCCAGTTTGATAACAATTGCATTGCATTTCTAAACATCTGTTCTTTTTTGGCTATAAATAAAATAAAAAGTGTATATGATTATGTAATTACGAGAAAAAAATTGCCTTCTCAATAGTCATACTAAGATTTTAAAAAATTTGAAAAAAAATTGTATAATATTTCAGATGATAAGGGTACCTAAAGTATTATGTACCTATCTCATGAATTCTTATTCTATTTCCATTCATTTTATTAATTTTGATATTTCATTTATGGAAAAATGTCATAACTGAGGTTAATATAAAAATAAGATCATATAAATTTCATAAGATGATACTGATACATAAGATCTATGCCATGACGACACTTAGGAAACCCGATGCGGCTTTTAACTAATTTTATAATATTTTAAAAACTTAAATGTAAAAATCTATTATAATTAAAGAAATAACAAATAATTGTATTAAAAATTCATTTTCCATCGAAAAAATTCTTTGCTTTCAGAAAATCTTGTCCATATTCATAAAAACAACTAAAAGTAGGGTTGTCCCAGGTAACGCTAAAAAAGTGGTATACCATGGAGAAAAAAGTCCCCAAATTGATAAAAAAAAAATTTTAACGTGTAAATGATTATGTTAAAATTAAAGTGGGAAGACTAAGGTATTTTTAATTATTTAAAAAAAATTTTTTTTCATTTGCAGCATATTTTAAATTTAGTTTGAAAATCGTTTTTTTTTTTTTAGGTCAAAAATTAGGTAATATTAGCATTAGTTTTTTTCCACTATTTTCAGTTGGAAAATACACATTGATTTGGAAAATCTTGCAAAAATCAAGTACTTGTTGGATTTTTATGAAACTTTCAGAACTTATTCACAAATGAATGAAATTATTTTAAAAATGTTTGTCTTTTTGAAAGTCATGGTATAAATATTTTTTTTTATATATATGTTACACCCACTGAACTTAATTTTATGAAAACTTCAAAAATTTATTTTTGTATCCAGATTTTTTTATTAAATGCACAAGACTCTGAAGATTCTAAATCATCGATTTTTTTGGTAAAAACATGTGTAGAATTGTCCAAACTTTTACCTCAATTGTAAACATACAAAACCCAATAAAACTAAGACAATAATATTTAATTAAAAAAGCTTTTTATGACTTTTCTGAATAACATATACTAAGGTAATTCTTATCTGAAAAAAAAAAATTAAAAAAAAAAAAATTTTTGAAGAAAAATGAATTTTTACAAAAATTTTTTTTTTCTATTTTAAATACACAAATGACAAAAGTCACAAAATTTTAAAATATATTTTAAAATTAAGTTTCTTTATGCAACCTTATGGAAATGACATTTTGTTCTCTACTTTTTGAAGATCATAAATTTGAAAGCTTATTAAAATCTGACAACCAGTGATATTTTTAAAATAATTTTTTAATATTCCAAAATTGTATTTAAAATCGTCTAACGAAAGTATGGATGCACAGCTTTGAAATAATGTCACATGAGGTATACTCGTTTCTCTTGATAGAAGCAAGTTATTTTTAGTTCAGAAATTTTTCCTCAAATGTAAGGTTAAAAAGATTTGAAAGTGAATTTTTTTTTTAAATTTACTAACCAGGTTCTCTTAAAATTAGAACGAATTACATCACTTCTGCGCTACCGTACGATAAATTCCCTTGACGTAAGTTGTCAATATATTGACAGCCATCAATTAACACCCTTCAATCACACACTCGCTCGAGTACCACGGTTGGAAATATCTATTAAAAAATTTTCTGCTAAAAAAGTAATGTTTCTTTCAAATTACATTAAGTATACTTTAATCATTCTAAATTTCCTAACAAAAAAAAGGTGTAACTGATTTTTAAAAAATTTTAATTGATTTTTGAACTAAGTTTGATTTTTTTTGTTTACAAACTCGGGCAGAAATGTCCGATAAATAGAATTTACTAATTTTTTTTTTTTTTTTTATTCAAGAAAAACGAATTTTTTTTTAAAATTTATAGGAAGGATTAAAAACTCTGAAAAAAATATTCAAAAAATACTTTGGTCTTCTCTTTAATTTTAACAAACATTTACACGTTAAAATTTTTTTTATCCATTTGGGGACCTTTTTTCTCCAGGGTATACCACTTTTTAGCGTTACCTGGGACAAGCCTAAAGCAAATAAAAGCATGTGAAATTAGATAATATCTTTGTTTTATTGAGTTCTGTATGTTACAAATCAGAACTGATTTTCAGGTAGAGGGGATGCAATTAAAAAAAAAATAATTAAACCTTGATTTGCATTCCCCAACGCCTTTTAACTATTGTAATTACTGAACTCAATGCAATCGAATTTCTAGAGTTTTCATAAAATTGGTGTGTGTTTCCAAATTAATCTGTGTCATAAAAAAAAAAAAAAAAAAAAACACCTGCTAAAAATTGTATATGTTATTTTACTAGTTCCGGTGATACAAAGAGAAACATGTTTTTTTTTTAATCAAATGTTCTAAAAAGAAGGAAAAAAACATGGTTTTTTTTTAATCAAATGTTCTAAAAAGAAGGAAAAAAAACATGGTTTTTTTTTAATCAAATGTTCTAAAAAGAAGGAAAAAAACATGGTTTTTTTAATCAAATGTTCTAAAAAGAAGAAAAAAAACATGGTTTTTTTAATCAAATGTTCTAAAAAGAAGAAAAAAAACATGGTTTTTTTAATCAAATGTTCTAAAAAGAAGGAAAAAAACATGGTTTTTTTTATTTAATCAAATGTTCTAAAAAGAAGGAAAAAAACATGGTTTTTTTAATCAAATGTTCTAAAAAGAAAGAAAAAATTTTTGAAAATAATTTAAAATAAACTTGGTCTGTCCTCTTAATAATATAAACTTTTAGTCTAAATGATTTAGACAATAAAATTTTGTTTTTGTCAAATTTGGCTTCTTTTTCCTCATGCTATGCTACTTTTTTTTAGCAATCTCATGGAAGTACATATCTTAATTGAAATAAAAGCTAATAAGGGATCGAATGATTAATCTTCATTGAAACAAAAACATTGAAAAACTATTGAAACAAATATAATTGGGTAAATTTTTATTTTGTTTCCCCAAGCACTAAATATCACTTCAAATTTTACCAAAATAGTCTTATTTCTATGCAAATGTACATGCTGAACCCAAATCAATTAGATTATGAAGAAACCTACCTTTTTTTTTCACCTATAATTGAAGTATAACTCACTAATGACAAACTCAAAAAAATTAATGAAATAAGTATAAAAAAATAAAACGGTACATACTTTGTCGAATTTTATCAGATTGTTTTTCAAAATTCAAAGCCAGGTGGGGTTCCTTCTCTAGGCTTTTTCTAAATTGAAAGAAAAAAATAATTGATTTAAGACTCACTGAAGACAATAAATACACAAATTCAAGACATTAATTGAAATACTTGTAATAGAAAAAAAAAATCAAATGGTACTTGCTTTTCTAAAAAAAATACTGTAATGTTTTTTACAGGTTTCGTTTGTCTCTTTCTCTTACAGCTCCAATCGTCTTCACTCTCGGCCAAATTTCTTTATTTCAGTTAATTACTTTTTTTTAGGTTCAAGTAAGTAAAGTTACTTGAAACTAAAAAAAAATAATTGATGACTCTCGCTATAAAATAGTAAATACAAAACAAAAATTAGAACAATTTCTCAATTAATACGTATCCACTTGGTGAAATCGCCAAATTTTTGAGCCAGTCAGGGGAAACAACTTTTAAACCACGTAACTTTTTATAGCTTTCATGCTTCTTACAGTCATCCGTACATGTGAAAGAAAATCGTTTTCATGCACACATAAAAAACAATGTAAAATCCTAATTTAAATACGAATGGTTGTAATAAGTTTTATGATCCCTAAAGATAGCTCCACTTAATAAGAATATTGCTTAAGGCTCAGTTTTGAAAATTTATTTTAAAATAAAGATTCCCTGAAAACAATAAATACACAAATTTTAAAAAATATATCGAAATATAAAAAAAATGATACTTGAGTCAACTTGAGTAACTTGCTTTTCCAAATTTTGTAACGTTGCTGCTTACGGATTCGTCTTTCTTTCAGCTCCAGTAGTCTTCTTTCTAGGCGAAACTTTTTTTTTTTTTTATTTCAATTAATAATTACTATTTTTTATTTCCAAATCACTAGAAACTAAAAAAAATAATAATTGATGACTCACGCTATAAAACTGTAAATCCAAAACAAAAATTAGAACAATTTAAAAAGGTATAATTCACTTAAAGAAACCGCCAAGTTTTTTAAGGTCGTCAGGGGAAACAACTCTTGAATCACGTGACTTTTATGGCATTCCTGCTTCTTACGGTCATACGTATATTTGAAATAAAATCGTTTTCGTGCACAAAAAAAAAAAAAAAGAGTAAATTGAAAATTCTATTTTAATCACTAATGGTTTTCCGATTGTAATAAGTTTTTAAATTTATGATCTGTAAAGATAGATTTACGATAAATTTGCTTTTTAATGCCCGCGCTAAATGTCTGTTAAAATTTTCCCAAATCGTCATAATTCCGTGTAAATGTACATGCTGAACTAGAATTAACAATTAAATTATGAAAAAAACCTACCGTTTTGTCAACCAGAAAAAATCGGACATCTTGTTAGTCATTCGTCTGCCATTACTGCCATAAAGTGCAGTAATTTAGTGCGAGATATTTCGGGGTACTTCCGTTGGTGTAAGCATAAATTTTGGCCTATTAACTTCTTTTACAGCTATATCTCTTTTTGAAATCACTATGCATTATTGTAAAGCAACTTTTCTTTTTGACATGTGTAGTTTTATTCATAACAGAAAACTTTAAACATAAACAAACTCAACAATACAACAAAATTTTTTTTTCTGTATAGAATAGCAATAACAAATTAAAAGAACAAATTAATGCAATAAAGTGTTGGATGTGTAGAATTAATTAATTGTAATTGAGTGAATCACAAGAAATTTGTGTAGGTTGCGTGACATTCTGGATCCACAAACAAATAAACGAATTTTAAATACAATCAAAAACAAGACATATTCAATTTAGAAACCAACCAAACATTTATATACAATTAAAAGTAATATATATATATACAGGATATATTGGTATATGTTACTATGGCAAAGTGTGTGTGATATTTGAGGTTTCGGCATGTCTCTTTTTGTATTTGTATATTCAGTTACAGTCTTTCTGGAATTGTGTTAATTAACATTAAAAATGTCGATGTTAAGTGTTTTTAGGAATGAGTTCTTATAGAGTGATCTACGTTTGACTGTAATATTTCTGAATTGTTCGAATGTTGATTTTTACTTAATAATGTAGTGAGTATAGTTCACTTTGGATAAGCAAAGTTGTCTTAGGTTTGCGATTGGATGTGCACAGAGTTGGTCGAGTTTAAATTGCAAGTGAGTCAGCGTTGATGTACTTTTGCGCGGTAAAGTCATGATTTCGAGTGACGTGGAGTATGTTGGCAATTTCTCTGTGGATGTTCGTCTCTGACCTTCTTGGTCAGTCGGTGTTTTCTTTTACATGTTTTTGAATGTCCAAAATCGGCTCAAAGAAGTTACGCGCAATTTCGTTTTGCACGTGAAACTTTCAGATTATTGTGTCGTTAACCAATGAGATTTGTTGATTCGCCTAGTACGGTTTTTTATTGGTCGAAGTTTTCCGTACGTAGGTGTAAGGTATAGACTGTTCTGTTACTAGGGATGATAGGTAGAAAAGGACGTGTCTACAATACCTCCCCCTAGATTAATGGCTATGCCAATGGGTATTAATATGTATGTGCGAAATCTTGCTGACCAGTGAACATGTCTGCCTGACTTCCTGCGGGTAGACTGGGTTGATGGAGACGTGTTTTTAGTAGTCGTTTTGTGTTTGATTGCGTAGTAGATGTTTGTGTGTTTGATTGCTCTGGTACTGTTGGGTTTAGCGGTGTTGGAATGACGTCATCATACTGTACGTATGCTGGTTTGAGTCTGTCGATGCTGACAGTATTTTGTTTACCAGCAATGTCTATCAAGAAATACTGTTCTGGAGATTACTAGATGTGGTCCAGTATAGTTCGGTGTTAGAGGTTTCCGAACTGCGTCACGACGCAGGAAAACATATTCTGAGGAATGTAAGTCTATTGGCACATAATAAGGTTTCTTGTAAGCCCGCGTGGGCGTATAAATTATCTCAGTCATTTTTTTCTTTAGATCGGACACGAAATAACTTGTAGGGGTAGAATCCGTAACATTGTGAAAGATTTGTCCTGGAAGGGTTGTTGGTTTCTCGAACACCAACTCCGCACTAGTACACTTCAGATCTAGTTTGACTGTGTTTCTTAGCGCAAGCATCACAAATGGCCGCTTATCTACCCAGGTATGAGCATTGGTAGACGCTGTTAATGCGTACTTGGGCTGTCGATGAAAACGTTCTACTAATTCGTTACTGCAGGGATGATATGCCGTAGCAGAAAGTGCTTAATTCCGAGCAAGTTGACAAATTCAGCGAATAAAGTTGACTGGAATTGAGAGCCCCTGTCGGTAGTAATAAAATATTGAAATCCAACTCTGAAAGATAGTGTTGGCCACCGCTTCTGCTGTTATCGTCGATAGCGGTACGGCCACAGGCCATCGTGTGAAGCGATCTACGATAGTCAGAATATATTCGTATCCATTGGTCCTGTCAAGCGGACCCACAAGGTCGGCGTGAATATGAGTAAAATAACCGTCAGGGGCCGTAAAGGTTGACGATGGTGCTTTTTGTATGACGACTTATTTTTGTTGCCTGGCAACGCTGGCACGTGCGGGACCACTGTTTCACGTCGGAAGCCATACTGGGCCAGACGAATCTGTCAGATATGGTCCACAGCGTAGCCTTCGCTCCAGGATGAGCTGGTGAATGAAAATGATCGAAAACTGTTTTTCTCATCGACAGGCTGGTAAGGTCGAGGGCTGCCTGTTGAGACATCACAATAAACAAGCTTGTCGGTGAAAGGGAGTGGACGTTTTTCTAGTTTCAAAGAGGTATTTGCCTGCACTTGTTATAAAATAAAATAAGACATATCTCGGCTGATTTACAGGCAAATACTCAAGAGCGAGAACCGGATGTGAACGGGACAAAGCCCCGTCACAAAATGACCATTATCTTTCTTTACAAATGTTTCTGACACACGTGTTCCGGTCGAAAAACAAAATAATATTTAAAGTGCTCTATTTTTCGTCCAATAAAAATGCTTCCCTCCTAATTATACTCGCTTCGTTTCTCGAGCCCGTTAAGCCATAAAAAAAACGCTATAAAAAAGGGTCACACGGAAGTTCAACAGGCAGTCAACAGGTGGCCACAAAGGAGACCGGTCACGTTCAGCAGCTGTCAACCACCGTCAACATGCGTGAACTACTATGAGAGATCGACCAGATCCGAAAGCCGGCTTATGAACTTTACCACACCAAGGTAGCTGTCCCAAACCCTCACGTTCCTGTTGAAATAAACCACGTAAATCTATTTCTACTGTTGTCGTATTTCTTTCTTGCAACCATACGCTTGTCTATAACACACTGAAGGGAGTGTGTCGTCACTCAACTGCTCTTGAGCTAGTGTGTCGAATTCGAGTGAGGATGATTGTATCACATCAAGCGTAGGTCTCGATAATGCATCTGCAACGGTATTATTTTGTCCTTTTACGAATCGAATGTCCGATGTAAATTGACTGATGTAATCCAGGTAGCGAATATCTCTAGGGTTTAGTTCATTTGTGGCACCATGCATCCTGACGATTTGAAACAAATATTTATAGATATATGATTTGCTTTTTTACGGTTTATCAACCATTTGAGGATTATTTAAGGCCGAAATGTATTTTAGGTTTTAAGAATAATTCTTTCTTTTTTTTTTTTTTTTTTGCGAGAGGATTGAACCGCCATGCATTCAGGCGATTTGGGAGAAAGAAAGAAGAAAGAAAAAGTAATACGAGACGGGTCATAGGCGAACACACACACACACGGCTTAAGAGACGGGAATAAGAAAGGGGTTATTGTTGATAGGTATCAAATGTCGAAAATATCTAGGTCACCTACGAACAAGCGTTGACCGATTTCCGCTTATCCGCGAAAAATGGAATTGTGTTATTAATAGGGGTAACCAATTAAGAAATCTATTTTGAAAACGTTAGATTTTGATAATGGTCAAAACGCAGATGTAGCTTGCAGTCTTGACTGGGTATGGAAAATTAAAATCCCACACAAGTAGTTTTCACTGGCTAAGTTTTTCTTTTGACAGAATAGACTTTTGCCCTGCGATAATAAAAATTTTGTTATCAACACATGAGCCGAAGGAAACTGACATATTTTTATTTCTGCTTTGGAGACGCCAAATTGGCTGAAAACTTGGAGAAAATTCCTTTCTTAGACCATGTCAGATAATCCAGCTGTCCAGTGAATTGGCGATAAACTGCTTGACAAACGCCACGTGTTGAAACCGAGAGTTGTCACATCAACCGCTCATGATAACGGCGATTTAATTAATTTTTTTAGTTAAGCAAGGTATTTCTTTTCCAAAACAAAGCCATGGGTTGTTCACGCCCAACTAAGACGTCATTGGCCAAGTGGATCACATGACGCACGAAGGAGGAGGAAAGATACCCGACCAGGACCTCATTGGCTGAGAGTGGTCACGTGACGCACGAAGAAAATCGGTCGACGCCTCTATCCAGAGTGTAAGTATGAGAAGCCGATACGAAGAAGTGGGGAGGACAGTTCACGCCCCTCAGAAGCATGGTGAGAGAGTGGGAGTGAGAAAAGTGTTACCAAAAATGGAAAAGAGTGGAAAATCCCTAACCAGAAATAAGAAAGGTGGATACGTATTTAGAATTATCGAAGAACCCCTGGCGCCGACAGACCCACCCCAGTTTTGACGGCGTCAATAAAAACGAAGCTCCACCAGACAGAAATCAGTTCAGCCGCGGACGGCGGGCCGAGTTCGTTCGCCCCACGCGGGCAGAAGAGGCCAGTTCGTTTGGCCCTGAGTGCCGAGTTCGTTCGACTCAAGCTGGCGAGAAGAGTTCAGCCCCGGACGGCAGAGGAAAGAGTTCGTTCGCCCCAAGCGGGCAGAAGAGGCCAGTTCGTCGGACTCTGGCAGGTCGAGTGAGTTTAGCTCCGGACGGCAGAGAGAAGAGTTCGTTCGCCCCCAAGCGGGCAGAAGAGGCCAGTTCGTTTGGCCCTGAGTGCCGAGTTCGTTCGACCCAGGCTGGAGAGATGAGTTCAGCCCCGGACGGCAGAGAGAAGAGTTCGGACTCTGGCGAGAAGTTGTTCGTCGGACTCTGGCAGGCAGAGTTAGTTCGCGCACTGACGGCAGAGATGAGTGCCCAGTAGTTCAAGCCGCTTCAAGATAGCTGACCAAGATTCACGCAAAATTTTGGACTCTTCTTCAACCAAGAACAAGTAGTTTGAAGAGCGACTTAGAACCAGACCACATAAATAAGTTTTTCGACTTTCGTCCAAAGACACACCGAAACACAAATTTCTTAGAGAGCAGACAACTTGAAGCGTTAAAATTTGCCTAGCGAAAGAGTCGTGCCACAATCCACAGAACGGGTCGGGAGGTAGACACAGTCCTATGTACCGAACAACTAGACATAAAAAGTTTGTTACCTTTTTCTTTGATACTTTGAACTTTGTGAGTTTTCATTTTATTTTCTTTTATACATATTTGTGTGTTATCACCCCGTTGAACTCAGCTTGCATTACGGCCCCAACCCCTGTTTGATCTCGTCTGTCTAAGATCAATTCACAACGTGGGTAGGCAGACTGGAGATCAGTGCAGTTACCCTGGTAACCAGGCGTTGGAAGCAGGTTGGGAACGACGAGGCTGGAATCAATCTAACCAGATTCCTACCCGAATCACCAAAGGGTTAGAACGTCACGTTGAGAGCAGCGACACCCGGACAGAGCAGCGAGGAGCGAACAGCTGACGCCGCGGCGAAGACGTCACAATTGGTGCTGTTTAGGGACGTCACAACTGGCGCCGTGGTAGATCAGGATAGAACGTCACAGTCGGCGCTGCGACCGGGGGACGACGTCACACATTGGACTTCGCGTGCAGTGCATAAGTTAACGGCTTATGATCGGTGAGAATAATAAAGTCTCTACCCTCAAGGATGTGTCGATAATGCCGTATCGCCAAATAAACGGCAAGTAATTCTCTGGAAAATGTGCTATATTTCTTCTGCGCAGAATTTAGCTTGAGTGAGAAAAACGACAAAACGATGCCATTAGTAATTTGGTGTAACACAGCGCCAATTGTGTCCGCTGATGCATCTGTTGTTAATGTGAGTTTAGCTTTCTCCGATGAGTTAATGTAAGTTACTTTGGCACAGTTCTGTAGTGCATCTTTTGCATTTTGAAATGATCATAACTCATCTTGTGATAGTGATATCTGCGAATTTTTTCTTTTATGCAGAGACAAGATATTCGTCAGTGGTAATAAAATTGACGCACAATTCGGGATGAACTGTCGATAGTAGTTAATCATTCCCAGAAATCTTCTTAATTGCTTCAATGTGGAAGGTAGAGGATAATTAGCGATCGCAGTAATTTTCTGATCTAAGGGAGTCAATCCATGTTGGTCTAAAATGTGCCCGAGGAAAGTTAAACTCGGTATTGCGAAAACGCATTTATCAGTATTTAGTTTTAAACCGTAGTGTTGTAATCTTTTAAGAACTGCATGTAGATGTTCACGGTGTTCTTCATGAGACTTGCTTGCTATGAGTACGTCATTTATATAAGCATATGTGTAGGGCATTCCGCGTAGAACTTCGTCTATTAGCCTCTGGAAAGACTGCGCCGTGTTACGCAATCCGAAGGGCATTCTCGTAAATTCGAAGAGTCTGAAAGGCGTTGTAATAGCAGTTTTCAGGATGTCGGCTTCCTCAATGGGGATTTGGTAATATGCCTTTTTAAGATCGAGCTTGGTGAATACTGTAGCACCTTCTCTAGCGAAAGGGCGAAATCTTTAATATGCGGGATTAGGTATTTGTCCGGGACGGTCTGCGCGTTTAGTAACCTGTAGTCGCCGCACGAACGCCAACTGGCTGAGTCAGCTTTATCAACCATATGTAGAGGGCTGGCATAAGGACTGACTGAAGGACGGATTACACCAAGTTTGAGCATGTTGTCAAATTCGTTGCGAGCTATTTTTAGTTTACTCGGATGGAGTCTGCGAGGTTGAGAATGAACTGTAGGTCCTGTGGTCGTAATACTGTGAGTGGCGTGGTTTTTCACAGGTTCATTATGGGTTGACGGTGACAGTAGCGATTGGTACTGACGCATTATCTCATTGTAGCCATTGGCTGTAGGTATAACAGTCGTCAGACCGATTGTCGAATACTTAGAAATGAAACCGCAACGTTGTAGATTAGTGCTAGTGTCAGTTTAAGTTTGTGACGCCAACTCAACGGATAGTTTGTAATGGGTTAGGAAATCTGCTCCTATGATCGGCATTGCAACATCTGCGATAGTAAAAGTCCACGTAAATTCTCGTCTCAGGCCGATGTCTAGCGTTAGGGTTCGCTCGCCGTACGTGGTGATCGGAGTGCCATTAGCCGCCTGTAATTTGAAAGATGTATGCTTGAGTCTGTTTGCTGCATATTTTGAAAGGCAGGACACTTATTTGGGCACCGGTGTCAATTAAAAATTTTAAACCGCTCGCTCTGTCGTGGATATAAAAGAGACGATGCCAGCGAGTCCGTTTCCCGCATGTTTGTTTGGAAGTGACTTTTCATACGAACATGGTGGTCGGCATTTCTTCGCGCGCGCACCAAAACTTTCGTGGTACCAGCAATTGGCATGTTGGTAATGATCTCGGCGTTGTTGGTATTTATGGCGAGACGTCGATCTTGAACCACGGTTTCTTTGTTGCGTAAAATTATCACATCGACTTTCATGTGGTTTTTGTAGTTCTTGCAGTTGTAGAGATATTCTTTTTAGTTCTGAGGACAGTTTTTGAATTTGTTGGTTGACATCTGGCACAAGGCCATCCACAGTCTCTGTTGAGGAAATTTGTCGTACCGGGGCAGTATCGGCTATTTTGTCTGCTATCATTGTTAATTTTTGCATGTCAACGTCGTCTGTTAATGCAGCCAAGATTCGTACCATTTCTGATGGTAATTTGTCCAGCCACATTTGGCGAAACACTGTGGCGGATATGTTGTTGTCGCCCAACAGTTGTTGCATGCGTCGTAGTAATTGGGACGGTTTTGAATCTCCGATTGTTACATTTGTTAAGAGATCTCTTATTTTTCTTTCTTCCGAAAATCCGGTCCGATGCAGGATTGCTTGTTTGAGTGTCTCGTAAGGCTTATCTGTTGGTAGAGAGGTTAATATGTCGGCTACTTCAGCTGCTACCTCCGCGGGTAACTTCTCTACCACGGATGCAGATTTTGACTGCTGCAAAGTTACGTGTCTGGCCTGAAATATTGCGTCCAACTGTAGGAACCACGTCTGAACGTTTGGGTTGAAGGCAGGCATTTCAAGCCTGATTGCTGTTTCTGTGAGAGGAACTGGATCGGCCATTTATAAAGTCGTGGTTTTATTTCTGGATCTTCGATCTGTCGGTTCAAAGACAACACGTGTCGATTTAATTTCTTCCCGCGCGTTGGGGTCGTCACTCTTGTTGGATCTTTCGCACGTCGAGGTTATCAATGACGTCGTTTCGCACGTCGGTGATTGCTAATTTATTGGAGATTTTTTTACTTTACTTTTCGCACGTCGGGATTGGCAATTTTTCTTTTCGTACGTCGGGGTTACCAATTTTATTGGTGCTGTTTGCCTGAACGTCGGTATTGTCACTTTTGTTTGATTTTAACGTCGGCGGTCACCAATTTTGTTGGGGATGTGCAGAATTAATTAATTGTAATTGAGTGAATCACAAGGAATTTGTGTAGGTTGCGTGACTTTCTGCATCCACAAACAAATAAATAAACGAATTTTAAATACAATCAAAAACAAGACATATTCAATTTAGAAACCAACAGAACATTTATATACAATTAAAAGTAATATATACATATACAGGATATATTGGTATATGTTACTATGGAAAAGTGTGTATGATATTTGAGGTTTCGGTATGTCTCTTTTTGTATTTGTATGTTCAGTTACAATCTTTCTAGAATTGTGTTAATTAATATTAAAAAATGTCGATGTTAAGTGTTTTTAGGAATGAGTTCTTATAGAGTGGTTTACCTTTTGCTGTAATATTTCTGAATCGTACGAATGTTAATTTTTACTTAATAATGTAGTGAGTATAGTTCACTTTGGATAAGTAAAGTTGTTTTAGGTTTGCGGTTGGATGTCCACAGAGTTGGTCGAGTTTAAATTGCAAGTGAGTCAGCGTTGATGTACTTTTGCGCGGTAAAGTCGTGATTTTGAGTGACGTGGAGTATGTTGGCAATTTCTCTGTGGATGTTCGTCTCTGACCTTCTTGGTCAGTCGGTGTTTTCTTTTATATGTTTTTGAATGTCCAAAATCGGCTCAAAGAAGGTTTGGCGCAATTTCGTTTTGCACGTGAAACTTTCAGATTATTGTGTCGTTAACCAATGAGATTTGTTGATTAACCTAGTACGGTTTTTTATTGGTCGAAGTTTTCCGTAAGTAGGCGTAAGGTATAGACTGTTCTGTTACTAGGGGTGATAGGTAGAAAAGGACGAGTCTACAAAAGCATTTTTTACATTTTAAAATTGAAAATAAAACAAACAATAATTAATGCGGAAACATGGTAAAGTAAAAACGAAATAAGGGTTGATTGCGTTGTAGTGATTACAACTGTTTTACCACACCTACATTTTTCTCAACTCTGATTGGTTAAATAATAAATACTAAATCTCACAGGACAATTTACTGATCGCATACACCACACTGAATTTTTCCTACTGTTAATTCACAAACATGCTTTTGTTATAAAATCATTGATTAGTTAATTTTTCATCCAATCAGATATTTTTCGTGTTCTTTCAAAATTTACCCACGTTTGTGCTGGGAGCCTACCAGTAATAATATAAGCCTGGATTCGTTCCCAAATTGGACAGTAGAGTTGAAGACAATTGAAGACAGTAGAACTCAACAACTCACACGCGTCTACACAGACTATACATTCTACTTACTCCGCACGCACTCACAGACACAGAACTTGAATAACATTCACCATCAGTTCTTTTTGAACAAGCCAAGTTGCAACAGCTCTGTTAGACACACAACTGAACTTACTGTATGTTCTTCTGAATACACATTCTTTTTCAATTCAGAACTTTGAACATTCTATTCAGAAAACTTGCTTTATTAGATTTCACCTTATTCAACTAACAGTTAAAGGGAAACTACTTTCTTCTCCTTATTATTCACACATGACAAGAATTGTTTTGTATTTGTTGATTTTAATATATATTTTATCGTTGAAGCACAAATCGGTTGTCCATTGTTTTTCCTCAATTTAAAAAATGTATAAATGTTAAATGCTGTTCAACACGCAACCACATTAATCTTTTCAACACAACCAGCATTTACCGTCTTATATGTAATGTTTTTTTTTATAATTTGTCCCCTTTTCTACATAGAAAGATCACTAACCCTAAACTTAATCCGGTTTATTTAATTATTTAATATTTTTTTTAAATTTGTCCCCTTTTTTAGACAGAAAGAACCCTAACCCCACCCCTAACACTAATCTTAACCCATAAACATAACCATTTGTAAAGAGCATGATTATCTACAAAATAAAAAAAAGTGCAAGAAACGAAATAAGGGTTTATTGTTTGTTTAATTTTTTTTTCAGTTTGTCCACTTTTAATTTAAAAAAAAAAAAAAGCTTTATTATTTAATTTGTTCTTTTAATTTGTCATTGCTATTCTACACAGAAAAAAAGGTTCTATCGTATTATTTAATGTTTTTGTTAAAAAGAAAACTTCCTTTACTAAAAAAAAAATTACATTTCTTTATGATAGTGCGTAATGATTTTCTGCACCAAAAGTCTGTAATGAAGTAAATATGCCAAAATTTATGCTTATGCCAACGGATGTACCCTGCACTGTATTACTGAACATTATGGCAGTAATGGTGGATGACTTACCAAAAAGAAGTCTGATTTTTCCTTGCCAATAACTCCAAAGTGGTAGGTTTCTTCATAATTTAACTGTTAATTCTTGTTCAGCATGCACATTTACACGGAATTATAAAGCACATTTACCAAAAACAGTAATAATTGTAATAAAATTTCATACATCACCGGAAAAAGTTTGCCTTGAGACAATATCGTCCTTATTCATAAAAGCAACTAAAACCTTTGAAATTAAATAACGTCTTTATTTTACTGGGTTTTGTATATTACAATACAGAGCTGATTTTCATTAACGAGTGCTTCGATATTTTTTTTTTTTTTTAAAAAGCATAATTTAAATTCTTTTAACCAATAATCAATAAAATGATCAGCAGTAATCTTCATAAAATTAGTTAAGAGGGTGGTAACAGATGTAAAAATACATTTTTACCATGACTCAAAAAAGAATATATTTAAAATAATTTCAATCATTTGTGAAATGTTTCTGAAAGTTTCATTAGAATTTGACAATTTTATTTTTATCTTTGCAGAGTTTTCCAAATTAATGTCTGTCAATGAAAAAAAAAAAAAATGGCAAAATTTGATGTTATTTTATAGTATTTCTGCTGACGCAAAGAGAAAGAAGATTTTTTTAATCACAAGTGAGAATGTTCTAAAAAGGATGAAAATATTTAATAAAATAAACAAAAATGTGAAGGTAGTTAAAATAATAGCAGTATCAAGGGGAAAAACAGTCCATTTGTCATTTCATTTATTTTGCAGACACCAAAGACCAACTTTGTCAAAACAAAGAATCGGAAATTGGAAATTGAAACAGAAATGTAAAAATGAAGATGATTTTTTCAAAATATTCTTTTAAGCACCTAAAGAAATGAAACTTGGCAGAGAAAAATATTCATAAGAAAGTGGGGGCTTAGTAAAGTGTACAAAGTATCAGTGAAGGTTACAAAGTATTGTCAAATAGTTATCAGATGAATATTGTTTGTAAAAAACTTTCAGAAATTGGTTGGGCCAAAATGAATTATATTTGAAGCAAGTGAGTTTTCCTTGTATTATTGAAGGAGACTGATTGCATGTGTTTCATGTAACTATTATCAGATATTATCTATTTTTAAGTTTTCATGCATTATCCAAGATTTCTTAGGTCATCAAGTATGTTATAATCAGTTGTCTTCTCCTTTTTTCTGGTTGGTTGATTTTCTTTAGTGGCATATCAATCTGTATGGGTTCTTTAATGCCAAAGTCTAAATATTTTGAACACAATTTTATGGCTTCAACCGCATATATTTTGAATACAATTGGATACTTTCAACTAGAGATAAAATATATTGTTGGTATTTTTACTATAAAAATGTATTGTAGGTCATTTTTGATTATATAAAAAATTATTGCTGGCATCTTCACCATGAATATGTATTTCTATAATTTCATCATGTTTTGTTTGAAATGTTCACTATTTACCAATAGCTGACACCCTAACAGGTGCTACCACCCCAGGTGACGTTGGACATGGGAACAATAGCAATTGTGATTCCATGCTTCTCAAAACCGCCAATGTCCCAATCAGAGGCCTTGCTGCCAGATGTAGTGCATCATCATACCCAGGAATACTCCTTTTTCTCAACTCACTGCTAAGGTAACTTGGTCTGCTGACCTCATCTCTCTTGACGGCACATTCATAAACAGAACAGTGACGAATAGTGATTAAACCTGCTAATGCCGTTCTTCATATCTGTGTGTGCCAGTTTACTAAGCTACTTTTCAGAATTCTACACCAATGAGAATCGACTAAAAGGAATTCTTGATAGAAAAATCTTAACCTGATTTTCTTCATTCATTCATTTTTCTATTTCTCCTAAGCAACTCAGTACAAACAAAATTCCATTTGTCAGTAAACAACAAATTCTCAACCCCAAAGGGCGACTAAAAACAACAAAAGAAAGAAATCATTATACTTAAATATACAATTGTTCATGAGTTAGCCTTCCATGCTTACTTTAAAATCTTCTGATTTAAAGCTACTAGCTGTACTTTTGTAATTATTGGCAGATTGATAGGAATTAAATCCTACATATCTATAAAATAAATGCCAACGTAAGTGTCACACCTTTTCAATTAAAGGGACACAACTGTTAATAGCTCATCTCCTTCAATATAATGAATGCCAATGTGCCACATGTTTTCAATTAAATTGACAACTATTATTAGCTCCTAGCCATCTTCTATATAATAAATGTCAGTGTGTCAATCATAGCATTTCCACTTTACTTCTAGAGACAGTAGCCCAACACATCATACTATTCTGGTATCAGGCCAAATCCATGAGCAAATTAGAAATGTTTCAGGCCAGATTCAGGCCTGCAATACTGAAATGTTCAGATTCCCAAGTTTTCATTAATGCAATCATTTTAGGGGATTTCCTTATGTGATAATTTTTTTGTCTGATGGCAAATTTTATAACTTGGAAATAATCAAAATTTTGAAATCCAGCAAAAGTGACCCATGAAATAAAAATAATTGTTTGTACATAAAGTAATGATCTATGTACAACAAATTGTCTTTAAATTGAGTGGCAGCAGAATTATAAGTGAACTTTTAAAAGCTGACCTTAGATATTAATGCAATACTTAACTGCAATGATCAATTTTGAGTTCTTCTGTAGTTTATTGTTGCCTATTATCTACTCCTCCCTACCTATTTTAATGAAGGACAAATGAAGAGCCTTCTGCGGAGCTAGCTTCAATGCTGCCCAATAGTGTGGCTTTTAACCTAATATATATCTCAACTGATAAAATGCCATAAACAAATCAGATTTTTTAGTAAACAGTAATTATAATATTTAAGAATGTATAAATGTCATATCAGCTGACATTCTGCTTTTGCTTATCTCTTGGAGAATGACCTTTGTTAGGTCATGTTTAAAAGATATATTGTTACTGTTAAATAGTTGTAATCCTGACACTCAGAAAACAACAATTGGGTAGTCAGAGATCCCAACAGATTTATGTTTAAGAGGCATTGAAGAAATATACAGGTGGTGCAATGGTTATCATATTAAAAAGTGGAATTGGTAAGAAGTATTCTGCTTAAGTTGGATGTATTCACATCATGTGAATGTTAAAATTCCTTATAAGGAAACATTCATTGACTAATTCGAAATAGTAATATTAACTTTTTCCTTACAAGGAAACATTTGGCATTCATTGACCAAACAATTAGTAATGGTAAGATTAGCTGTTTTAATATAAGGAAATTTTCAGCATTCATTGGTCAGTGTTACTTTCAGTTGAAATTTATAAAATCCTTCTCCTAAAACAGTTTTTCAGATTTCTCATGTTAACTGTTATCACTCTTTTTTTGTATTGATGGAAGTTTCATTCACAGCCTTTTGTTTAAGATTGTGTGCAATGTCAACATTGGATTATGTCACTATTTCTTCTTCATTTTAGCCGTGAGGGAACAAAAGCAAAATCAACTTCCACCTCCTCCTGCCAGCTGCATGTTAAATAGCAAACTCAGCCCTCAATCAGTCCAGAAAAACAATGTCTAGAATTCAAAAGTAGTCAAGGGTGTGACTTACAACTCCACCCCAGAAAACCTATCTTGTGCGAAATTGTAGAGAACCGCCATAACAACTTAGTAATATTTATTGGAAAATTCAGAACACTTCAAAATAAAGGAACAGAATTGAAGATATAAACAAAACAAATATGTTTATTTAATCAACTCCAATTGGGATGAGTCCTTTATAAATCTGGTTGTTGGAAGTTTGTTAGTTGTTAGTTTATGAGTTAGAATTTGAAAGTAGTTGTCATCTCGTTGGTAGCTGTCGCGAGTGTGGTTACTTTGGAAACATGTCACAACACAAATCTGCCATGCATCTTACCCTACAAAATGGTAGAAAAATGTCTGACACATACAAGTGTTTAGTTCTTCATGCAACGCTCTCTGACCAGTTTCTATTTGTCTTTTTATATACAATTTTGAAAGCTCCAGACTATTTAGTGTAAAGCTTGGTTTCAATTAAAATCTAAAGTCTCTTTGTTCTTTTGCTTGGTCAAAATTGTTTTATTTATTTTATAGTGTTACTTTCTTTTTATCTTTTTTATAGCAAAAGTTATGTGTGGATCCTCTCTAGTATTGGTAGCTTTCAAGTCAGAATAACTAGATCCTGGACCAGTGAACTTCCATTCCACAACAGTTCAATCTTTTCTTCTTTTTATGAGAATTGTCTTCTCACAATTCAAGAGAGAAGCGTAAAGACAGAAATGTCTGTGTGTGGAGGAGAGAGTTATGGGTTTTTAAGGAAAGCCTTATTTCAATTTTAGTCTATTCTTACATTTGTGTATACCACAAAATTGCAGAGGCATCCATAGCAGTTGTCTTATAAAAATAATTGTTATTTTAGTCTAACTTGTAACTCAAACAAAATTGAATATTTCAGATATTTTGATCTTTTTTTTGTGGGAAATATTCAATAATGAAACATGTAACTTGGAAGGTGGGGATTTGAACCCACCACAACACATACACTAAATTCCAAATGATCATAAAATGACATTTAAACAAGCTTTTTTTCATCTTTCTTATATAAATATATATATATATATATATATATATATATGAAATATTGGCCCCTTGTTATCTTTATTTTTCCTCTTCACACCACAAAAATGCACCATACCTATTGTTTTAAAATTATTTTTAAATGTGAAAAATCATTCTTGAAGTTCTCTTTTTAGCTTTAATGTAAAGCTAAGAGAAATAAGTTTGTAATATACATTAAGCAAAATATGATGCATTTACAATCTGATTTATAGTGATTGGATTAAACTTTTTTTCTTTTTAAAAACAGGTGATGTCATCCATTTTGAGACATTTGTAAACAAAATTTAAACCACTTTTTAAAAATAAAATCAATTATACCTTTATTGAATGTTAGTTGAGAAAAATGAGTAAATTTAACGTTTATTTTATTTAGAAACTAACATTACTTATTTTCTTCACAGAAAATGTAAAATAAGAGAAAGCAGGTTGTAACAATAGTGATTATTGACAGTGATAAATGATTGTTTCATCAACATATTGACAGCTAATGTTAGGGGAAGTTATCATACGGAAGAACAGAAGTGACAATTTTTTCTATTTTTAAATGATTTACCTCGTCATTTTTACTAAGGGAATACTTTTAACAGTCTAATATTTTAACTTTTTTTTTGATACTTTATGTTTGAAGATACTTTCTAGAAAAATTAAAAATACTATTAAAATTCTTTTAAATTTCATATCTGCTTAGAGTGAGATACAATTTCATAAATAATAATACTTATGTACATCTCTTGAAATCTTAGGGTATTATTAATTTGTATTTTATCCCTTTTTTATTATTAATTTCTCATTTATGAAAAAAAATGACCTAACTGAGATAATATAAAAATAAGACCATATAAATTTCATAAGATAGGCACCTAATAATTGTAGGTACTCTTCTCATATTTGACATGTTACACAAATTTTTTTTTTTTTTTTTTTTTTTAAATCTGAAATGTTGGATGACAGTTTTGAAAATTAATCAATCTTGTAACTTTTTATTTATTCATAGTCAAGTAAGAAATGAGGTTTAAAAATTAAATAAAAATGCAATTCAAATAGTACCAAACTTTCGGGAAAATTTTGTGGCCCTGAAAAGGGCCGTTTTGTTGGGCTTGAACATGCCCATTATTTCGTAATTTTTTTTCAAAACTATTTTGACCATGGCTGGGACCCTAACAGGTGCTACCACCCCGGGTCAGGGTGGACCTGGGAACAACAGCAATTATGAGGTGGTTCCACACTCCTCAAAACCTCCAACCTAACGCTCGGAGTCCTTGCTGCCGGATATATTTTATTGTCATACTCAGGACGGGTTGTCAGATAGAAAATCATAGGACACAGTTAGGTCATGCATGATATAATCGGCACCCATTTCATATTTGTCCAATTGATGGTCATCATTTTCATACAATATACTATAATATGGATCAGAGAACTCATTGACCCAACCTACAATTAACTGGTCAACTGAATCAATAGTCCAAACATGTTTTATCCTATGGCCGACCATATCACCAATTAATATTTTGTAAATATCTTCTACAAAATCTGGTGTGAAATCAGGGAATTCTGCCTTGATAGCTGAACGTGTTTGGCTTATCTTCTTCAGCCTTTTTTGGAATCCAAATCTTTTGTTTTCTTCAAGTTTCCTTTGTTTTTCTTTTATCCTCATAACAATTTCTGCCTCTAAAATTTTATTTCTTGACTTGCGTTGGTTAATTTTTTCTGCACTATGCTTTATTGCCAAATTTAAATACTGTTCAAATTGATCATCATCCAGCTCATTGATAAATTTCCATACATTGTTACGTTTGGATTTTATTATATTACTTATGCTGGAGACATAAGCAAATCGTGATACTTTCTTCTTCTCGCAGAATTCACCAATGACGCTTTCGGCTTCCATGGTATGCTGTCTTACTGATGCTAATACTGGTTCTGTAAAAGTTTCAACTGTAGTGAAAGATTTTCTATACTGCCTTTCTAAAACTTCAACAGTGCCTTTTATACAGGCAGTTATCATCTGATTAAACAAAATTTGATTATTTGGGGCAATCATCAATTTTTCTGTTTCTTCTCGTGGCAACATATTATCAAAGAAGTCCCTCTCAGCAACTAAAATACTTTGGGGGTCGTTGAACCTTTTCAGATTTTCAATTACACCCTTTACTATTTTCATGGTGTTAATTGGATTTTGTTTTTTTGCCAAATCTGTGTAGAACATATTCATCCAAGGCCCAGATAGCATCTTCCCCATGATTCCAAGCACTTGTAATTCAACAACAGCTGTTTCTTCTGTAATTAAATGTTTTAATTTTTCATCAGTTTCATTTTTTGTAGCCAGGTCAAGGATAAACTTCTTTAGTTTCTCAAATATTGAAAAATAAACACCACCTAATTTGAAAATTATGTGTAACCGGTTCCCCAGGAGCCTTGGTATTTCATTCAATAGTAACCCTTGTTGTTGGATGAAGTCCTTCATTTCTACCACATGCCCAAATTTGTCACTGTATCTTAGAGAATTTAGTGCTGCAATGATCTGTGATGCTAGGCACTCACTACCTTTCATGCAAGTATTACTTTTTTCACATGCCAGCAGCTCCTTCTTTATTCTAGCAGAAACTGCTTCTAAAGGATGCACATTACAATTCAGTTCAATCAGGTGTGTGTTCCATTCTTTCTCTAGTAAAGAAACAGTCAAGTGGTTGACTGGAGCTCGATCTGTCAAGCAACATTTTATTTTTGATATCAGTGCTTGGTAACCGTTAGCAACGCTCATGCCAGACGTTATTGAATGTATTTCAGCCAAGTGTTGTATACTTTCACAAATATGTTTTCTATAGTCTTCTGCCGTGCCACCAGGAAGACGATCAATTGACACAAGATGAGATGATGATGGCGTCGTGACCATCATACAGTTAACATGAATTCCTTCTTGTGTCGTCGCATCAAATACTAAACTGCAGCTTTCAGCACTGAGAATTGAATTAACTGTTTTTATATCTGATAAAAAGCCCAGTTCACCCACCATTCGCAAGACTGTGGTTTCGGACATGATGTTAAAAGTTGGTTCTAGTTTTAGTGCTGTCAATACTCTTTCCAACACTTTAGGAACATTCTTTCCAGCAACTCCACTCAACAGACAGCCATAATGAAGCTTCCTTGATGTCACTAATTGCATGGACTTTTTTAATTTTTTAACTCTCTTTGTCTTCTTCAAAGTTTGGCTTAGTTTTTTAACTTTTTCTTTCAAGAGTGCAATCATTTTCTTTTGTTTTAACACTTTCATTCGCAATTTTTCATTTATTGCAATGCTTGAATTTAGAGTCTCTGTCTGGGTTGCTTGATTCTCCATCTGGTTTGCCGGAGTCTCCACCTGGTTTGCCCGAGTCTCCACCTGGTTTGCCGGAGTCTCCATCAAAGCTCTTTTTGACCTAATAGAATGGGCCACTTCTTCACAGGTCTTCTCAAATTTAATAAAATTTGTTCCAACATGTCTGAGTCGATAACTTCTTCTAAGCTTCAAAATTTCAGGAAAATGAATTGCAGGAAACTTATTTTTGGCATTTTCCAAGGATGCCCATTCTATGATCGCCCTTACTGTCTTCTTTTCATAAAACTTCTTGAATATATGGCCACACAGAACTGGTTGTCCACATTCAACAACGCTATACTTTTCCAAACATTGTTCAGTTTTGGCCATCTGGAAATGCCAAAGTAAAAATAAATTTAAGTATTAAAGAAGTAAATTATGTGCTAACTAAAATAGATTTAAGTGGAGAAGAGGAGGGGGTGAATTATTTAGAATTAATAATACTTGAATGAAAATAAAACGTTAGCATTAGCTTTTATTTTTATGTAGGTTCTGGTATGAGATTGCTAGAAAATGAGCATAGCAGGATAATAGTGGCCTTAAACTTGACAAAAACCAAATTTTATTGTCAAAATGTTTGTTATTATTAAGAAAGAACAAAGTTATTTTTTAAGTATTTTAAAAATTTTTTCTGTCTTCATTACAGCATTCTACTTTTTGATTGAAAAACCTTGTTTCTCTTCATCAGCAGAACTACTCCTAAAGAATATGGCAAATTTTTGGTGCATTTTCTTTAATGGCAGATATTAAGTTTGAAAATCTTGTGAAAAATTAAAATAATTGTTGAAAATTTCAGAAACTATTCATAAATGAGGGGAATTATTATAAACATTTTTTTTTTTTAAGTCATGGTAAAATTTTTTTTATATATTTATTACCCCACCCAACATAACTATTTTTTTTAAAAACACTTGAAATTCAAATCTACAGGTTTAGTGTTTAATTAGTTAAAAGCACAAGGCTTTGAGGAAATTAAATCATGTTTTATTTTTTTTTAGCTAACATCTTTTTACCTTAAAATCAGCTCTGAATTGTAACATACAAAACTCAATAAAACAAAAGATATTATTTAATTTCAAAAGCATTTAGTTCCTTTTACTTCCTTTTATGAATATGGATAATATTATCTGAAAGCAAAAAAGTTTTCAATAAGTAAATTTTTACAACAATTATTTGTTATTTCTTAAATTATTTTACATTAAAGTTGTTAAATATTCTAAAACTAATTAGTCACTGGTGTTATTAAGTAGATATATATATATCATTACAGATTATAAACTAAAGCTGGTTACAATCAGTAATCTGCAAACAGTTAAAAATCTAATATAACATGTTTTTTTTTTTTGTGTCCATAAAATAGCTTAATTCAAATATATGGAAGACCAGAAGCATCATGAAAACAATAGTCTGGCATGTGGTTTGTATTGGTTTAAATGTAGTTCTTCACTGTTAGAAAGCCTTTTCAATACATTGTTTGTGTGAAACGTGTGGAGAAAATTTAGATGTTTTGTTTTACTTAAAACCAAAAATTTAAACTATAGTTCAAAGTGATGATCCAGTCTGATAACAATTTCATTGCATTTCTAAACATCTTTTTTGGCTATAAATAAAATAAAAAGTGTATATGATTATGTAATTACGAGAAAAAAATTGCCTTCTCAATAGTCATACTAAGATTAAAAAAATTTGAAAAAAATTAACAAAAAGTGAAAAAAAAAAAATTGTATAATATTTCAGATAAGGGTACCTAAAGTATTATGTACCTATATTATGAAATTTACTGTATTTCCATTCATTTTATTAATTTTGATATTTCATTTATGGAAAAATGTTATAAATGAGATTAATATAAAAATAAGATCATATAAATTTCATAAGATGATACTGATACACAAGATCTATCCTATAAGGACACTTAGGAAACCTGATGCGGCTTTTAACTAATTTTATAATATTTTAACAGCTTAAATGTAAAAATCTATTATAATTAAAGAAGTAACAAATAACTGTATTAAAAATTCATTTTTCATCAAAAAAATTCTTTACTTTCAGAAAGTCTTGTCCATATTCATAAAAACAACTAAAAGCAAATAAAAGCATTTGAAATTAAATATCTTTGTTTTATTGAGTTTTCTATGTTACAAATCAGAACTGATTTTCAGGTAGAGGAGATCCAATTACCCCCCCCCAAAAAAAAAAAAAACACCTTGATTTGCATTCCTCAGAGCCTTGTTATTTTAATTATGCGATTGAATTTCTAGCGTTTTCATAAAATTAATTATGCCGCGGGGAGGGTATTAAAAAAAAAAAAAAAAAACACATTTATAATAATTTCGATCATCTGTGAATAGTTTCTGAAAGTTTCATTAACATCCGGCAAATATTTTTGCAAGATTTCCCAAAGTAATGTAACATCTGCTAAAAATTGTTTATGTTATTTTACTAGTTCCAGTGATACAAAGAGAAACATGTTTTTTTAATCAAAATTTAAAATGTTCTAAAAAGAAGGAAAAATTTTAAAAAATAATTAAAATAAACTTTCGTCATTCCTCTTAATAACAATATACACATTTAGAGAATAAAATTTTGTTTTTGTCAAATTTGGCTTCTTTTTCATCATGCTATGCTACTTTTTATTTTAGCAATCTCATGGAAGTACCTATCTTAATTGAAATAAAAGCAAATAAGGGATCGAATGATTAATCTTCATTGAAAAACTATTGAAACAAATATAATTGGGTAAATTTTTATTTTGTTTCCCCAAGCACTAAATATCACTTCAAATTTTACCAAAATAGTCTTATTTCTATGCAAATGTACATGCTGAACCCAAATCAATTAGATTATGAAGAAACCTACCTTTTTGGATGTTAACGACCTGAAAAGAAAAAAAAAAAAAAAAAGAAAAAAAAAAGTCTCAGTCTTTTGTCAACCATTACTGGCTTAGTGAGAAGTAATTCACTGCAGAAAGATTTGTGGCAGAGTCATAAAATTTGGGCCTATTTACAGAAATTCCTTGCAGAAATCACTACGTGCTTCTGTAAACAGATTTTTTTTTGGTGCTTAATTTAAGAAGAAAGTTAACTTTCAAATATATGTAAACATCGACAAATAAAAGAATAACAAAGTAAGTAGTACAGTAAAGCATTTTTTTAATATTTAAAATAAAGCAATAATTAATTCAATTGTAAAAGAGAAAGTTAAAAGTTTCATATCTATGGAAAAAATGATATTGACAATTTTAGAAACATGCTATAAAGTTGATACTTCACTTACAAATATACATGAAAATTATAGATGTCTATAATGAAGTAGTTTTAGAGTCCTGGATATAATCTGCTTGCTTCTCTCAGGAAAACGTGAAGGCGCTGACTATGTTTAGGGATTGCTTTTAAAAACAGAAACCAAGCAATATATTGTTTTAAATAAGCAGTTCTGTGACCCAATCTTTTAATTATACCCTTAGTTGTACTCCACATTCCTTCAATCGTTTGCGTGTGGACATTTTGGTCTGTTGGATCTACAGAACATTCACTATGGTTTATCTGCTTGTGCATGTATCCGTGTTCCAGTATCTAGACATACGGCGACCAAGAATCACCGTAAATGATTGATCCTGGTCGGATGTGTCACATAATCAAGGGGACAAGTGTATGGGCATCCCTCGCTTCTCCTTCTCTGCAATCAGATGTAAGTGGTACCAGAAAAGTCTTCAAGACTCTTTCGATTCCGCCAAATAGCCAGATCGTTTTCAATTGACGTCCCTGGTTATATTTTCGTTTTGAGATAACTGTTTCGTCGATTTCTACCTCGACACTGGGTCCACCCAACTTCTGCGCATTTTCTAGCGAAATTTAAAAAAATGCTTTACTGTACTACTTACTTTGTTATTCTTTTATTTGTTGATGTTTACATATATTTGAAAGTTAACTTTCTTCTTAAATAAAGCAAAAAAAAAAAAAAAAAAAAAAAAATCACTTTACGGAAACACGTAGTGATTTCTGCAAGGAATTTCTGTAAAGGAAGTAAATAGGCCCGAATTTAATGACTCTGCCACAAATCTTTCCACAGTGAATTACTTCTCAATAAGCCGGTAATGGCTGACAAAAAACAGAGTTCGTTTTTTTTTTCTGGTCGTTAACATCCAAAAAGTTAGGTTTCTTCATCATTTAATTGTTGATTTGAATTCAGCATATACATTTGCACGGAAATAAGACTATTTTGGTAAAATTTGAAGGGATATTAGCGTTCGGGAAACAAAATGAAAATGTACCTATAATTGAAGTATAACTCACTAATGACAAACTCAAAAAAATTAATGAAATAAGTATAAAAAAAAATGAAACGGTACATACTTTGTCGAATTTTAACAGATTGTCTTTCAAAATTCAAAGCCAGGTGGTGTTCCTTCTCTAGGCTTTTTCTAAATTGAAAGAAAAAATAATTGATTTAAGACTCACTGAAGACAATAAATACACAAATTCAAGACATTAATTGAAATACTTGTAATAGAAAAAAAAAATCAAATGGTACTTGCTTTTCTAAAAAAAATACTGTAATGTTTTTTACAGGTTTCGTTTGTCTCTTTCTCTTTCAGCTCCAATCGTCTTCACTCTCGGCCAAATTTCTTTATTTCAGTTAATACTTTTTTTTTTTTAGGTTCAAGTAAGTAAAGTTACTTGAAAACTAAAAAAAAAAAATAATTGATGACTCTCGCTATAAAATAGTAAATACAAAACAAAAATTAGAACAATTTCTCAATTAATACGTATCCACTTGGTGAAATCGCCAAATTTTTGAGCCAGTCAGGGGAAACAACTTTTAAACCACGTAACTTTTTATAGCTTTCATGATTCTTACAGTCATCCGTACATATGAAAGAAAATCGTTTTCATGCACACATAAAAAACAATGTAAAATCCTAATTTAAATACGAATGGTTGTAATAAGTTTTATGATCCCTAAAGATAGCTCCACTTAATAAGAATATTGCTTAAGGCTCAGTTTTGAAAATTTATTTTAAAATAAAGATTCCCTGAAAACAATAAATACACAAATTTTAAAAAATATATTGAAATTAATGAAATATAAAAAATGATACTTGAGTAACTTGCTTTTCCAAATTTTCTAATGTTGCTGCTTACGGATTCGTCTTTCTTTCAGCTCCAGTAGTCTTCTTTCTAGACGAAACTTTTTTTATTTCAATTAATTACTTCTTTTTAGTTCCAAATCACTAGAAACTAAAAAAAAATTGATGATTCTCGCTATAAAACAGTAAATCCAAAACAAAAATTAGAACAATTCAAAAAAGTATAATTCACTTGAAGAAACCGCCAAGTTTTTTGAGGTCGTCAGGGGAAACAACTCTTGAATCACGTGACTTTTATGGCATTCCTGCTTCTTACGGTCATACGTACATTTGAAATAAAAAAAAATCGCTTTCGTGCACAAAAAAAAAAATATGTAAAATTAAAATTCTATTTTAATTACTAACGGTTTGCCGATTGTAATAAGTTTTTAAATTTATGATCTGTAAAGATAGATTTATCTAACAACATTGCCTAAAAGACTCAGTTTTGAAAATTAATTTTAAAATAAAAAACATAAATTAAAAATACGTACCAAAAAGAAAACAATTATAAAAATTTCATCGAAAAGCTTTTTAGTTTGAGACAATATTATTTCAAAAGCAAAGACTTTGAAACTTACTTAATGTCTTTGTTTTCATTGGGTTTTTTTTACTTTTAATTCAGAGCTGATTTTCAATAACGAATGGTCCGATTTTTTTTAGCATGTAAATTCTTCAATGACTTCTGCTTTTAATAATCAATGTTCAGCATTAATTTTCTAGAATTTTCATAAAGTGGATGGGTGGTGGGTAACTGATGTATAAAAACATTTTTTACCTTGACTCTAGTCTAAAAAAATCATTTTTCAATCATTTGTAAATAGTTTCTGATAGTTTTATTAAAATTTGGCAATTTATTTTATTTTTGCAAGGTAAAAGTGTCTGTCACTGCAAAAAAAAAATGCACTAAAATTTTCTTGCTGTTTTTAGACTTTATTTCATCGTACTTCTGCTGACGCAAAGAAGAGAAACAATTTTTTTTTTGTTTTTGTTTAATGAAAACTGAAAAGTTAATATTCTAAAAAAGGGTGGAAATATTTGATAAAATAATACTTTGGTCTTTTGACGATAAAACTTTGTTTTTATTAAATTTGAAACCGTTTTTTTATCATACTTTTTTTTTTAGTGAAAGTATGGTATGGTGTTACGTTTTTTTATTCTTGTGCACACACACACACAAAAAGTAGTAAAAAAATCAAAATGAAAAATGCCTACAATACTGTGTGTGATGTGTAACACTAACACTAAAAACCTTAAACTCCCTACACATTGATTCAGATTGATAATCAATCGACATGTACTCTGTTTCTTACAGAGTACTGATTGTCTAAAAAAGAAGAGTCCTCCGGTTTTAAATACAACTTTTCTTTGTCTAATGTTGGTAATTATTCAATAATAATAAAAAAAAAAGAAGCAGTATGACTGGAAATGTAGCCTGTTATATAAATAAAAAATAAAATTAAAAACGGTTATAGTAGATACCGTAAGCGGCCCTAAGATTCAAAAGTAAATAAATATTTTGTTGGTCGACGTCATAAATTTATTGATCATCTTAGTTTCAGGATTGAAATTTAATTTCATAGTTTTGGGGGCAACGAGTTGCTACAATAAACTTTATTTTCTTTTAAAATCTCCGTTATCCAGGTGATACTGTAATTTATTTTATTTGTTCAGCACACAAATTGTTCTTGTTTTCAAATTCGTAAGCGGCGCGGCCTGCATTATAACCAAAACAACAACAACAACAATGGCTGACGATATTGACCAAAGCATTAGGGAATTGGTTCAACTCCAAAATACTTACAATACAACCCTTCATGCCATCCAGATTTTGATAAGAGAAATTGAAAGCCTTCGAGAAGTAAGTTCTTTATTTATGAATTCAAAAAAATCTTTTGTTTGCGAGATGCATTTAATTAGAGCCGTATTTTAGCGTAATTTGTTAAAAAAAAAAAAAACTCCATGAGAAGTTATTTAGCTTTCTGCTTTTTTAAATTAATTTAAAATACTATTTTTTTTAAAATGACTTGTTTCACTTTAACAAAATTTAGTATTTTAAATGATGATTAATTATTTATGCTAACTAACAAGTTATAGTTCGTTTAATAAGGAATATTCATTTTCCTTCTATTTGTTAAGTCAAATACTTTGAACCGAACGTTTTTTTCTTTTTTAACAATGTTTAAAATATTGCTAATTATCTAGTCAGCCTAATAAAAGGTCCATCAACTAGAATAATAGGGAAGTTCTTTCTTTTTTGTTAATAAAATTAAAAACTAATAGCAAAATGTTTTTGACAATATTTGTCCAGCTGATTGATTGTTAATGTTAGCTGTTTTTTTTTTAAATTAACCTTTTTGTTTTTATAATTTGTACTTTGGAATTATTTCTGTAGTAATAAAAATGAAACATGTTAATAAGGTTATAATTAATTTATAATTTTTAGTAAGTTAACACTTCGATAACCGACACTTAAAGTGGCAGTTTTTTTCCCCCTTATTGGGAAAAGGTACCGTAGAATCGGGGCCACAATTCGCGAATTATGTACATAGTTTTTAAATGTTTTCAAATAAACAGTAATTTTAATTTATTTGTAACAAACAGTTATTTGTGATGAAAGATTGAGGGCAATCTGAAATATCAAATACTTTCATAAAATAATAAAACATTATTTTTTTAATTTACAACTTTTTCTATATACACATTAAGAAAGTATGTGGCTTCTCATTATTCAAATATATATTTCGAAATATGCATTATTATTCCTATTCATGCGGTTGTTTGGTTCATGAGAAAAAAACGCTTTTAAAGTCAACTATTCTCTATTGAGTATAAAAAGATACATGCTTAAAAAAAAAAAAAAAAAAATTAGTCCGTTATAAGCGGACCAACCATCTCTAAGATCGTAGAACCTTGTTCAATACGTCTTTGAATGAAATATTGAGTTCTATTCCTCTGTGCCATAACTCAAGCACTCGGCTGCGATTTTCGCGCATGCGAATTATGGCCCCCGATTCTTGTGAATTTTTTTTTTTTTTTACCGAAAACTACATATGTGCCTCCCTTCCTGGGCCTTTACACATGATTAACTAGTGTTACTTAAATTAATTTAACATGTAGGAATTGTCATTGAAATTTAACTTAAATTTATGCAAATTAGGGTTGTTGTGTTTTTTTTTTTTGAGGTTAAAAAATGCCTCTGTCGGAGTTCTCCTTCGATCCTTAAGCCAGCAGAAGAACATGTCATCTCGACCTTGACCTCTCGTTTGTGCCCCTTATACACTGTTAACCTGTGGGGGAGACTAGCAAGTTCCCTTTTTAGTTATCTTACAAACCTAGTTGTAATATACTTCTAGACATTTTTAGGCCATAGTTCCCTTTAGCTAAACCCGTTGTATTTTATTATAGAGACTTTACTGTTAGCTTATCCAATTCTCTTGCCGGTCTCTCTTATCACAAGGCAGTGGCTTCTCACTAAATCGGGGTTGGGCAACTGAAACGGTCGGATACGCAGGCCCTGGCCTTCGCGGCCAGCAACGTCGATCATCGGGCTGTGTATTAAGTTACGCTCCCATTTTTTTTTTTGTCTGCCAACTTGACGAGAGTTGGAAACTTCTCTCTCTCTCCTTCACCTATTACTCCTGGCTTCTGTCCGACTCTCGGCATTCCGTCCCTACTGGCTGCCTGCACGTCGTCCTTAATCTTTCCCGTACACTATAATACAGGAGGTTACTAATATCGGACTCGACCGGCAAGCACGCAACGCCTGCACTGGACCTGTGACATGCCCGAACAACACCAGCTCTTCTTTCCTTCCCAACACATCAAGTTGGCACCCCGGCAACGATCAACAACCAACAGCGATCATCCCTTCAACAACCAACAACGATGATCCTGGCAACAACCAACAGCGATCATCCTGGCAATTACCAACACCAACCTCGACCATCAATGCCTGCACTAGAACTTCTGCACCTCCACCGTTCCGACCACTTTTATTTCTTTTTCTAGAACAAATTAGCATATATCATATATATCCTCGTTCTGTCATCTATATTGTTTCACCGTCAGATTTAATGTCTTCAAAAATGTTAGCGGGCCTCTTGTGAGATACTGGGGCGCTCGGGGTATCGCAACACATCCTATTGAAATTTAAGAGGTGTGGGGCGGTAGAATGTTTTAGTTTTCGGGACGCATCTAAAAATGATTAATTGTCCATCTATAATACTTTTCAGACACTAAGTAAAAAAACAGGGTCTTCAGTTTCTGACCCTTTGAGGTAGGAAAGCTGTTAAAACTGAAACTGGGAACTTGGTGTTTCATTCTCGGATGACCCAGCTTAAATCATATCTTTAATTTGGTGTATATATATATATATATATATATATATATATATATATATATATATATATATATATATATATATATTTTTTTTTAATGCCGAGTTTTTTTCATAACGTAAACTAGTCTCCAAGATTTCTTTTTCTTTGTTCCTGACTTGCTATGTGGTATCTTTCTGCTTTATGTTTAGCCAGATTGGAATTCAGAGTTGTCCTTCTCTAATAATGGCTGCCACCCAAACCAGAGAGTCTATTATGCTATTTTTAACCCATATTCAAAGAGGAAAAAATGGTTTTTGTTTTTCCTACAAGCTATAATGCCAGAATTTGAATTTAACTTTCCATGTTGATACCTGTACATGTGTTGTATGCGGTGAGTTCAGAGAGTGTGATGGCTCCGGGATCCATATAAGAATGGCATTAGCTTATATTTAATTTGAATAAAGTGTTTATTTCATATTTCATCTGTTTTTACATATTTAAAATGTCTTACTTTCTCACAGTACTGCTTAAGTCTTAGGGACATACAATCAAGGAGTTTACCCCGGCATCACTGATAAAAGTGGATACTGAGATCAACACCAAGCAGTGACAACCTGTTTCATGCCTGCATGCAATTTCCAGGTTATCAAACTGTTGGCTTTTTTGTTTCTTATATTGTTTATTTTATTTTTTTTTGAAAAAAAAAAATTTCTCTGCCAAATCATTGAAAAGCCCATATCTGCAGTAAAAAAAAGAAAAGAAAAGTGATTGACTATAATTTAATAGTGTTCAGTGTTGCTTGCTACATTTTTTTTCTTTGCCTTCCAGGAAAATGAAACACTCCAGCTTGAAGAAGATTGGGAGGAGTCTGTTAGCTGGACTCCTTTAGCAAAAACTCTTTACATTGCAAGACAGATTGAGGCTCACCCAGAAATGGAAGGAGGTTGGTTTAGTCTTTGCAATCTGTTCACACAAAATTCCTTAACTTTGCCCCAAAGGAAGTGAATAATAGTCAATTTAAATGTGTGTAATATTCCACACACCACATAAGAAATACAACCCAGATATACAAGTTGACTTTCCTTTTAATGAAAGTCAGTTTGAAAAAAAAAAAAAAAAATTAAGATTGCAGTGAGGTCATGACATTACTTTTTCTTTTTAGAAATAGCAGTGTGACATGAAATTGTTCAAAGCAGAGATTATCATGGAATTCCTCTTCATAGAGAACTAAAAAAAAAAATCCTATCAGCCTTCTACTACCTTTTGACAAACTACTAGAAATCCTAATCAATGCTGAATTAGTTAAGCATTTAACAACACAGAGCTTTCTTTTAGGCAAGCAATATGACATGAGTTTCTCTAGGTCAACTGCTGATGTATTAATAATTAACTGTCTATCAAATTTTAGATAATAGTAAAGCTTGGGCTGTTGCTTTGGACATTTTGAAAGCATTCGATATGATTTGGCATACCAGTCTTCTTCACAAGTTTAAAAGATGGTGTCTCCAGAAGAATTTTTCAATTGATTTGGTCTTATCAAATTGTGAAATGAAAGTCATTCTAAATGGTCACTCCTTGAGATCCTTCTGTACAAATGCAAGTGTCCCTCAGGTTCCCACTTTCTTTGATAGTTAGGAGTTTGTTGTTTTTTTTTTTTTTTTTAATTCTCTATGAAAAGGAATTAATTTTCATTAATGACCTTCCTGATGACATCAGCTCTCAATATTTACACTTGTCTTGATACTAAGTCTAAGTTCGATAAAATCAAATTGGCGGCTGATCTCAAAAACAACCTACAGCCTATTAACTGGGGCAAAAAATGGCTTGTTAATTTTAACACCTAAAACTAAACCGCACTGTTAATCAAAGACACTGCTTTCTGCCTTCCTTCTGCAAAGCTGATACTAACCGTCAGGAGAGTGACATCTTGCACCTTCTTGGGTTAATATACTTGGCTGACATGAAGTGGAAAGACTACAATGAATCCATTGCTAGGTCAGCTGCTAAGAAAGTTAGTTCATTCTCTCCAGAATCCATCTTGCATATCTATAAGTCTACCATTTGCCCATGCTGAGAATATTGCTGCCACATATAGTTCAGTGCTTCCTGCTATTTATTTTGAGATTCTTGAAGGCCAAAGGAGAATGAGCAATGTTATTGGTTCTGACCTGGCATCTCAGCTTGAGTCACTTTTCTATTGCCATAGTTGCTTCCTTGTGCTTTTTTATAAATACTTTCATAGTAATTGTTTGCAAAAGCTCTTCACTATGGTACCTAGACTTTATCAATTTAAATGCAGTACTAAATTGGCAACAAGGCTGCATCAATTTATAGTTGAATTGGCTAGATGTGACTGTAGGTTCTATGATAGCAGCTTCTTTTCTCACTTGTGGAGCATTCTTTTGAATCCATGCCTTCCAGCCAACTTTGATCTTCAGAAGTTTAAGTGCAATGTTGGTTGCCATCTGCAGTCTTCCTGATTACTTTTCTATTGTTCTGGTTTCTTCATATTTTAGATAGTAACCACTTGTGGCTATACTGCCTTGATTGAGGTAAATTTGATTTAAACAAAACAAAAACAAGGGTTGATATGTTTATAACATCAACCAACCTAATTAAACAATGAGGCAGTTGTAAAATGACAACCTGTGAGACAAGCCACATATCATATATTTGATTGTCAACCAAAGAGATTTTGTTCCTATACTGGCAAAAAAAAAATGCATAATCAATGGGGATTGTAAAAGTTTTGTAGCTGAAAACTTTCTGTATCCAATTGTGTATTATTATATAACATATACATTATCAACAGAGAATGGGCCTCTGTATTTTAGAGAAATGTTAGTCATAATTTTTTTTTTTTTAGTAATAATGAACTTACAGAATTGTTTTTTGTATATGAAAAAAAAAAATGAAACCATCTTTCATATTACATATAAAAATATTATAATATATTACATTATAAAATTGGTTATCTTGTTTAAATTTTATAGAATGAACTACAAGCTGGTTCAAGTTTCAAAGTTAATATTTTAAGCAGCATTCTTTTTTTAAAGAAAACTTGCCAATTTCTATATAAAATTTGACAAGAGAAAATATCTGAATGTTTATACCAATTAAAAATTTATTAAATCACATTTGGGGCAATTTCAACAATTTTATGTCTTTGTTGAATGTTTTACTCATGTTGGTTTTGTTATATACATTTGAAACATTGCTGCAGTTTCTTTGATGATAGGGAGGGAAATAGCTATAACCTTAAATACTTTACACATTTTAATCAGTTCAAGAGAAGCAACTCAATTTCTTGTCTATATTTCTGAGATTAACTATTTACATTTTTGGACTTGTTCTCATTTTTATTGTCACATTCATAATCTTTCAAATTTTAACCTTTAGCACTCTGTAGGGGACTATTTTTGCCAAGCAATTGCAAGTTGAATTGGAATTTCTTGGTTGTGTATTCATATCCTTCTATGGCAACACCTAAAACACTCTTGACTGGAATGAAGAGACAGGCTACTGAAATTCCAAATATATAAAACTAATATATAAAAGACTATATTTTGAGGGGATTCCATATACAGAAAAAGGAAGTAATATTTATTAACAAAACAAAAAAAACTTAGTATAATTTTATGAGACATAAACACAATTGCACATTTGACAATCCGGGAAAGCTTTATGCTATTTTGACAGAACTTTCTTGAAAAAAAAAAAAACAAAACCCTGATGGCATTAAATGAGAAAAGTTATTTAATTTTTTTTTTTTTCTTTTTTTCTAGTGGTGTGGGAAAGTTTAAGTGAGAAATTGTCATCATTGCGATTGGACTTGACCAACTTGAGAAGTGAAGAGCAGCAATAAAGAAAAAGGAACCATTTTCAATTTCTGTTTATTTCAAATCACCTTCAGTCTTCCATCACATTTTTCATTTGTTGTGATCTATTCAATTTTGTATTAAATAAATTCTCATTTTTGTACATGAACAGTAAAGAAATGAATATTCTTTCCGCTCATCTTCATTAAATCACCTGAAAACTTTAAAAATAAATCTAAAATCTTCTGAAGGTTTGTTGTGTTATTTTTTTTTTTTTTAAACAGCAAAATTATGGTATTTCTTAGCTAGAAGTGTGTATTAACCCAGTCTTGTCAAATTGTGATGAATCAAGTAAATACCAACTCTATAATACACTAATCACTTTTCAACCATTACTGATTCAGTTTAAACCTTTAGCACTCTGAAGTGGATATTTTTTATCAAGCAAAACGTTTGTCTGCCAATACAGGTGACTTATTACTGAAAAATAGTGCATTTAAATTTTCATGGTTGTATTATTGTTTCCAGCTAGAGCAACAGCAAAAATTACCCTTAGTAAAATCAACACAGCTACTTCCAAAAAAAATATGCAGTAGAAAGAGGAAGTAATACTGTGAATAACACATTGTGCTAAAGGTTAAAAATGGTCACTCTTCAGAGGTCATGATTGAGTGTTCTCAGCACTAGGAGTAAATGCAGTGTAAATGTTTAAAATCAGTTTGTTACAATTGACAATTTTAAGCAACACCAGTTTTTTTTTTTTTTTCTCTTTTCCTCTTGCCTAAAGGAAGCACTAAATCATTGGTTGCTAGAATATTGTAGTAAAGTTTTAGTTTAGAAAAACATGCAAATTCTCATTTCTTTCAGGTTTTATAAATCAGAAAAATGCTAATATTGCCTGTGACATAAAGACATGCATGATTTGCTCTTAGTGAATGTTCTAATGCATATTTAATTGTTACTGATATTGTTAAAAAAAAAAAAACAGAAGTTGGCTAAAAAAGGCTTTATTCTGGTGAGATTACATACTACTGCCAAAAAGTAGTTGGCAGTTTTCAGCCCATTCAGTTTCTGACCCCAACAAAATTTTTAAACTGCTAGAATACAACAACAACTAAACAAAAGACAGGTTGCTCACTGGCAGAGACAATTGTCAGGGTCCTGTTTGCTCTTTTAAGAAAGAAAATGCTTAAGATATACCAAACTACAAAATGAAGCCAAAATAATTGTAAGGAGATAGTGTTTAAGAGAGGTGGGGGGAAAGAAAGAAATATATTAGAGACAAATCAAAAGATTTGAAAAGTAAAAGGAAGGCTGTATGTTTAATTTTTTTTTTTTTTCCAAAAGAGATATAAGCGTGTGTGCTCATTAATAATATAGAAATCCAACTGCTTTTTTTTTCTTTTTGCTAGAGAGGAGGCAGAATAATAATAGTAAACACATACCTTGTTAGCATGACAAATACCTGCACAGAGGAACCTTGTTCTGGTTGGTTGATCTTTATGTTTAGATTAATAGGTTACATTTTTCTTCCTCACCCCAGTTTTTCTTTAAAGCTCATAAGTTTTATTGAAGAAAAAGTTACTTGCTGTTTAAACAAACATAAGTACACTTAAAAAAAAATGTGAGTGAGGATATGAAAGATTTTGAATAATTTTATTTGAAAGATTTTTTTTTTTTACTGTACATTTTAAACCGATATTAATACAGGCTATACTGAAAAAAGAGGCAATCTTAAAAACATGTTAATATTCAAATGTTACTTCATTTGGGACAGTTTTAGGATCCTTTTATATAATGCTCTTATAGCATTTTTCAAATATATGACCAAAATGAAGTAATACTTTCACAGAAGAATTGGCAGTTTTTTCATTTACAGAAAGACTCAACACATCAAGCAATAATGCACTTACATAGAGGAGGGAAGAAATACTCAGATTGAGCAAATGTCTCCCATGGAATCTGAAAATTTTCTTCTTTAAAACAAAACATGTTTATTAACATTAGATTTTTTTTTTTTTTTTTTTAAGAAAAATTTTTTTTCAGGTTTGTTAACATTATGAAATTAGTAACTTAATTACTATGCTTTTCTAAAATAATTCAAGTTTATAAACATTGTCAAAAAAATTAGAAACTGTCTTTGTGCAACAATTTCAAAATCAGATCATGTCCCACCAGTTAGGTAAAGAACTCAAAATTAAGTGCACTTACACAAAACCTTCTTTAAAAAAAAAAAAAAAAAATGTTAAAAGAATAACTGTAAGAGGTAGTTAATTTGTGAAATATATTATTGTGGTTTTTAAACTTACAAATTTTCAGAAAAAAAAAAAAAAAAATGAAACCAAACAATCTATTTGTAAGAAGAAATAAAAATCATTTATTTGTTTTACTAGAGACTTGGACAAAACAAGTTAAGAATGGAAATACCATTAAGAATATGTATCAGTAGCTTATATATGTTTGCTAGAAATTAGTATCAGTTTCCAATTTAGTAATTTTCATTTTAAAAGAAAGCAACAATAGTTAGAAGTTGGGGGAGGGAGCAAATGGAATGAACCTACTTGGAATGTCTTAAGAGGCTGGTAGAATAATAACAACAACAAAAAAAAAAAATAAATAAAATCCCATTAACAGAAGGTTTAGTACAGTACTGTAATTATGAAATTTTTTTTTATAAAGACCAGACAGAACTTACCCTGCAATTTGATTTCAGAATTTTCCTTCTCTGAAGTGAGTGAGTGAGCTTGTGATAAGCCTCACAAAAAAAAAAAAAGGAAACAAGCAATGGTAATAAAACTTCAAATATGATACTGAGAAAGATCATGGAATAAAAAGAGGGTTTATAGGTTAGATTCAATCTTCTACAAACCTAGTGAGTTCTCATAGATTAGTCAGTTGAAGCAGCTGGTACGTTCAACCAGGCCCCCTTGATGCAAAGAGATGGAAATTCAAAACTTACTAAGAGCTTATCTTTTATTTTTGACTAATGCTGTCTACTTATTGACAGACTGACAACCTGAGTAAAATTGAAATAAAAATTAACTCAAGAAATTAAGATAAAAATTAAATATTAGTAAAATAAATAATAATGATTGATAATGCTACATCTATGAAAATAAAGACAATCCTGCTATTAACAGTGAGCTTTTTCTGTAAGTGCAGCAATAGAATATTAGAGTTTATAGAAGGTGCTTCAGTTTTGTGGGGTGGGTGAGTGATTGTAATTTTAACAAATGTTAGTGACACAAATGCCACAAGTTCTTGTTTAAAATGCTCTAGTAAAAGGCATGAACCACGAAAGTTTCCAAATCATTAATATCCCCTTATCAGATGTATAAACATCTGAAATAAGAATTTGCATAATTATCCAGGAAGGCATAGTAATCTAGTTTCATGTGCAAACAGAGGAAGGTTTAGAAAATCATAAACAAAATTAATTAAATGATTTTGAATTTTATGCAAAGCAATTATCATGTTTACTGGTACATGGTGCATTCATTTTATGGTTTTATTTAAAGCAGTATAAATATCTATAAAAATGTGTTAAACTTAGTTTCTACCTTGTGATATGAATAAAAAGACATATTTTGTTGTTCTGTATAGGTTTTGAGTTGAGTGTTTCAGATTAAATGGATGTAGACCCCACCCCAAAGTTTTTGCCTACTTTCTATTTTAGTATTTCTCTAAACAAACACTTCAATGTTATTTATTTTTACTTTGATTTATAAAACCATTTTTTTGTATTAAAACCCATGATGCAGAAGTATGCCACTTTTGAAGAAAACAAAAAAAAAAAGAAAAAAAAAAAGTAAAGCAAATCCAATGTCAAAGATACACAGTATCTTTTTTTTCTTTTTAGTTTAATACATTTAATTTTATTTTCCAAAATAAAGCATAAGTTGTCGTATATAGTAATTTCTAATGGTAACTAACAAAAACATATATGGTATTATGTATAACAGTGGAAATATTAAGGATAAATCTGATTTTATAAATACTAAACTGCAAGAAGAATCTTTGGAAATGGTTTGAAATCAAAATTAAAAAAACAATTAAAACACTTGAAATTTGCAAAACTTGACAATTTGGTACTAACTGGAAAAAAATGTTAGAGATTGAAACTTGTTTTCAAATGTGATAAAAGTTACTTTTAAGAATCTATACTAAATTATTTTTGTTGAATAGATTTTATGAAATGCCAGCCTTTTCAGAGTTACTGAAAAAAGTACAAGCCTCTAAAGCGTTTTAAAAAAAAAAAAAAAATTTTCAATAACAATAGCTAAAATTTTCAGCCACGTAATTTTTCAGGATACTGGCACATTCAGTAAGATGAACTAGCTTTGTACAGACAGCTATAGAATGAACAGAAGAATATATTTTAAGAATCTGAGAATTAGGTATCCTTGTTTGCATATGTAGAAGCTAGTGTCTAACTTTCTGTTCTGCCTGGTACATAGCAAATCCTATTAAAAAAAAGAAAGAAAAAGGAGTGGGGCAGGGTGGCTAGAGAATTTAACATTTGAAATATTGATAGTGAGGAAGCTAGATTATTGGAACTATTTCTGAAATAATTTTAAGGCAAAAAACTCAAAAGATTAAAAACCTCTACTACATTATACAAAATGTAGCAGAAATACTTCCCACATAATGGTAAGACATTAATGGCAATGGTATCTCCATCTAGTAGTTTTACCATTATGTGGGAGGTATTTCTGCTACACACTGTACATTTGCATCAGAATGCTATAATTTCAGTGACTGTTGAGTGGATATTGAGTCTGGATAGAGATGAAAGGTACAGTAAAATTTGTTGCTATTAAATAGTAGGTATTATGTAAAAGTTTCCAGTGGAATTTTTACACAAGGCTAATAAATTTGGATTGCTATTTCTCATTTCCACATGATATGTCCATAAGAGACAGTTTCGGGTTAAAGTTCATAAGCTTCATTTAATGATAACTGAAGGATACACATGCTAAAACTAAGTTTAAACAAATATGGAAACAGAATTTGAAGTTTGAATGTTTTATGAATAAAAGTGAAAAATTAAAAATTGAAGGATCAATTTAAATTCATATGATAAAATAAATTTTTGATGCTTCAGCAAAAAAAAAAAAAATTATGCTGGGGTTGAAATTGTCATTGGGTGCAATGACAGTCATGAAAAAGGGCTATAGCTAGTACCATTTAATCCAATAATAATAAGAGACCGAGCAAGGTCAGAGGGGGTAAAAGGGCTGGACAATAAAATAGAAAAAAGAATTTTTAAGTCTGAATATTATTTTACTTCATTGAGATCCTAAAGTCTACTTGTCATTTACAAGTTTATATATAAATTGTTATTAACAGTATATTTTAAAAATATCTATTAGAAGAATTAAAAAGTGCGTAAGGTTTCTACAGAATCCAAGTTATGAAAATGTTGCAGATTATTAAAGACATACATGCCTTCCTTTATTGATAAATTAAGTTACAACAAACAAATCAATAAATTAATGTTATATTATTGATATTTAATTTCCCACCTCATGAATCATTAAAAATGATAAAAGTTGTTGAGATATGTTTTGAATAATAGTTAATCTGTAAAAGAATGCTACGTGCCTGTATTTAAAGAAAGTATTGCAAATTTCAAATGATAAGGATAAATTACTTTGCAAAATAAGCAAACATTGCACAATATGAAAACAAAAGAAATTCTTATCACTATAGAGTCCATGACATTCCTGTTCTGATTTTTAATATAACAAGGTTCTTCTTGTGAGTCCAGTCACTAAAGTATAACAGACGAGAAGAGACAAAAAAAAATTAGCAGTTGGTTTCATATATATATATATATATATATATATTGAAAGATCTAAAAATTGTCACAGGCCCTGGGAAGAGAGGTTAAATAATAATAATAATAATATTAAAACAAACAAAAGATTATATAAAAATAAAAAGGAAAAGTGCAGAATGTGTGAGAAAAGCATTAACGGACGAATCAGTGTCACTGAATGACAAGGGCTCCTGATGCATAACTAACAGATGAATCTCTCATGCTCTTCACCTGACTGGACTGGGCATATTTTATAAATTTCATTTTCATATTATTACCACTGGAGCTTCGTATGCTCTCAATTGCCTGAAAAAAAGAAAAAATAATTATTAAAACTATTAAAAACATGGAATATGTGAGAGTATGTACAAAAGAAAAATAAACATGTACGCTTTCAATTGCCTGGAAAAGAAATAATAGTAAAATATGAGAGAGAGAGATGAGTGCACACACGAGAGAGACAGAGTGCACACACGAGAGAGACAGAGTGCACACACGATCGGGAGACAGAGAGTGCACATGAGAAACAGTGAGCACGAGAGACAGAGAGAGATTGCACACAAGAGAGAGAGAGAAAAATAAACATGTTTATCAAAAGATATTAGCAATGGTGTGTGTTACTTTTTGAAATCCTAATATTGCAAATGTAGGTATTACATAAGTAGGTATACTGTAAGCATTAGTGGTTCTAGGATTCATTTAATTCATTAAAATCATTTTTAATAATTTTTATTTTTTAAAAAATATTAAAAATTAATGTTTTGCAAGTGAAGAGGAGTGTGTGAATGACTGGGGTAAATAGTTTGAACACTTGAGGAATTGATATTGTTATTATTGATGTTTATATAGTCAATACTATACCTGTCTATATTACAATATGTTTTGTGCACACATTTTGTTTTTCATTACTGTATACCTATGCAGAGTTAAGTAATCAATTGGTCTTGCTAATATAAATACACTTAGGTTAAAGTCTTTCAGTAACTACAGTGATACCTCGAGTTAGGTCATTTCAAAGATATGTTGGATTTTCTTAAAACTATTAGAAACATGAAAACACTAAAATAACAATAAACATATATAAAATCATATTTAAATTTAAAAATAATATTGTGTATAATATATATATGTGTGCATATATATATATATATATATATATATATATATATATATATATATATATATATATATATATATATATATATATATATATATTTAAAAAAAGCATCAAAAAGTAAAAAATTAGCATAATAAAGTATGTTCAGCAGATGTTCTTATTTCAAATTTCTGCTGATGGGTGGCACTTGTGCATTGCTTTCCTCTCCAACATTGATTTTGAATTCAGACTTGTTAACATCTGTGCTCTGCCATTGACATTCTTTCAATTACATTTCACTTGTGATTTAGAATTCATTTTTGCCAAAGAAAAGTCCCAGTGCAAGTGCTAATGCTAAGCATAAGGCATTGTTGGAAGATAAGGTGGAAATTAATTATTTTATTCAGAATATTGTATGTACATATAAATACTGTAATGGGAAGTACTTATTTGCAGTTTATAGTGTGGTTATTTTGACTAGTTGTTTTTCAACTTAAGTCATGACACTTGGAACCAATTAATGACATCGAGTGAGGTATACCTGTACTAGGAACTCAAATATGACAAAGAAACACTGTCAATAGTTTAATCATTACAATTCTTTTTCTCTTTCTTGAAAAATGATTTCAATGAGGCATCATCAATTATGTGCAAGTCATACATAGCTAAGTTTTCCTGAAATGAATTTAAATATTTTGAGTAGAAAGAGCAGATACTCAATATTAGTCATATAAAAGTGTAATTTATTTAATTTATTAATGCTTCCACAGATTGCCACCAAGATCAATGCATAAAAATGATAATAAAATAAGCTCAGAGTTTATCTACTTCAGAAATTCTGTATGAAAATTTAGAAAGATTTTTGTTGACTAATGGGCTTACAGCCATATCACACTGAAACACTGGTTTTTGTACGATCACTGAAGTTAAGCAACATTGAGTCTGGTCAGTATCTAGATGGGTGACTGTTTGGGAATACCAGGTGCTGTAAGCTTGGATGTATGGCTTGTGTAATGAATAACAGCTTGGAAATTGGAGAGCTGAGTTCAAATTCCAGTCAAGATAGTTATATCCATTTACATGCAAATACCGTTGGGAAAGGTATGAAACCACCTCCTCTAGCTGTGTGATAATTAGTAGGACTTGTAAGAGTAAATCTTTATGATATACAAAAAATTCTTATAATCTAAAAATGTTTTCCAGCCTTAAATAACCAGTAAAAGATTGATAACTATAAAAAAGCAACTCAATCTACAGGTTGTTCCAAAAGTCTGTGTCAAATTACAACATTGTATATCTTAATACCCATTGGGGATACCAAAACACAATTTATTTTTCCTGAAAGCTAATATTTCCACATTTCTATACATGTTTTTACAGGTGTTCAATGTTAGCACTGCAGGTTATACAACACACATCCAAACAATAACCCAATTCTTGCCAAACGTGACCAAGCATAGCATTGTTGATGGTTGCCAAGGTTTCAGTTTTTGTGTCTTCAGATTATCCATGTCTCTGGAAAGTGGAGCTACATACATGAGGCCTTTCACATAAACCCAGAGGAAGAAGTCACATGGTGTGAAGTCTAGATACCTAGATGGTCATCGCAGGAACACAGGATCAGTCTGTCTGGAACATCTGACCAATTTGTCAGGCAGAGTGGTGTTCAGATACTGTCTAACTTAAATTGATTAAATTAAAATTAAATTAACAGAAGAAAATTTGACACTTTTAGCTTTGAAATGATACCAGTTCAATCATGCTACCAGTTCCATTGACTTTTGAAACACCCTGTAATCTAACTGGTTTCTTTCGCTTTTAAATTTTTCTTTGCATTTTTACTGATTCTTCAAACATTCTTTTTAGTGTTCTTGCATAAATAAAACGTTTTATAGAAAATTAATGCAAATATTTGTTTCAACGTACCCAAGATAGTTCACTTATTCATTCAAGTCTGCAAAGGAATGTGGGGCCACAACTTTCAACATATTTCTTCTATGGTTTGTTTTTTTTATGAAATGGACTGGCACAAATTTTTTTTTTTTTTTTTTTTAAATTGAATTTATCCCCAAGCATGGCAGTAAAGCCACTAAGACACAAGGGGTTATTGGGTGTGAAAGAACTAGACAACAGAAAACATTATAAAGGAGGAAGAACAATAGAAAAGTAATCAGGAAGACAGTAGATAAAGATTAACATTGTAGTTAAATTTTTGAAGATCAAAGTTGTCCAGAAAGTTGGAAGAAAGTTCCAGAAGTGTGGTTGGTTGGTTTGTTTTGTTTTATGGCATATCAACCTCAATGGGTTATTTAATGCAGACAAAATTTTTATTGCTAGTAATATTTTGTTTTGTCAAAAATCCATTTCTGGTAATATTTTTTTCCTCAAAAATGAATAGCTGGTAATATTTTTTTTCTTCAAAAATTTATTGCTGGTAATAATTTTTAAAAAAGTATTTCTGGTATTAAAACCTATTTATAATAATTGATCCTTGATCATTTGATATTCCATTGGATTATATTTTGTTCACTTAAATTTAATTTTGAGATTTGTGAGATTTTTTTTTTTTTTTTAAGGTTTGCTTGTTTGTGGAGTTTTATTTTCAATTTCCATTTCCTCAAATTTGTTTTGATAAGCATTTTGTTTTTTAATAGCAATATCTTTTATTTTATTTTCAATTATGTCTTTGTTAATATCTGGAGGTCGTATCAGTGATCTGTGTCACTTTTCATTTGTGGATTCAGTCATCTTAGAATTTTCTAAGGGCATTTCTACATTGATATCATTATTTAATTTTCTTTTCATACAAAACTCAGTTTGTTTTATTTCTGTTAAATACATTCTTTTAAGATTTTGGAATTTTGGCCATTCATTTGTATTCAAAATTTATTAATATTTCTATAAGTTTTTATACTTATCTATTGGAGCAAGGTTCTGGGGCTTTTGATTTGCCTTTTGTACTATATTAGCATAGGTTTTTTGTTCCCATATAGCTTTCAACAATTTTTCTGGCTTCTAGGTAAGGTATATTTTTTGTGTGTTTTGCATACATTATTTCCTTTTCTCTCTTGTAGATATCACAGGTCCTTGAAAAGGCAGGGTGTTCTTTGTGGCAGTTAGCACATTTCACATTACTGCATTCATTCTCTGTGTGATTTGGATCACATTCACCAGACTTCCCACACACTTGGTGTCCTATGCAAATGTTTTTGTGGTGTCCAAATTTTTGACATATGAAAGACTGTGGGGGGAGCTGGTATAAATTGCTCTACTCTTTCTATAGTATAGCCAATCCTGATTTCTTTTGCTATTACGGGTTTTTCAAACGTTAGTATATATGTATGGGTCTCTATAATATCATTATTTCTTCGAATAGATATTCTCTTATATTCATTTACACCCATTTTTTTTTTAATGCCCTTTCAATTTCTTCTTATGTTGCTAATTGTTATAGAGTAGTTTCACAGTGGAGGCTTGTATTTCACTAAGTCGGTCCTAAAAAGGTTCGACGTACAAAACGTTAGGAAATTGATATAATAGTTAATGACGCAGCAATCTAGTTGTGGTGGCTGATACTTTAATGTCCGACATCGACTGACTGACCAACTCACTGAGTTCACTGGCGACTGCTACTACTACTACTTATTATAGGTGAGAGAGTCTATTAACAATAGAATAGGTGTGTTCCAGTATTACACTAATGAAAGTTTGCGGCTTCTTATAACCCCTTTTAAAGTGTTTAATTTTTCATGTAGATATGCTCTATATTTGATATGGCTAAATTTATCCAACTTGAGTAAATTTTCCGCATGTTTTTTTTTGTTTCAACTTCCACTAGCAAATTACTATTTCGAAGTTTTTTTTGTTTTTTTGGATTCAAAAACCTGTAATGCCAGATTTTTTATCTTTCTTTTGAAACCTATATATAATACCAGGTATTATTGCAAAGTATCTGTTCTTCAGCTGCATACACATGCATGCAAAGTGTTACACAAAAATTTAGAGAATCTGAACAGTGCACACAAACTGATTACAGTACAGACTTTTACCAGTACAATACTTCCTCGACTATCTGGACACCTTTGAATGAAAATGTTTGGATAATTCAAAATTCCAAGAAACTGAATTATCAAAAAAGAACAGAGGAAAAAGTAATATTCTGAAAGAAATTTAATGTTTAAATAATCAAATAACATTTTGAAATGCTTTGTTCAAAGGTTTCGACCAGTTTATTTTTTTTTTCCATGAAAAAAAAAAAAAAAAAGTGTCATTTTTTGTCTGTTTCTGGTTGGCCTCACATTTTTCTGCCATAAAAAAAAGGGTTAAGTCAGATGCATTTGTAAAAGTAGCTTCTAGTTGAAAATACAACTGACTTAAACATTTGTCAAATATAATCAGTGCTTTGGTGTTTGAAATTGGGCATTAGGGTTATTGAATTTCAATATAGGCAACATCATCATCCTCCTCTCCAACATATTCTGATGGGTTATAAATTTAACAATATTATGTCACAAACGTTTAATTTCTTCTCAACAGATATCGCTATCCTTTTTGGTCTTATCATTTGAATTCGAGGCCATTTCAATTTCAAAGCGAAAGATCACAAAGTATAACAAAATGACTTGTGTTAGGAAGAATGAGCTGTCTTGTCACAGAGAAAATATTACCACAAATATTTATTTCACATCGACATTCAGAAATCAGGCAAAGAAGTACTTTATCTTTTGTGAGTATGCAAATAATATTTTGAAGTAGACGGTGGAAACTAGCTGCACAGGTAAGTAATTTCTTTTTTCCCCCTGATAATTCATTTGGTTTTTCTTGAAAGTAGAAAAGATAAAAAAAAATAACCTGCCCTGTTGAAGATTACTTACATGAAGAAGAACCATAATAGGATGTCTACCACAGATGGTATTTTGATATTGCAATAGGTAGTCTGAAAAGGCCTTGGCATCCATATTTTCTATAATATTCATGCCCTGAAATGAACAACATATCAGTCAGGTTAGTATTAAAAAATTAAATAAAAATTAAGGTGTATAAATTTTATACAAGAGAAACAACTCTGTAATCTTCAGCTGTTCCACAAGCACTGCAAAGAATTCTAAAAAAAAAAAAAAAAAAAAAAAACTTGGGCTTTTATAAACCACATTATAATGGCTATGATAACCTTGAATTAAACAATTAGCCTTCCATTAGTACCGTGGGGTGTTTTTTGAACAACCTACAAAATGTTTTTGCTTAATATTTCACAAGTGGCAAGTTAAAATTTTCATAAGTAGCTTTCTGGATAGTTCTTTCCAACCCATTGCAGGTTATTTAAAGCCAGAAAATATTTTTAGATTGTAAGAATTTCTGGGGAGATAATAATGGTTTAGTGATAAAAGCCTTACAAAGAGGTGGATTCATACCTTACCCAAGGGTATTCACATAACAAACACAATGGGAATTGGAACTCAGCTCTCCAATTAATTATGAATGATTATCCGTTACACCACCTGCACATCCAAGCTTAAAACAGTCACCAATCTAGGTACTGACCAGGCTCAACATTATGAAACTAAAAGGAGTTTCTGGTTTTAGTCATAATAATTGTGTAAGTAACAAGCAGTTTTTATTTGTTTACTAAAAATAAAATCTTATTTTTGCAGGTTTGAACTTTTGAAAGTAACAAAATTAATTTTTAATATTTCTGCTTTAATTTGATATTTTAAAGTAAAATGTTTTGTTTTTATTTTCTCATTTTTATTTGTCCCCTAAAAACCATAAAAAAATACACAGGACAATCTATAACAAGAAAATTAAAAATTAAATGATATTATATCTTAACATTTTAAACAGAGTGTTTGAAAGATCCATGGGTACTGATGCTATAATTCCCCACAGTACTAACAAAGGGCTAAACAAATGCACATAGTCAAGATATCCCCCCTAGTTACAAAGAATTGGCTAAAATAAATACTACCAAATATTATCTTACAGTATGCAAAAGTATAAAGCTGTGCCTTTTTAAAACATAAATTATAAACATTGGGCTGAGAAGTATGTTTTCTTTCATGTAATGTATAACTTATTGTGCACATATATGAAGGAAAAAAATCTCAGATATTTCTAAAGACAACAAATTTCATGAAAATCTAAAATTACTATCCTGCAGTTATGAACACTTGGCCAGATAGAATTGACTAACTGCAAAATACTTGAAGAATTTTGCTTGCGTTTTTGAAATATTACTGCATTAGGAGTCAAAGTCCTTTACAGAAGCAATATTCTTCATATTATACAAAATCTGGAAAATTAATCAACATTAATTGATCTAATATGAAGCCAGTTTTATAATAAACGTAAGTAGTGAAACATTTCAATTTTATTTACCAGTGAGTTAAACATTTTGAGAAAGAATGGTTCATAGAGTAACTTGACTGATAAAAATGAAAAATGTACACAAAGAGTAAAAGACAATGCTAAAAATATATTCAGAATTAGAGGTTTATGCTTTCATGGCCATTAAAATCAAAATTCAGTTTGATTCCTAATATCATAACACAAACATAAAAACATGAATATATGGCCTCATACAGAGGATATTTACTTGAACCAAGCCAAGCAAGGCATAAATTCATATAAAGCATGCAAAGATAGTATGCTTTCTGTTCAACAAGATTATTCAGTCTATATAAACATCTTACAGGGTTTGAAAAAAAAAGTCCTTAGTTAATCATGAAAATAGTTTACACAGAAGAAATAATGACAGTCCTGATTTGTCTTCTATATTAATGTCAATATATTGTACAATATTAAATTTGAATTCTTGAGCATTTCTAAAGTATTAATATTTATTTATTAAACACCCAACCCTGCTTCATGAATGACAATATTAATAATGATAGAAATTGTATTTAGTACCTTGAGTTATCATCACTTTCAACAGTGGGCTCTGAACAGTAGCCTCAAACCATACTGAATATTCATTGCCTATAGCAAGCTTCAGGGTCTAGAAACATCAAAAGTACCCTTCCATCTCATTTTGGAGCATCTTTAACATCTGTCCCCTTTTGAATTAATCTAACTGGATCCAATAGACAGCTGGAGAGCAGGTAGGTAGATAGGTAAGTAGAAAGATGACCAGATCTTTCTGTATAAGAAAAGCTTTTTTTTTTTTCTAGCTCTCCATGTGAGCATAAGTGTGTGTATATCTTTCTGGGGTCACATCATAAATGCAGATGCAAGGTAGGGTTCTCTAGAATCCAGCTAACTTTGTTCAAGCGAGCAATGGTAACACGATGATAAGATTATGTGTTCTTCATTTGCCTGACACTTCAACTGGTAGTGAACAGCATCTGGAACAGATAAACGATTACACCTGTTGACAGGTAAGTGCATAAACAAAGGGGAGTTTAGGACAATATTACGCTTTGATTTTTTTTTTTTTCTAAAAAGTTTTGGTCAAAGTTTACAAGTTTTTTAAAAACATTTTACCACAGAAATGCACTGCAAGTGATTTGATATAGATGCTTTTGACCTATTTTTTGTAAGACTTTTCACTCTACATATTAATAAAAAAAAAAAAAAAGAGATAAGAAAAACTGGTCAATGGTCACCTATAACAAATATTTATATTTTAATTTTTTTTCTTTAACAAAATGCCCAGTGAGCAGTTTCAGAATTTAAAAGGAGTCATAGAAATTTTTTTCATTATATTTTAGTTTATATTTTTCAAGAAATTTTTATTTGAAATAATTCTTAGCTTTCAAAGATATATTCTAAAATTTTAAAAAACCATTTACCCCTACAGGTATTATAAAGATAGAATGAAGTGTAATAGTGAAAGTACATATTTATATAAATATTCCATAAGCTTCAGTAAGAATCAAACTTATTAAGGATAGCTCATAAAATTAACCTTTAAATAAGGGGGAAAAGCCAAGCTTAAAGCATAAGCATTGAATGTATTAAAAAAAAGAAATTATCAAGTCTCTATAAAGTTTAATTTTTTAAATACATTTTCAAATATTAATAAGCCTGGTTATGGTTGCACTTTACATATTTTATATCTATATTATTAAATTCAATAATAATTTACAAAAAAAAAAAAAAAAAAAAAAAAAAGATTATTTGAACTGATTACCATTTTTGAATATTAGGGATTTTTTTTTTTTTAACTGTTCTGAACTTTTTTAAAGTAAAATTAGATGTTTCCTACAATTAAAGTTGAATTTTACAAACAAATTACTTTTAAGCAACTATCAATAGGTTTAGTAACTTACTAACAAAAGAAATTACCCCACCACCACCACCAAAAAACAAAACAAAATCTCTCAGGTATTATTTTCAGAGTTCAATGCTTTTCTTTCATATTGTATTTATTGATATATATATATATATATATTTTACTTGCAGGTTGCAGTAAGAATTTTAAAAAGTTATTTTCTTTTTTGTAGATCTTTTAAATAATTTTTTATAAACTTATGAAAACATGAATGCATTGAGAAAAAAAAGCCAATGCCTTAATGTTTTGTAAAGTAGAAAAAATTTGATATAGTTTATCTGGTCACAGATCTTGTACCTTATTAATGTTTATTGAAATATTTCTACATTAGATAATTTTAACAAGACTTCCTGATTTTGAGATATTTTACACACATTGTAAAACTTTTTTTATGTATTTACCAGGAGAACCATTTTATTTATCATGAACATTATTTCTATATATTAACGTTGGATACTATGTTTAATATATATATATATATATATATATATATATATATAGAATAAAGATGATTGAGTATAAATTTTGTTTGAGTTGCATCAAGACCAATGCAAAAGAGGTACTACCTTGTGTTGTACCAATAAAGATTAGAAAGTAAGATTTAACTGAAAATTTCAACTATCTACAACTTATAACAAATTTGATAAAAACTAATTTGGCAATATTTTGATTTTTATGTCTGTTCATTTAGGAGGGAAGAAGCCTATAATGACATGGCTTTTGTAAAGAAAAAGATTTAAATGCAAATTATTATACCTGGTTATGACACAATAAGACAATTTGAGTGTATCCTTATTACAAATAGAATTCTTATTTTTTTTGTTACATACCATTTTATCCAGGTATTCTATAGACTGCCAGATCTCTCCATAAGATTCATCATAAAATGTGTAGTTGAACCGGCGACCTATAAACAAACATCAAAATGAGATTTACAAATTTGTATAATTGAAAACTTATTAAAAAAATATAAATTAAAATTGCCTTATACAAAGCAAGAAAATATTTATAAACATATTTATGTAAGGAGTTGAAATATTGATAAGATTATTACATTTCTGTATATCAACTAAATATATATATATATATATATATATATATATATATATATATATATGCTTGAAACTGAAACATATAAGTACCATAAAATATTCTTAAAAAAAAAAAAAAAAATTGATGAAAAGAATGTACAGAATTTAATAAAAACAAAATTTTATCATCAAAATTTTTATATTAAGAGGAAAGACCAAAGGATTTTTTTTTGATGTAAAATTATTTTTTAAAAATTTTTTAGAACCTTTGAAATTTTGGATAAAAATTTTGTTTTCCTGGTGTCAACTTGGGACCATAAATTAGTTTTGAAAAGTTGAGCATTGTTGTGCAATGAAAAATATACTGACTTGGAAATTCTTACAAAAATCAAATAATTGTCAGATTTTAATGAAACTTTCAGGACTCATTCATAAATGAATTAAATCATTTTTGAAATGTGTGCATTTTAGAAAATTTTGATAAATAATCAAATAATTCTTTATGTTTCAGAAAATTATATTTTATTTTTGAAAGATTTTTTTTAATAAGAGAGAATTATGTTGACAGATTTGTCAATATGAATGATTTTACTGATAATTGAGAAAAAAAAAAAAAGATCATTCCTGTTGTGGAGTAGCTGAACATTCCCACAAGATGGACAGGACTAAAACTATTTAAACAGCACTCTCTCTACTGAGCAAGAGGTGTTAACGATTAACTGTTTATTAGATTAGTTGGTGTTCTCAACCATGTACCATGTGATTCTCTGAATAATTCTTATTTTCTATGTGTCTGTGTCAACCTTTCCTATTTACGATACAAATCCAATCAATTTAAATGTAGTTTGATTATTGAAAATATTAAATTTAATCAAGTAACTTGAAATTAAAACTAAAATAAAAAAAAAATTGATTTTTAAAATGTAGTTTTATTTGCAGACACACACACACACACACACATGTGCATGTGTGTATGTATGTGCATGTGTGTCCATGTTTGAAACAAACATTTTGGTGGGATTGTTTCTGGAAGCACATGTACAAACATTGTGATAACAACAACAAAGATGGAGACAATAGTCTGTGAAGAATTATGAGAAATTAGCAGATTATTTAAAAATGTCATGTTTGAAACTGATTTTGTCATTGATATATGTTACTGTTTTTTTTTTTCAATTTTTAAAATTCTTTTTTATTTTAAGATTTTGGTGAGGTTGTTTCCAGAAGCACATCAACAAACATTGGTGTATACTAATTATTTATCTTAAATGAAGAATTAATAAACAGATATTTTTATTAATCTATTTAAATTTCAAATCCTCCCCTGTAACATTAACTATTCTTCAGAAATTCTTGAAGAATTTACCCTTCTGGAAGAAGCATTTTTTATTGGAAAATCTGTTCTTTAAAATGCATATATATGTTTGCTTGCTTAATGACAATTGTTTGTATATAAATAAAAACAAAAAAAAACATCAGACAATTCTTATTCAGATATTTTTTTAAAAATTTTGTTTATATATATATAAAATGGACTCTCCCATTGGTTTTGACGTATGACGATACGAGAACTTAACCAATTGATTCAGTTATGAATTTTGTGTGATAATCAAGACCTGCAAGTGATTTACAAAGACCAAATATGGAGCAAGAGTGAGAATTGTGGGACGAGGTCACTGTTAGATTGGCTGACCTTTTAGATCTTGCTCCCGCTTCTTGACAATTCAGACTAGCAGGTTGAAAACTGCTGAGTCCACTAAAACATGTTAATCACCACTCTACCTGCTCTAAGGCTAAGAGCTCGAGGGTGTTATGAGGTATATTGACAGCTATATTGACTGATATATATAGTTGTGGTCAGAATTATTCACCACCCACTTCCATAATTACAAATAAATCTGTAATACCTCAAATTTTCATGGAAACTTTATGTGCATTTTTTCACAAATGATGAAATGCATTTGAAAGAATGTGCAGTGATGCCTATAACAAGATTTTCATTTTAATGTCAATCAATAATACACAACCATTTAAGATAGAACAAAATTATTGGCCTTCTTGTCTCAATAATCAATTGTGTAAGCTTTTTTCTTGATTATTGCCTTTAATTGTTTTTGACAGTTCCTTACAAGATCACCATACAAACTGATAGGAATTTTGCTCTATTCTTTCTTAGCAATAGTTTATAGTTTCTCCACATTCTTCAGGGGCTTCTTTCTTTTACTTTTTTTCTACAAATATACCCATAAATTTTCAATGGGGTTTAGGTCAGGACTTTTTTGTGGGGTATGCCAATACCTTAATTTTGCTGCCATCTAAGTGTTTTGTAACAATACATGCTGTGTGTTTTAGGTCACTGCCAGGTTGGAATGTCCAGTGACGTCCCAAAGACAGCTTTCATGCACTTTGTTTTATACTATTTTTTTAAGAATAGCCAGATACTGTTCTTTATCCATGATACCCTGTACTCTTGCTAGGCCTCCTGGTCTAGAAGCAGCAAAACATCCTCACAGTAGAAGGCTCCCACATTCATGCTTAATTGTGGGGAAGGTACTACCTGGTTTGTAAGATTCATTCACTTTCCTACATACATAACGAGAGTTTATGTGACTAAATAATTCAAGTTTGGTTTCATCTGACCATAAATCAGTGTTCTAATATTTACTCTCATGTTCTAGATGGCTTCTAGCATAAGCTAATCTGTATTTTAGGTGTTTAGCCTTAAGCAAGTGAGTTTTCCTTGGATGACAAGCTTGAAGTCCTGCTTGATGAAAACATATAGTGACTGTCTTTGTTGATACATTCAACCCTGATGTCTTTACATCATTGACAATGTCCTTTGTTGTTACATGAGGATTTTCTGAGACATCTCTAACAATTTTCCTTTAGGAATTTCTCAGGAATTAACCACTTTTTGCCAGTTCTTAATTTATTTTCAACACAATGAGTCTCATTGTACTTCTTGATAATGCTACGAATTTTCAATCTAGGAATATTTAAACATTTGGAAAGTGTTGTATATCCATCACCTTATTTGTATGTATCAACTAGCTTTATTCAAAGCTTCAAGTTCAGCCATTTTCACCATAGTTGCAGAATGAATGAGTTATCACGGTATGTGACACTCACATATTGTCTTCTTCATTACCTTTTAGAATGTTATATAATCAGGTCATTACTCATTCATTTTCAAATGGTGTTTGTATTAAATGTCAACTTAAGATAAAAAAAAAACATTACTATTGTCATGGACCAATATTATTTCATTATTTTGGTTTAATAATTTTGGATGGCACTAATTTTTAGAAAATCTATAACTATGAATATAATACATCCAAACTTCCAAAAATTTCACAAATTATTCAAAACTAAATACAGAATCAACTATTTATGGTAATTTCAGTATTCAGTGAGGGCAAATAATTTTGTTTGTCTATATATATATATATATATATATATTTGAACGCAAATATAAATGACAAGAGCACCATTTCAAACAGTACCAATAATTCTTCAAAGTTATAGATTAATTTATGCTGCATCACTTTTATAAACAGAGAGCACCCTTCTAAATCTAATCAATATTTTTTGAATCTAACAAATGTCAAGATCAAAAGAAAGTCTGAAGAATACTCATCCAAAAAAAAAAAAAAAAAAAAAAAAAATTTTCCTTTAAGAAAAATATTTTTTTGGTTACATAGGTCATGAAGAAAGAAAAAAAAATGTCAACACAAAACTTACCCCAATGGCAGAAATCGGATGAGATAACAAATAGATTTTCAGGGTTTAAAAGATAATTGCCAAATATCTTTCCATAAACTTTTTCCTTTTCTCCTTGTAACGATCCCACAAGAACTGGTACAATAGTAAACTGGCCTTTTTTACTAGATAAAAAAAAAAAAAAATACCAAAAGAAAAAAAAAAATTAATAGAAAATAAAATATATTAAATACTAATATGAAAAACTGTAATATTTCTAATGACAAATTCTTCTTTATATCCTCTGTCCCCCTCATGACTCTCCACAATTTCCTGTCTCTTGTTGCTCTTTGTCTTTTTGTTATTTCTCCTAAATCCTGTTTCACCATCCATTTAGTCAAACCCACTATGATGTGTTATTTTCCTGTCTCTCATGCCTTCAATCTGTCTTGTGAGTATCAGATTTTCCAAGTCCTCCTTCCTCATTATGGGCTCCAGAAACTTATTGCTAAGAAGGATATGACAACACATCTATAAAATTCAAACACACTATTGTTCAGGGATCAGAGTTAGCTTCAGTGGCAGAGTAAACTTTTTGTATAGCAAATGAAGTTACATACAGAATGATAAAGGTTAAGACTAATTGAATGAAATTGAAATGGACATCTGTGCTGGAGGGTTCATTCCTTTTTTTGTCTGGCAACAAACCCAACATAACAGGGCCCTTTTAAGCCATTTTTTCTGATTCCTATATTTAAATTGATTATATTTTCTAATAAATGTAGTATTTTAAATAGGTAAACAAATTAGGTTTGTCATTTGTTGTACTGAAATAGTACTAAATAAAAATAATTAAGCAACTCAAAATTTCATGACTAAAATTATTAGGGTATATGATAGCAGAAATAATAAAATTATTTGAAACTGATATATTTTAAATACAAATTTCTAGCTGACACAGGCAGTACATATGACGTTTGTATGGAAAGTCAACATTTTCATTATCTCAAGAACCAGTTGTGTAGCCTTGATGTAACTTGGCAACTGATCAGAAATGAAGCTACTATACATGCATAAACAGAAACTCTCACATATTGTGCAGCATTTAAGCTAGCTCTCACAGAGGGAGCTTGATTGGGCCTTCATCACAATAGGTAGAGAAGAGTATATGCAATAGGTAATAATAAACTACAGAAGAACTCAAATTGATTACTACATTTAAGTATTGCATTAATATTTAAGCTTACCTTTTAAAAGTTCAATGATAATTCTTCTCTACCACCACTTAATTTAAAGACAATTTGATGTACGCAGGTCCTTAACTTCCATATAATTATTTTTATTTCATAGGTGACTTTCACTGGATTTTGCAATTAATTTCAATTATTCCCAAATTTAATTCCAAGTTATAAAATTTGTTACTGCAAAAAAAAAAAAAAAAAAAAAAAAAATCACAGTAATGAAAATTTGGGAATACAAAATTTCAGGATTGCGTGTCCAGACCTAGCCCAGAATGTTTTTAATTTGCCCAAGGAGTTGGCCTGATTCCCTAGGAGTAAAGTTGAAAAAGTAAGAGTTCAGTCAGGGAAAGGAACATTCACCAGCTGGGACACCTTCATCTAAGTATTGCTGCATGTTGAAGAGGAAAAGAGAGGATATGTTTTTTTTATTTTATAGAACTTAAACAACACCACCTAACAGGCATTTTGATGAAGCCAAGTGGAGTAAACTACACTTTAGAATTTAAGAAAAATTTTTTGGAACTTTCAATATTTAGAGGATTTAAAATAAATTATCAAAACAAATCCATATACAAAATCTAAGAAACCAATTACACAAGCCATTCACAAGTTAGAATAACCTAAAAAGATGGATTTGGCAAGTGGCTAAGGAATTCTCCTAACCTTAATCCTGCCATCACAAAGGAATGTATTGAAAACATCTTAGGGTCAAAGAACAGCACCCTTTGTCAGCATTTGGCATGGATAATGGACCAAGTTTTTGATGAATACAACAAATGTTCAGAAAACTTTATTCACTTAAAACCAAGTTGGATTTCATTTAGACATTTGATAGAAAATCAACTAAAAATAATACTGCTGATTTGGTATTACAGAGAAACCCGGATATAAGAGAAACCCGGATATAAGAGAAACCCGGATATAAGAGAAACCCGGATATAAGAGAAACCCGGATATAAGAGAGATTTTCTCTGGTCCCAAATTAGAACCTGTGTTAATGTATATAAAATAGACCAAACCCGGATATAAGAGAGATTTTCTCTGGTCCCAAATTAGAACCTGTGTTAATGTATATAAAATAGACCAAACCCGGATATAAGAGAAACCCGGATATAAGAGAGATTTTCTCTGGTCCCAAATTAGAACCTGTGTTAATGTATATAAAATAGACCAAACCCGGATATAAGAGAGATTTTCTCTGGTCCCAAATTAGAACCTGTGTTAATGTATATAAAATAGACCAAACCCGGATAAAAGAGAAACCCGGATATAAGAGAGATTTTCTCTGGTCCCAAATTAGAACCTGTGTTAATGTATATAAAATAGACCAAACCCGGATAAAAGAGAAACACGGATATAAGAGACTTCTTCTCCGGTCCCGACAACTCTCTCATATCCAGGTTACACTGTACATGAAAAAGTTTTCTGCAGACTGATGTTACCAGTCAATGGACATGACCAAAAATTCCAGTCATTTTACAAGTTAATATATTAAGTAGCAAAAATATGTTAATAATCAACAAAATTGCCAAAAGACATGTTTATAATACTTTTTAAAAGCTTGATACTAAAATATATTTACACATATGTAAAAATCAATGTGTGTGTGTGTGTGTGTGTGTGTGTGTGTGTGTGTGTGCACACTGATTCTAGGGTAAATTATGCAACACTTTTTAGATATTTCTATACTTTGTGTGTATGTGTGTATCATTTAATAAAGTAAATAATGAAGACTTTATAATATATAAGAAAATTGCAGCCAAAAATAAAGTCAACGAGTATAGCAGCAAAGTTTTAAAATGTTTGAAGCAGAAAAGTGTTATACAAACAAAAAAAAAAACACTAAATTAAAATGCTACAATTAAAAAAAATCTTTAAAAATAAATCACACAAGTTACCTCCCTTGCATAGCATCGAAAAATATTTTGAATTTATAGTGTTAATGCATAACACATCCATATATATGCAGCCCATGAAGATGCTCTCAGACGAGATTGAAAGTACTTGGAAAATAATAATTATTTGAAAGAAAATTTTGGAACATTTCTTGATCTATTTTTTACAGCCACCAAGAAATTCGTAGACATGAAACGATTAAAACTAAAATAAATAGATATAATATGTCGAAATTATTTAACCAAACATGCTGGAATGAAAATATACTGTGTAAATATATATGAGATGATGATATATATTTTTATATATCAAGAACATTATTGGGGAAATAGTATGACAAAGTGGAAAAAGTTTACTTGTGATATCATCCTTCAGGACTCCATTGGACTAAATTTTGTTATGTTGGTAGGACTACACATGCGCACGACAGAGGGATGCTGGGAATTTAAATTTTTTTTTTATTTTTTATCTAGTCCAATTCATAGCTGGTGCTACCACCCAAGATAAGAGTCCAGAGAGTGCCCTAATTGCAAGGTCATCTACAGTAAATTTGCACCATGGCCCTTACACTCACCATTCCTAGCAGATCTTCTAATATCACTTATAAATGTGATGGAAAGAAAAAGACTCAAAAATGAATTTGTTAGATATATATATATATATATATATATATATATATATATATATATGTATATAAAACCCAAAATACCCAGCATCCCTCTGTCAAGTGCATGTGTAATCCTACCAACATAACAAAATTTAGTCCGATGAAGTACTGAAGAACGAAATGTGTCACAAGTAAACTTTTTGACTGTCATACAATTTCCCATATATATATATATATATATATATACACACATTATACATATATATATATCATATATATATTTTCAAGCACATTTGGTTGAATAATCTAATTACAATTTTTAATAAGAATTTACATAAATTAAGTTACCTCCCTTACATAGTAAATTTTTCGAATTTTACAGCATTCATGCTCACATATTCATTACTTACATTTATTCTTTGTCTTAGTAAATTCACCACTGAAGACAACCTTGGATGAGATTGAAAGTACTTGGGAAAATAAAAATCATATGGAAAATTACGGTTTTCTTCTTGATCAATTCTGTACAGATACTAAGAAATTGATTAATGAACTTGAGAGTATTAAAATAAAAATAGACATAATATATCTAGATTATTCAATCAAAGACGCTTGAATGAAGATCATATATATATATATATATATATATATATATATATATACACACACACACACACGAGTAGTAAAATATTATTTTGGTTGGGTTGTTCAGCACTTCCTCACACACACACACTTCTAAAGAATCAATGGATTTTATTTTTAATCTGACATGTATGTGTGTATATGGTTGCAGGATATTTAATAGTTTCCAAAACAAAGTGGATACAAATATAAAATTTGTCATTTAGCTGACTGATGTTACCTTCAGCACTTCAACTCCAGAGTTTCATTGACAGATGCCCCCAGCAATGGCTCCATCCATTCTTCAGGAGATACCATCAACTGACTGCTTATTTTCTTGTTTTTTGTTATTTTTATATTAAAAAATAATTTATGCATTTTTTATTTTTCTAAGGTTGATTTTTCTTTTCTTCTTGGGATCAAATATAATGATAGGATAAAGGACAAATAGGAAATGTTTTTCAATATGTTTCATTTTTATAAAAGCTTTAGAGAACGAGATATGGAGAAAAAGAAATTCTGATATTTTTATTTTTGTGTTATTTGATTTTCATTGGTTAAGCAATGTTCATGTGTATAATTTATGGTATTCTGAATTCAAGGGGAGATGATGAGTTTCTTTGAAGCTCCCAAAAATTAATGGATTCTAAACTTAACTAAAAAAGATGTAAAGATTGCTTTATGTATGCAAGTGTATCATAATTCTAGTTTATCTAAGTAGGATTTGGATGGTAATGTAAATTTGTATCTAATAGGCATTATTTATGTTTGGTGGTTGTCCTCAAGTTGATCTGGGGATGATTTTATTTTTTTAAATTTTTTATTTGGGATCACTAATTTATTTTCAAATTTTGTAGATAGAGCATTAGAGGATAGGATTAGAAATTTTGTGTTGTTGATTTTAGAAGGGCTATTGGCTGCGTATAGTTTTTTTTTGCTTTTTTAAAATTTATGTACTTTGTATGCTGGTTTTCTAGTGCTGAGGATGGAATGATGTAGATAGTGAAGAAGCCTAAATGTTTTCTCAATGTATTTCTCTTCTTTACCTAGGTATTCTGGACTACATATTTTTAGGGCTTTGAGGTAAAATCCTATGACTAGTTCTGATTTTATATATCAAGGATGTACTCTCTAGGTAGGCAAGATAGGGTGTGCTTACCATGAATAAAATAGATCAGCAGCTACATTTTCCTTCTGTGGCACAATATGCACCTAATCTAACAAAATTATGAAGGTTATTCTGATTATTATGCATAAAATGCAAAATAAATCATTTTTTGTAGATTTACTACATAAAGGTCACAAGTTGCCTATTCTGAGTGTTTACTGATGGCATGTGACTGATTATAGTCAAGAAAATCCTTAAAAATCCATCTCTTATAATTTATTTCATGAATATATGTAAATATTCATCTCTTCAGACCAAAGGCTTTTTAGAAATAAAATCAATATTCCGAGAAATACAAAAAAGAAAGGAAAAGGAAAAATTTTATAAGAAAAAAGAAAGAAAAATTATTATATTGCTCTGTTACTTACATTGAGCTCTCTTTGGATTAATGTCCTCCTTGGAATTATCCCTACCAATTACCATTTGGTATTTTATATATATATATATATATATATATATATATATACACACAAAAGTCGACCAGTGAATAACTGGAGGCTAACGCTTTTAAAGCAAACAGTTTTTGTAAGTAACAAATAGAGCATAAATAGTAAACAAATAAATCAACTTAAAAAAATAAAAACAAACGGTATTTCAAAGTACAAGATTTTTTATATCACAAGGGAGAGAACAAATACTAGATTAATATTTGCATGAAATTTCTACCTGAATTATCTCCCTTAGACAATATTCTAATATGAGATTTATCATTTTGATGCAATATTCATATTTGTAGGTCAATTGCCATGTACCCAAAGTCATAGGTGCTTAGTAACGTATAGAACTTGCTCTTGCTTGTAGAGTTCCAGCAACACGACGTGGCCTCGATTCCATAAGTGGTCAGAAGGCCTCTGAAGAGATGTTGAGCCATGCCCTCTTGATAGCTGCCTGAAGTTCCCTTATATTTGTAAATTTAGGAACTTGCCTACACAGACTTCATCATATCTTATAAATGCTTGATTGTGTTGATATCAAGTGAATGTGGTGGTTGCAACATTTGTCAGAGTTCTCCAGAATTCTCAAGCTGATTCTGGGGTCTGATCTGGCTCTTGTAAAGGTAGAGAATAGCAGAAGTCAGGTTCTTACTGGAGCAGAGAACTGACCATTTTTCCAGCATCTTTAATAATGGATTGTATGTATGAGTTCCACTTGAGGGTCAGGTTGAGTTTTAGCCCCAATAATTGCTCAAGGCATGGAGCCTCCCAGTCACAAAATAGTGCAAGATAGTGGTTACAGGTTGAGCAAACTAACAGACCCCACCCATGCTATGGGAAAACACTCCTCCCTATTTAAAACTGTCACCAGCCATGTTGACAATTAGGGTCCATTGCCTCATGTGGTCTGTGCCATAATCTGAAACAATTGGAACTATAATTTATTGGACAACACCTCATATTACAAATCATTTAGAGCTCAGTGATGTCAAGATCCTAGTTGAGGAGCTCACAGTGAGACCTTGGTAGATCTTCTGCTCCAATTATCCCATGGAAGTTAAAGAACTCTGAACTGACCTGTTTATGCATCTAGTACCTCCATCATTGAATGTGGATGTGATTTAAGCCAGTATCACTTGTCCATTAATATAGTTTCAGCAGGAATACCTCTGTTTTCAACTATTAAAATTCTAGTCAGCTACTGTACTGTCCATGGTGAACAGTAATGTTTTTCATTAGATATTCCTGGTTCACACATAACACTATAGATAGATGAATGTCAAATGTCCCCACAATTTCAGAAATGTAATGTGCCATCCCTTTGTCACACATTATCATTTCCCATTCAAACTGAGAATTCATGTTGCCTTGTTACAAACAGCCTAGCTGGTATTAACACTCACTCAACATCAAGTTACAGTGGCGCTACCTACTATTACCTTTACATATTTTACATAACTTTTGGCCCATTACAGTATGACACTAAATATTGCACTGCATCTCATGTGCTAGTATTATGAGTAGAAACTTAAAAACCAAAGTCTCAAGCTAACGTTATACAGGCTTAGTATAAGATTAACAATGAGCAATTGTAGTCAACATTCTTCTATGTGCTATTCCCTTTGTAGGTCTTAGAAAGTTGTCTTTTTACTATATCGTCTAATTCCTGTTTTGCCAACCGTTTACATAAGATCATAGGTCATTTGCTACTATCAAGATGTCCTGTGAGTACAAATTCTCCAAGTCCTCTGAGAAATTTTAACTCTCTGACTCAAAGTATAGTTGTCCATTTTGTTTTCATTTTCCCTAAAACTTACTTGTGCAACAATTTCTCACACATCTTTAGAAGTAGATAAATTTCTTTTAAGTCCACTTAGTTATTCTGAGATTTGTAGAAATTTTGTCTAGTCCATGTTCAAGTAAACTTAAGTGTCAGTTTTTAGGGGATTTATGTCTACAGCTGTCTTTAAATTATTTTTTGTTGAATGTGATCACTGCCAAATGGACAAATCTGTGAGCATAGTGAAGTTGAGTGTACATGCAAATACAGCCAATATTGGATGTCAACATAGGTGCAGTAAATGATGGATGAGCAGAGAATGTAGTCACAAATGTTGTCACTCACATATCTGTAATAACATTGTCCAGCATTCACTCTTATATGAGAGGACAAATATTACATAACAATTCACCACTCTTTTCTTTGTTTCTAACAAAATTTACCCGATTTATAGCTTTAATCTTTTGGAAGGCATTTTTTGTTATTTCAATGCAACTTCAGATGTCAGTATCACATCTTTTGTCCTTTGGTAAAACACTTCCTAAATATATTTTGTAATGGCTTGATTTCTGGTGCCTCCAATTTGTAGTTCAAATTTTGGGCTGTTCCTATTTCTGGTTCATACTCTTTCCGCACCTTTTGAACAGAGTAGAGCCTTATCCCTTGTTTAGGATTAGGTTTCTAGTTCCTTCTCCTAAGGTATTTTCAATCTCTTTCACTCCTTGCATTTTAGTGGCAGTGTTGCCTTGCTTGGAGTGAAATGATTAGAAAGAAAATCCTGTAAAACAATTGTATAATTATATACTGGGTGTAACAGCAAAATTGTCCAAATCATGTAACAGCATGCAATAATTGTTCATCCCACAAAATGCTTAACGTCTAATAAAAGAAGAAGAAGAAGAAGAAAAAAAAACACTAAACTGAGTTTCTTTTTTTCTAGGTTTTCAGACAAGATGCTTAGCCATCTTGACACCATTTGTTGTAAGGATCACTGAAAAAATCTTTCAGTTATTCAGCTAGAAAAGGAACAGGTTAAAATCATTTTGTATTAGCCCCACTATGTCTTCCCGACTGAGCAATGGTGAGCGAAAAAAAGATCACTCAGGCCTTCAGTAATGATACCAACATGCACACTCTGACTTTCATCTTCAAAGTCCATTCAAGAACCATCAAGAGAACAGCTAACAAGTTTAAAAAACAAGAGGCAACAGTAGAGAGGAAAACTGGATCAAGAGGTTACAACAGCAAGAGGGAACATCATTTCAATTTAGAGCTAAATACATCCTTATTGTTCAAAGTAGAGTCCAATAGTGTTATAAAAACCTTGTAAAATTCCAATATCTTTAACCATTTCTACGATACAACAGTTCAAAGCTTAATCTAACAATTGAACAATTTTGCTGTTACACGATTTGGACAATTCTGCTGTTACACCTGGTATGTAAGAGAATAAAAAGCAAAGCTTACCTTTCCATCACTTTAGCTATAAAAGGTAGATGCATTTCTATGCTATGTTCCTCTTCATCGGTTTCACGACTCATTACTTCTAAATGTCCAGTAGCTAAAAGTTCTTGATATACTGAAAAATACAAAAAAATAATGTTTTCGCAAATAAAGCTATATACAAAAACTCAAAAATGAACATAATATTTAAGCCTTTTCTCCTAAAATGAAATATCCTGAAACAGAGTTACATTTTTAATCATTGCAAATCTAATTGTTATTGCTTTATAAAGAGCTATTTACACTATTTAAATCCTTCAGACTTTTGTCCTAATCTTTGTCATTTTTCACGTTTCAGCATTGTACACTCCGAACTTCTTCAGGTGATATATATTGGAATTTTGAACTGAACTGTGGACCATGGGGGGTACATTGTTCTAATCCCATGTGCCATGCATTTTTTTTTTTTTTTTTTTTTGATATCTCAGTTTTAGTTAATTACCTTTAGTAACTCAACTCTCCAAGTTTTTGTTCCTTCTGCTGTGGCCAGGTATTGAACTCACAACTCTTTGGGTCAAGTTACTTTTTGGATCACTCAACCAATGTTTTTATTCACTGGGCCATATTAAAGGCCTGAAGAAAGACTATGAAACAGCCCTAAAAGATAGTAGATTCCTGGCAACACTCACATACCACAGAGCACAAAAAAGGCCAATAGGAAGAGAAATATCATATGCTTAAACCCACTGTACAGCAAAAACGTAAAAACAAACCTAGGTAAAATATTCTTCAAACTCTTACACAAACACTTTCCAGAATCAAGCACTCTACACAAAATATTCAACAAAAACACTATAAAAATCAGCTACAGTTGCACCGAGAACATGGCACAAATAATAAAAAAGCACAACAGGAAAACTATCAACAAACCACCTGTACAAATTAAACCCACATGTAACTGTAGAATAAAGAATTAATGTCCCTTAAATGGTAATTGCTTACAAAACAATGTAATATACCAAGCCACAGTAAAATCACCAAATAATGAAGAAAAAGTATACATAAGAGTAACTGAAGGACCCTGGAAACAAAGAAGCTATACACACAAAACATCTTTCACAAATAGTAAATATGTGAACAGCACAATGCTTTCTAAGTATATCTGGGAAATTAAAAACAAAATGCAAATCACACCAAAAAATATCATGGAAAATAAGGAAAAGATCATCAACCTACAACAATCAATCCAAAATCTGCAAACTTTTCTTGGAGGAAAAAAATAACTATTATTACCTTGCTAGACCAAAATAAATTACTAAATAAATGATCTGAGCTCATCTCAAAATGCAGACATGGAAACAAATTTTTACTAGATTAAAAATCAAAAACTGAAAAGAATAAATAAAAATAAACAAAATAATAAGAATAAACAAGTAAAATAATTTTAACCCAAGCAAATAATAAACAAATTAACACGCAACAAAATAAAATAAAGATAAATACATAAAAAACAAGTAAAATAATCAATCCAAATAAATAAATAAAGTAAATAATAAACAAATCAATCCCGCCAAAATAACTGGTAGAATAGACTACAACAATCAATTCAAAAATTGAACGAAAAAAATAGCTATAACTGCTATATAATGATAAAAAGAAATATTAAATTAAAAAAAAAAAAAAAAAAAAACTGAAAAGAGTAAATAAAAATATACAAAATAAAAAATAAGTAAATAAATAAGAAAAAACAATTAAAATAAATTAATCCAAATAAATAAAATAAATTAACAAACCATTCTTGTAAAAATAACCATTAGAACAAATAAAAATAAATAAGCAAAAACAAGTAAAAATAGTCAATCCAAATAAATAAATAAAATAATAAACAAATTAAAAACTGCCCCCTGCCAAAATAACAGAATAGACTACAGCAATCAATCCAAAAATTGGACAAATAAATATCTTCCCAGACCAAAACTATTAAATAAGCAACCTAAGCAAATCCCCACACCAAATTTTTTACTATGTTAGTAAAACATTGAAAACTGAAAAGAATAAATAAATATATAAAATAAAAAATGAAAATAAATAAAAACAAGTAAAATAAATTAACCCAAATAAATAAACAAGCTACTCCCACCAAAATAACTGCCAGAATGGATTACCCACAATGCACCACAGACCCATATATATAAATAGTCGAGAAAAAAACCCAACACTTGTGGCCTGACGATTGCATCTAGTATGAAACAGCCTGTTGCCTCTCAGTGTCGACTTCAATGTTCACTTATGTATACATATAAAGACATTTTTATGTTTATACATTCTTTTTATAGATACAAATATTTAAGTTTATGCTCCGTTTATAATAAACAGTATTAATAACAATTACCAACCTGAATATGAAAATTTCTCGGACATTCAGGCCAGTAAATGTTATTAATACTGTTTATTATAAACAGAGCATTTACTTAAATATTTGTATCTATAAAAAGAATGTATAAACATAAAAATGTCTTAAAATAATTGTTGGACTTTGTCCATTTCATAATGTGTGACATCATTTGTTTACATTTGGATACACTTTGAGCAGATATGAATGTACATGAGAGATTCATGGAAGATTGAAGTTTAAAAGCAGTAAAATTGACCTTGCTAATCGAACAATCCTCTGTGGCTCAATCAGTTAAGGCACGTCAGGCTATATGACGGATCCATATAGGATACAGGTTCAATTCCTGTTGGAGGACGAATATTTTCTATGAAAATTTCTCAGACATTCAGGCCAGTAAATGTTATTAATACTGTTTATTATAAACAGAGCATTTCCTTAAATATTTGTATCTATAAAAAGAATGTATGAACATAAAAATGTCTTAAAATAATTGTTGGACTTTGTCCATTTCATAACACACACACACATATATATATATATATATATATATATATATATATATATGTCAGCTTTATCTCATATACAAGGATTTAATTTAATTTTTTCTGATCATTTCCTTTATGATGATGTTGATGACTACATTCACCGCCAATGTGTAGGTTCAGTACTAAAAACTTCCAGTTTCATCAAAACCTGTTCCTGTCATTCATTCCCTATCACTGTTTGATTTGCAAGAGTTAGTTGGAAAGAAAATCAGAGTAGAAAAAAGTGCTGATGGTGAGAATTTGTTTAAGATGAATCTTAACTTGTCAGGAAGTGACCCACACACTTGATTTCATGACCTTCCTCCACAGCATATGTAGAATGAGATATTCATAATCCAGTTATGAAACTGCAATGAACTCTGCCACCAACAGTAATTTTAAATGGCACCTTCAGCAGCATGTCCACCATGTGTATCTCTCTTCATCTGCTGGTTCAACATATATATAACAAAACTTCGATATTTCAACATGGTGTAATGGTTAGCAAGCTTGTCTCACTAGATCAATTACAACTGAGTAGTGAGTATGGTTCTCACTGGATGCTCCATATTTTCGGCACATTTAACATGCATATATAACTTAGTATACACACACACACACACACACACACACACACAGGATTAATGCAAATATAAAATCTGTCACTTAGCCAATTGATGTTATATTCAGCACCTCTACTTTGTTGTTTCATAGACGAACCTTTGTGTAATTGTTCAGTTCACATAGTCAGGAGATATCAGCAAATGTTTGCCAATTTTCTCATTTTCATTGATTTTATATTAAGCTTTTTTTTTTTTTTTTTTTTATTGATGTTAGGTTGATTTTTTTTCTTTGTAAATGTGTATGTGTACACCTGTATGAATGAGTATATGTGTAGGATTTTGTGGTTATTTCTTTTCATAATTTACTTGTCTCCTTATACTCCCGTTATTCCTTTTCTTTATCTTTCGGCTCTGAGTGCGTCAAAAGATAATGTAGCAAAGTTATTTCCACAGTCAGAAACAACTTAAAATTATGCTACTATTCCAGAATATTCTAAAAGACTGCCAGTACGTTTTCTCTCTCCCACTCCTTAATAATGTTTTATTTTTCTCATATTTCTCTCACACTCAGTAACCCCTTGCATCTTAGTGGCTTTATTACCTTGCTTGTGGTAAAATAATTCAAAAACAAAAATAATGTTAGCAGTACAGGCTGGTCTGTTTTGTTCTACAGATGTAAGATGGGGACACACAAAGTTTAGCCTTACAAGAATTTATAAAATATTATAAGATTTATTATTTTTAAATGTGTGCGCATATACATGCAAATATTTTTTCCATGCCTGTTAGGACAAGTGAGAAAAAGTAGAATGAAATGAATGGAGTTTAAAAAAAAAAAAAGAAAAAGAAAAGAAAAGGATACATTACTTTTACTATCTACAGTGAGGTCATATAGAGGAGTCTGATATTTCTCCAGCCCCGTAAGAGCACAGCCATAGAGACGGGCATGGTGAGCAGGCCCTAAGATAAACACCCTTTTTCTGGAAAAAGAAAAAGAAAAAAATATTATAAACACTTAAATTATTGTACATAATAAATCATTTGAAAATAAAATGAAGACATTACTTATATTCAGACTATTATCCTCATCTTTGGTGGTGCTATCACAGCATTTCGATTGTTGTGCTTTTCAGCCTTCCTCAGGTATATATTGATCTGGGTAACCTACAGGGAATTCTGAAGTGAACCCTTTATTTAATCTACCATTATTTACACTATTTATATTCGGACTATTGTCCTCGTCTTAGTTGTTACAATGTTTCAACTGCCTCTCTGGCCCTCAGGTACATTGGTGCCTTCAGGTATCCTACAGGACGATGGCCTAGTAGATAAAAGCGTCGATTTGTGAATTTGAGTAACAGTGAGTTCAAATCCTGGGTAGGGCAGTCTGAAACAGGCAAGCAGTAACTGAACAGTATTAAATAAAAATAAGAACTAAATTATATTCCTAAACAAGGGCAGTGGAACAAAAACAGTTTACCCTTATAGATTAGATAAAGGTTTCAGTTCAGAATTCCCTGTAGGTGACCCAGATCAATATACACGAGGAAGGCTGGAGGGTACAATGGATGAAATGGTGTGATAAAGACGAGGACAATAGTCTAAATATAATGTAAATAAATGTTAACTCCTCATCCCACAAATTCATGTAGAAACTGAAGACAGTTATGTTGTTTAATCATTACCTAATTGTAATGATGGATATATTACACATTTGTCAGTGGTGGAGCGTATTTAATATTTGATAATTTTGCGGCAATATGTGCTTAAAGATTTTAGGCAGTTTTGATCAACATTTCTTTTCATGGTTAGCCATAAGGAATTGTAAATGTAGGACTACCTTACACTTAAGTAAAATAATAATAATATTTAAGAATTTATTACAGGAAATATCAAGTTTTATGGAAACAATGTTGATAAATATGTATTTAATTACATAAATAAAAATAATATAAATTTTGATGCTATGTTCAATTTGTTAAGTATTTTTCATTTTCTCCTTTGTTATTGGCAGCATTTTTAGAATACTTTGGCTGCAATGCTAAGTTTCCTAAATTGAAAAATTGGAGCTATTTCGTTTATACTTTGTTACCTCTCTTTTCCATTGTTTTTAGATTGATTTCTTCCAGTCATTTTAATGGGCAATAGTGAAATTCTGAAATTTAAAATGATCTTATTTCATTTCAAAAATAAAGCCTGTAAAAAAGAATATTTTAAATTAATATATGACCAAAAATAAAATGATTTTGATAAAAAACCTCATTCACTATAATTATGTAACAACAATGTAATGATATTCTGCAGACAAATCTACAGTTTATGTTACCTCACCTCATTACATGGTTATAAACTATAAACCTAAACTGAGCTTGAAATATTGTGTAATCATCTCTAAATTTTTGTAAATATGATATAATGAATAATTTGCAGTGAAAAAAATCAATTTTCAATTTTTTGCTGAATTCATCCCTCCTCTGCTGAACGTGTCATATAATCCTTAACTATTAATCATACTTGGCAGGTAAGAATAAGTTTTGATTACACTAATGTATGACATGTTCAATGCAAAAGGCAGTGGATTGACTCAGATAAATCTCCATTACCAATTGTAATATTGCTGCCATATCTGGTCTGATGCTCCTATATATCTTGAGATTCTTGATCCTGACATCTCAACTTCAGTCACTGATTTGATGTAGCTTCTGTCTTTCCTTTCTACAAATATTTTCATAGCAATTGTTCTGATAAGCTTTTCCCATTGGTACTTTGACTACATGAATTTAAGCAATGCTACTAGATTGGCAAGTAGGTCTCAGTGTTTCTGTTGAACTAGCTAGATGCAATCATATGTTCTATTCTAATAGTTTCTTTTTTCACCTGTGGAACTCATGAGTTCTTGCTTCACGGCCACCTACAATTTAAAAATTTTTTTAATGCACACCAATCGCCATCTCCTGTTTTTCTGAGTACTGTTCTTTTATTGTCCTTTCTCCTCACTAAAATTTTCTATTTTCAGTATCACCTTGCTTGGGGTGAAATGATAAAAACGAATAAAAACAAAAAAAACAATTACAAGCATATTATAGTGTTTTAATATTATGAATACATTTTTGCTATTTATTGTCAACCATACTTCAGTTTACCTATCACAAAGAAAGAAAAACTAACCAAGAGAATAACATGTTTTCTGTGTTGCCAAACAATGGACATTGGGGCACATGATTTTTTTTCTCTTTCTCTTAAGGCTACACTTGACTGTTTGGATGAATCCACTGATTCCTTTTTATTTTTTTTTTTTAAACCCTTAATGTCTCCTTTAACATTATAGTAACTGTTGTCACGCTTCAATAATGGCTTCTTGAACAATAACTATCTTCCACAATTTCATTTGTCACCAATTGCTCTCACAGGAAGTGACATACTTTGGCCAAAATCTATACTCTTTCAGTTTCATAAGTATTGCCAGAGTAACAGCATTCAGACTGGCTTCTTCAAATTTATTAAAAAAACCTTTTTGGTAATATTCAACCTTTGGACCTGCAAAAAAGAATAGTGTGTCAAAATAAATAATAAATATTTCATTATACAGAGTGCAGCAGAATGGTATGTCATTAGTTAGATGAAAACACCATTGCCACTAATGTCATACCATTATGTGGGAAGTATTTCTGCTGCACCCTGTAGTTGATTCACATATTTTTATAATTTTGTAAATTTTTATAACTTTAGGAATGAAAAAAATTGTTTTCATATTTATTTCTTTATAAAATGGTAAATGAGAAATATTGCATTGTTTACATATTTTTTTTTTAAATAAGCAATCTAACAATTAAATAGTGTGTAACATTTTTGCTGTTATTAAAATTCTAAACATAGCATTATAAAACAATACATTGCAAGGTAGTATACAATAATAGTGTCAAGAGTCGTTTTGACACATTGTTTTTGTGGGTCTGAAGGTTAAACATTGCCAAAAAACTCTTGCAATGACACTATTTGGGAAATGTAAACATATATGACCCTTGCTTAGCTTCTCGCCAACCAGATAAATTACCACAATGTTGTGTCTCCATTCTCATTCTTCCTGTGCCAATGTGAACTGGGAAAGGTCAATTGTACATTTATAAGGAAAGAAAAAGGTGGTAATTAATAAGTTGAGGAATAAAGACATAAATACACATTCCAATATATTTGGTTGTTTATTCAGGGATTCACTTGCATGGTCTGGGGAGGAGTAGGTAAGTGACCCTTGAGATATCTTCTGCTACTTCTGTCATGAGAAGATTAATGGATAAACTTTTTTTTCTTATCAACCAATGAGAATTCCAACTCTCCTATCACCCCTCTGTCAATCTCTATATTACATGTGGCTAATAACAAGTATCATTGGAACTCTCTCACTTGATGGATGACATGTACTGGCCAATAGGCAGCTTAAGAAATACTTTCAATTCTAACTGACTGTTTATATAAGCATACAGGTAGAATTTTATAATTTCTGGTCAAATGCCAACTGTTCCCTAATGTTTTCATTCATTTATTACTTTATTCCTTTGGTCAAGTGTGTGGCTGCTTTAAAGATCCTAATTCATAGACTTTACTGTTGGCCTTAACAAAACCAAAACACTTTAGATTAATATAAAATCATTTAGGGTCCACTTGACTTTGTGTTCTAAAGACAGCTGGCTTCCATTGTGTCACAAGTAAACATAATTCTGTCAAAAATACAGTATTTAAAGCATTGCAAATTGTGTATAAATATAATAGCTATTTCTATTTTTTCTTATAAATTAAAAATCTAGTCCTAAAAATGTTATATAATTTTCTTCATTGATTCTATATACTACTCATGACTCTTATAACAGGAAGCTGGTAAGTTCACAGCCAAACTAAAAAGCCCTTTATACGAGATGTGGCAGAAATACCTTCAAAATAATGGTAAGACATTAGTGGTAATGGTGTCTTCATCTAGCTAATGTCTTAATATGGGAGTTATTTCTGCCACACCATATATAATTTGTATTTTTTTTACATATATTTTAATAAATTTTGTCTTCAAAAATTTTTTTTTACCTATGAAAATCGTAAATTGATTGAATACACAGTAAATTGATATAAAAATAAAAACATCTGTTTTCATACATTCGGAAAGACAAGGCGGGGAAGGAAGACAACAAAAAAGACAAGATGATTCTATTACCACTTTTTTTTTTCTTTCTTTTTATAAATACTCAAATAAGGAGGCAGTTTGTTTTTGTTAAATTTGACATCTTTTTTAGGCATAGGAGGCATATTTAAGGAAAATGAGTGCTATTTATTTTTGAAGGTCCAAATTTGATTATCCTTTGACTAACCCAATCTTTTCAGAGCAAAAATTTTGTGATAAATCTCAATGAAACATGCTAGATATTTTGAAAGCAATTTATAAGGTATATTAAAAAAAAAAAAAAAAATTTAATTGTAAGTACAATATTTGTTGGTGAAATTTTCAGTACAATAAAAACAGGTATGTTCAATATTCGCTGAAAAAACAGCATAGCATGATGAAAAAACGCCCCAAAACTTCTTTTTTTTTTTTTAAGCATTACGCTTTGAGCAAGGTGTGAAGACACTAGAATGCAGGGGGTTGCAGAAGATTTGGAGCAAGAGCAGATAGGAGTGATAGAAGAAAGGATGAGGGGGAGGGATAGTGGGTAGATCAAGGTAACTGGAGGTGTCGATTGACATTACATTTGAATAGTTGGAGATTATAGCTCTCAGGGAAACAGTAATTGGGAAGGATGTTCCACAGGCGAGAGGTGCGAGGTATGAAGCTATTGGAGTAGAAGAGACGGCTACATTTAAAAGTTTCTACAGTGTAAGAGTGGGAGCGGGATACCAGCCTCATAGGGCGCTTGAATTCATGGAGTCTGGGAACCAGTGAAAGCAGCTCATCGGAGCAATTACCATGAAAGTATTTGTAGAAAAGACAGAGAGGCAACGGCACATCTGTGCGAGAGTGACTGTAGACGAGACGCCAGATCAGGGCCAATTATATTACATATCTGTCTCTGGATCTTGTCAAGAACTCCAAGGTAAACAGAAGGTGTCCCAGACCATATATGGCAGCAATACTCCATGCAAGGGTGAATGGTTGATTTGTATATTTGAAGTATCAATTCCGGGGAGAAAAATTTCCTGGCATGGCACAGAGAGCCAACTTTCCTCACGGTGGAAGAAGCAATTGACTCAATGTATTTGTTCCATTTCAGGTCAGCAGTCAACGTGAGACTGAGCAGACGCAGGGAGTTGATCTCAAGAAGTTGACTATCAGACATTCTAATGGGGTCAGGGAAGGATCTCTATGGTGATTAATAGAGAGTAGTTTAGTTTTTGAGGCGTTAAAGTTGACCTCCCAATTAACAACCGATTGGAGGTCCATTTCAAGACGCACGTCCAGGTTAGTTTTGTCACCGACACTAGATTTGTTTTTGAGGCAGGAGTAAATTGTAGTGTCGTCCGTGTAGATGCCAACTTGGGAATCTATGGCGTCAGGAAGGTCGTTGATGAAAATAAGGAATAGAGTGGGGCCAAGGATGGAGCCTTGGGGAACACCTGCGTTCGTGGGATAGGAACTTGAGGAGAATCCGTTGAGAATGACCTTCAATTCACAGTTTGACAGGAATGATTGTATTAGATCAATCGACCTGTAATACCATAACCCTGGAGCTTACGAAGAAGGACTTAATAAAAACAAAGTTTTATTGTGAAAAGTTTGTTAATAAGAGGAAAGAGCAAAGTATTTTTTATTTTTAAATTATTTTTTTATTCCTTTCTAGCACATTTGAAATTTTGGTTGAATTTTTTTTTTATTACATCAGAAATCATGTAATATTTAGCATTAGTTTTTTAGCATTCTTTTCAGTTGAAAAACACATTAATTTGGAAATTCTTGCAGAAATCAAATAATTGTTGGACTGTAATGAAACTTTCAGAACTTATTAAAAAATTAATGAAATTATTTTAGAAATGTTTGTATTTTAGAAAGTCATGGTAAAATTATTATTATTAGTTTTTTTTTTTTTTAAGATTAAGAATGTTAACAAAAAAAACTTTTTTGCACCCAACCCAGTTCTGCGGAATCAGAATCAACGTTAAGTTTAAGCAAGCAAATAAGCTAATTGGAGTAAAGTGCTATGCAGATTTAAATTTTTCCCACTTGTGACGAATGCAGCTATCAATTTTTTTTGCATGCTACTTAACATTCGTGTCAGTCAGCTGTTGGCTCTCACACTGGCCAATAGAATCTTCCTGCCTATTCGTGGCAGCCAGCTATAGCCTCTCACTCTGGCCAGTAGAAAATGGCCGCAAACTATATGAAAATTGCCATAGAAGCATGAAAAAAATCGATTATTTTCACTATTGATGGGAGTTGGGAAATGAAAAGTCAGTCTTGGCCTTCCCACTAACTTGGAGCATGTTCATGTAAATTTTGGTGCAAATCTGTTGAAAATCGCGGCCGTGCATTCGTTACACATATCCTGCCTTTTATAGATAGAGATTATTATTAATCCGACAGATGTATCATGTTAAACATTTTTTAGAAGATACACATACTTGAATAGACACTGTTTATTTATTAAACAGTGTATTTATTTTCATCTACTGGCTTGAATGTTTGAGAAATCTTATTAAAGAAAAATTTACGCATTCTGGTAGGATTCAAACCTGTGTTCCTCCTGAGTTATTGCTAGATCCAGCATGTGCTAACCAAATGAGCTACAAAGAACCAGCCATGGCCAAATTCTTCCTTTAAGCAAAAAGTCAACACCTGTTTCATGCTAGACGCAACTGCGTCTAGCATGAAACAGACTAAGTGTTGATTTCAATATTCACTTTTATATTTACACACGTTCTATCTCCGATATTGAGCACTTTATCCCATAAATATAGCACACCTTAAGACTATATATTTATATTTTATATTTGTAAGAGTTTTCACAGTGCTGTCCTACTACTCACCAAGACTTTACAGGAAAATGAATTCACTTTTCACAGCAAACAGAAAATTGTTCCATGCTAAGCATGCAGCAGTTAGATTACAGAAGCATTTTGATTTGGTTGGCTGTAAAGCCATTTAAACAAAGTGCCATTGTATGTTCCCTCCCAAAATTTAAAAACAACAAAGGTCAGATTAATCCAGAAATTGGTGGCCAAATGCTTGTAGTTTTTAGATGGGTTAGCAGAGAATAAACACCATATTACAAAATTGAAGAAAAAAAAAAAAAAAAAAAAAAAAAACTATTGGATATTAAGTTGGAACCAAAGTTTGTAGTGTTTTGTAAATGAATTTCAAAGACAATATTTAGATATTTGTACATAGATTTATTCAACACCTCTGTGTTATTTTGTTCCACAATCTTTTGCCATCTTTGAGACAGCTTCAGGATTATAATCTCCCAGAATTTGGCATATTCCTGATTGATTAACTGGTCCGAGAGGTTTTTACAGACTTCCAGAAAACTGAAGTTCTTTGCATTAAAAGAATCTTGTAGGGATCAAAATAAATGTTTCTCCAAAGGTGCAAGTTTAGGTAAGGAGAGCAGATGTATCGGACATCCATGTTGTACCAATTTCTGCCAGGTTTGCAGAGAAGTGAGGTCTGGAAGTGTCCTGATGGAATGCATTACCCTTCCGATTGACCAATTTTGGATGCTTTTCATTGATTGCTGCCTTTAATCACTCCAGTTGGAAATAGTACTTGTCTAAATTCAATGTCTAATTTTTCAGGAGAAGCTCATAATATACAATAAGCTTCCAATCCATAGGCAGCATCATCTTTGGATGCAAATCATCTTTTAGAATGGATTAATTTTGCTCCAGGTACTTTTTCCTCCACATTGCTGCGAACAATTTTTTAATGCCTATGATCATTCTTTTCAAAAGTTTAAGCAGAGAATCACAGATTGAAATGCAGCCTATTAAATTTTTGTTTCCCATTAAAACACAGGCACCATTAAAAGTTGTAGTGATTCATGTATCCAAGTGTTTTCAAATGTTTTACAATGCTCATATGAGATAAAGTATCCTAGTGATGTTACCTAGTTTCTTTTTAATCACCATTTTGATTTGGTCTTTATCAATATCTGTAGATTTACTGGGAACTTTCTCAGATTTCTGGATCAAAATTTCCACTTCATGTGTTCAAATGCCAGCTATTGAAAACAAACTTTTGAACCAGCCTAATATTTTATATATAAATGTTTTTATGTACCAGCATTCTAAGATTTGGCATGAAATCTAACAAATTATGTATATTTAAATGTTTTTTTTTTTTTTTAAATAGGCTATATGCAGTATAAAATTTTGGTTAACTGGTTGTTTTAATCCAAGAGATAGGGTGCAAGAAAAAAAAATAATCTGGCTTAGTTTAAGGAGATAACTCACAAAGTTGATCAAGTAAGGGGGTAAATGATGACATCTATTCATTAAAAGACAGAAATGGAGAAAAAAAATTATCAGTAGGAATATTTTGTAATACTTATTGTTAAAAATAATGTCCATATGTATTCAGAAGTATTGGAGAAAATGATAAATTTATACATAACGTAACAATATAAGGAAAATTAAGGACAATGTGGAAAGAATTTTCATTTGACATGTTTCAGATTAAAGTGATGTTTATGCTGACATAGCTACACATGTGCATGAAGAGGAGGGGGATGCTGAAATTTTAAACTTATAAATATTTTTTTTTTTAATATT